>AP027113.1:6519094-6859094 GCA_028142955.1 Pinctada fucata
AGTATTTTCTTTCCGTCTGCATCTTCGTTGCAGGTTACCCGGTTCCTTGCTCTTCTGTTTTAAAATACGGTCATGGCGGATTTACATGTAGTGGAGGTGTAGGTAGCAAACCACCTCCGACCCTCTCCTAAAATCATTTTTATCACGCCTCGTACTAATTTCAGCCAATGACGTCGCGGTATGACGGTCATGTGGTGTCTTCGGACTGCGGCCTCACCCCCCCCCCCCCCCCCCCCCCCCCCCCCCAATTTACACACCAACTTTGAGTAGGAGGTATGACAGGAACTAACCCTATAGCTATTAAAAGTACATGCAAGGTATTCGTTAGAGTCAATTTCTGACAGTTTTGAGTCGAATATCAGAATATTTTCGCTGGCTCGCTGCCTTTTTTCATTCTCAGTGGGTTTTTTTTTTCAGTATTTTTCAAATATGCCTGTGCCTTTCAATTTGGGAAATATCCGCGACATAATAAAAAAAAATTGGGAATATTTGGAACAGTTTGTGGTCAAAATAAATCTGCATGTCTGTCCATTATAAGGCCATTTTTCTTGGGGTTTTTTTTTTGTGGCCTTTGAAGAGGTCAACTAGAATTAATTCATGTTAAATCAAATTGTATTCTCAATTTTTAGGAATTTAATGTCATTTTTTGGAATAAAACATAGTAGGAATTCGGCGCTGGGAAAGGGCCGAATTTCGTTCCAAATTTGCTAGTAAAAACATCACTGATTCTGTGAGTTAAATTAATTTGCATATCATGTTTGCAATGAAAAAAAAAAACAAAGCTAAGAATGACCATTTTATACTAAATAACCAGAATTATGAAATAATACGACCCCTTCCATATCGACAACTCGATGTGCTTTGCCAGGTAATTAGCAATCAAATAGATTCTATAAATACGATTTTCCGTCTCGGAGGGGGGTGTCCTCTGCCAAATCCTAGCTTGACTTGACCATAAACCATTTCTGATAAAGTGTCCATCCCAGTATTTGTAAGGTTCGATAGTCCGAGTATTTGATAGACCAAATTTTAGGTCCGATGTTTCAAACTGAGCATGAGACATATGGTCCGAACTTTGCGGCAAAGACAGACAAAAAAATCTGCATTGAAATGTATACAAAAATTATCCATACATCGAATAGCCAGATACATGTAATCACTATCATGAGAAGCACAAAATGTGTAAAACAATAAATATCATTAGATCGTCATTATAATTAGACGACACATTAAATAATATTCATAAATCTCTTCTTTTTTTTCAATATCATAGGATTTTTAAAACATAGCAACCCCCCCCCCCCCCCCCCCCCCCCCCCCACCCATTCTGCTTGATCTGCCAACCAGGACGTACGCAGACATATTTGTCATTTTTTTTATTTTTTTTTTTTCTCAAGTTTTGCATGAATTAATAATTTTATCTCGTCTCCATTCATTAATCATCGTATTAATTTTTGCTGCGAACCCTTAGCGCACCCCAATACCTAAACCAGAATCCCATAATTCCACTGTGACGTTCATTTCCCCAGCTCCAAAAGTTGCATGTAAACAAAATGGGAACAGAAAGTAAAGCAGAAACGAGCCTTATTGATTTATTTTAAGCTAATTTTTTCTATGCAGTCATTTATACATACAATCTAACTATTGACACTACCAAAATGTTAAAAAAGTTGCTTTAAGTAGCCGTTTTACCGACACGTCCGGGAACTGCTTTAGTCCGGGAACTGCTTTGACACCCAGTACTATTATATAAATAACGTAATGTATCATTTCAAAGGAGATATAAACTGGGAAAATAAGGATACGTATAGGCCTAAACTGCTTTCACTCGTACAACTGAAAAGATCGAAACAATTTTGGGACGAGCTGTCTTTGCGTTAGATCCAGAAATAAAAAAATCAGAAGGGCCTATAACAAGACAAGTTTATATCAAGCAGAGGGGTATGATTAAGTTCCACACATATATATTTTATTCTCTAGAGACGAATGCATAATGCAGGTATAACTGTTAGCTTTGGGGGGGGGGGGGGGGGTTTGTGGTCAGAGGAAATCGTAGTCTGACAAGTCTGATGTGGGCTAGTTACGGTGCAACGAAGACGCTATTAATAAAGCTATTTTGGATCATGTAAACTTGGCGATCGCAATACTGGTATACCAGTATTGTTGACAATACTGGTATAAATTTTTGTTCCAGTATTGTCACCAGTATCTTCCAGTATTTTTCGTTATGTACAATACTGGTAAAATACTGGAAGATACTGGTATTCCAGTATTGTTAAATTAACAACATATTTTTTTTGCAGATACTGGTTTTCCAGTATTGTAGAATTGAGAATACTGGAATACCAGTATTGTAAATCCAACAACACTGGAATACCAGTATTGTAAATCCAACAATACTGGAATACCAGTATTGTAAATTCAACAATACTGGAATACCAGTATTGTAAATCCAACAATACTGGAACACCAGTATTGTTTATCTGATAATACTGGAAAACCTGTATTGTCACTCTAACAATACTGGAATACCGGTATTGTTAGAGTAACAATACTGGTTTCCCAGTATTATCAGAGGAACAATACTGGTTTCCCAGTATCGTCAGATTAGTAATACTAGTACTGGTATGCTATGATATTCACTTATCATTCTGTTCTACCAAAATAATTGTTGATTTGATCACTTGTTATTGTGACAATACCGGAATACCAGTATTGTTAACGTAACAATACCTGAATACCAGTATTGTCAGATTAGTAATACGATTGACATACTGATAAATGTTGATTTGAATGGACAATACCAGAATACTAGTCGAATAATTAATAACATATGATTTATTAAAAGGCACTGAAAGATTCGAGTAGCTGGTAGGTACCTCCATCTGAGTGTGTAACGTGGACAAAGATGAAGCACTGTCCTGAATTGCACAGTTGAGTTGGGGTTGCTTCATGGTTAGTACACAGAGCGCTTGGCTATGGTAGGAACCAAGTCTCGCTGCCACATCAGATTCGTCAGGGGCATCACAGTCAGAACAATACTGGAAAACTAGTATCGAATAAGTAACAATACTGGAATTCCAGTATTGTCACATTTACAATACTCTGTATTTCTCTATTTTATTTCAAAGTAAATAAAGTGTAGGATTCATGTCCAATATGGTCATATTTCAATACCAGAATACGAGTATTGTCAATATAACAATACTGGAATACCAGTATTGTAAATTCAACAATACTGGAATACCAGTATTGTCACAATTTCGATACTGGTCTTCCAGTATTCTTACTTTTACGATACTGGTATTCCAGTATTGTATATATGACAATACTGGAAAATACTGGACAATACTAGTCTACTGGTATTGTGACATGGACAATACTGGTAAAATCGATATTCCAGTATTTTTATTTTTTCCAGTATCTTCCAGTATTGTAAAATTTACAATACTGGAATTCCAGTATTGTCACTTTCACAAAATAATTTTTTCACCCCAACAATACTGGAATACCAGTATCTGTACAACAATACTGGAACAAAAATTTGTACCAGTATTGTCAACAATACTGGTATACCAGTATTGCGATCGCCAAGTTTACATGATCCGCTATTTTCTTATTCGGATATTTTCCTGAAGAAATAATTAACCAAATAAGAAAATAGCATCTTCGTTGCACTGTAACTAATGTGGGGCAGATATAATTTCAATGGAAACTGAGGAGCTTCTTAAAAAATACTTTTTGTTCCTATTTGGTTGTTTGTTGTTTCCCCCACTGTCGGAGGTGAGCTTTGTACTGGTTGAGCAGATAATTCCGAACGATTTTTCGGTTTTTCGTCAGTAACTTAGCTTCTATACGTCCAATCACCATGAAACTCGGAACCAATAATGCTTCACCCTTCATACAAATGCCTTTATAAAAATAATTTTGAAAATCGACCTATAAATGCTGATTTGAGGGTATTTTATCACCCTCCTTTAACAGCCATTTTATGCAAGTTACTAAAGGTATTTCCGAACGATTTGCATTTTAGTCCCTCCTGGGTTCAAATATAAATCAAATGTTTCAAAACTTTGTTATTTTATCCTTTTATCCTTATTTAAGAATTCTTTGTCATTAACATATATCATACAACTTTTTCAAATTCATTTCTAAAGCGACTTTCTGAACAATGATGAGGTACGTTTTATCTTACTTATTTCCAATGATTTTGGTATTCTAACACAAGAAATTTACACACTTTGTCTTGAATATCCTGCTATGGGCCCCTCTCAATGCAGGTTTTCATCGATCTGTTGACAAGAATATATTTTTGGAAAATAGATGACTCCGAAACTATATGTCAAGATATGTTCTTAGCGCAATGACGTCACTTTCCCCAGCTCCCAAACAGATGAAAGTTACAAACAGCAGGAGAAACAATCATTGAAAAATATACTAAATAAAGTTATTTCGAGATTTCCTTTTGCATGTCGGTTATTTTTCTGAATATCTAAACGTCTGAATCACCAAAATTGTGAAAAAGTAACTCCAAGTAGCCAAACTAGCGAATCGTTCGGAAATACCTTCAGTTCGGAAATTTCTTCTCGACCAGTACCGGTAATCTTTAATTACCTATGTTTTGTACATGTAAATATTGCTGCTAGTAGACTTTTTTTTGCCAGGTTACAAAGCGATTCTAGCTGGTCTATAGATATAATTTCAATGGAAACTGAGGAGCTTCTTTAATTTTTGTCTAGCACAACCTTAGTTTTTCATCTGAACAGATATATTTTTTTCAAGGATAAAAGAAAGGAAATAACCCAGATAACTTCACTATTGCACCAATTTACACTTTTAAGTTTAAACAATTGTCTTGACCCCCCCCCCCCCCCCCCAAGATCCCCCTCCCCACTTTACAAAGTTTATATGTACTGAATGTACCTTATATAAAGTTTGCAGGCATTCTTCAAAGCAGCCATGTATATTTCCTATAATCCCTATATTTTTGGAAGTGCCCTATTTTCCTCATATTTTGGCCAAAATAACCCAAATTTTCCTATATTATCCCTGTAATTTAAGATTTCATTGAAAGCAAAAATCTTGCTCTTAAATGATAATGTACACCATTTCTTCTAATTTGAATTATTACACGGAATACGTACTGCAGTGCATCATAAAAAAATTCCGGCACGCTACGCTCGCAAAAGTTTTCTCTTACACATGTAAATTTGCCTGTGCATTACAGATTTACTAGTATTATATAGAGAATAAGTGTCTTAATTTGTGTTTTGTTACGGGTATACAACACACAGCAAGTGCATTTATCGTACATGTAATGCGCGTTAGCGCATTTCATGCGATAAATGCATTTGCTGTGTGTTGTATACCCGTAACAAAACACAAATTATGACGTTTATTCTATATATATGCACCATAGTTGTTTATTTCATTCTTGTTTTCTGAAATCGCGTTTTCTAGGTAAAAGGGTGACGTTCAAATTCAGGTCACCGCGGGCTCAGTTTGCAGGTTAGAACAGCCGTCGCGGCATGTTTCTATAGATCTTATGCATTGTGACGTCACGAGTGTTAACACACTAATTGCAGCACGTTTCGTTCAATAGTAACATCTCGGGGAATTACATTGGTTGTGCATATATATACATGTAATTTTATAGATAGAAAAAAATTCTTTGCTCCAACTTTGTAAGAAAAAATAATTTTGCCCCAGTCCGGAGCAGAAAAAAAAAATCTTGCCCCGACAACAAAAAACAATTAAGCCCGCCATACTGTCTTTAGCGGTGTATTTTTTTGTTGTTGAAGAATTTCCTTACATTTTAATTCTTGAAGGGTTCTTTTGATTATTAAAGAGGACATAAGGTATATTTCAATTATATTAGACTCAGATGAGTGTTATAGGCCCACTTGGGCCTCTTGTCATTATCCCCTAGCAACATAATTGCAGGGGGATATAGTAACACTATTGTTCACGAGGATGAGTGTGTACATGTGTATCGTGTGTGTACGTCACACTGATGTATACATATAATACAGCCTAGAGAACACAGTTTTGATTGGATCTTTACCAAACTTGATATACTTATTGCTTATGACAAGAGAAAGAGCCCTAATGATTTTCTAGGTCAACGGCCAAGGTCACAAGTTGGAAATGGCTATAATCCATGTATACAGCAATGAGGGCACATTTATGAATCAAACTTCATACACTATTTGCTTATGACAAAAGGAAGAACCGTATTGATTTTCAAGGTCAAAGGTAAAATGTCAATGTCACATACATTCATGAGATAGGAAATGATAAAAATCATTGCAGAGGGCACAGTTTTGATAGGAGCTTGACCAAACTTCATACACTTGTTACTTATGAGAAGAGAACGAATCATATTGATTTTCAAGGTCATAGGTTAAAGGTCAAGGTCAAAGATTGAAAATGGTTAAAACCCTTGTATACAGACTAGAGGGCACAATTTTGATTGGAGCTAGACCAAACTTCATACACTAATTTTGTAAGACAAGAGGAAATACCCCGTTGATTTTCAAGGTCAGAGATCAAGGTAATAGATTTTGAATTGACCCTTCCGATTGCGTGAAAAAAATGCAAAATTTCGTGACGTCACAATGCTTTTATCTCGGACAAACAAGCTTTGAACCTCAGTCAATCATCGAAATTACATTGTGTCGTCATGGAATTTCTCAAATTTTTCCCGCATTCGGAAGGGTCAATTATTAAGATCCTTGTATATAGCCCAGAGGGCACTGTTTTGATTCGAGCTTGACCAAACTTCATACAATTTTTGCTAATGACAAACAGAAAACCCATATAGCAGAAAGGTCAAGAAATTGTTAAGACTCTGGTATACAAACTAGAAGGCACATTGATTTTTCTGATGTGCAAGGGGATGCTACGCATTGTGTTGCCCTCGTTTTACATGTATGTAATACTTGTGCTGGACTAAGTAACAAGACATTGTAATTACTTACAACTTGTACAATAACATGTATCTTAAAAATAAACTTAAAAATAAAATTTATTTGATGGATATACTCTGATAGGTTCTCATGTTTTTCAGGCTGCTAACACGTAACAATGGAAGAAGACATAGTAGAAATCCGGGAGTTTCCCAGAAAGTTCACAGAGGTATTGTACAGTTACCAACAGGAGCGCCATCTATGTGACTGTCTAATTATAACGAATAACGGATGTATACCGGCACATCGTCTGGTTCTTGTGATGACGAGTCCGTATTTTAACTATGTGGAATCAAAACGAAACATTAGTGGATGTCAGCAAGGGGACAATAATAATTTTACCGTTGCATTTCAGAATGAGGATGTCCTTACTATTGTAAGACTTTTATACACAGGAAAATTGTTTGTTTCAAAGAATAATATTCTGCGGCTTGCAGAGATTTGCTCATTTCTTCAATTAAAAGAAGCTCTGACTATCTGCCTGAAATATATGAAAGAGAATTGTCATGGCAATTTGAGTTGGAAAAGTTTGCAAATGGACAATTCTATGAACACTGGCAGTATCCATGGTGATTTAGATGCAATATTTTTAGAAAAATCTTGTGCTTCTGAAACAGGTTCAGCATTGCGTATTGGACAGGGAAAACCGCAACCTCAAAAGTCTGCCGAACAAAGAATAGTTGAAAATTTTTCAAAATATGTTGAAAGGAAGAAAAGGATGAATTCAATAGGAACTTCTTCAGTAGACATGGTAGACGATGTATCCAGTGAATGTTTGATGGTAAATGGAATTCTGTTAACTATGGAAGAAAATGGTGAATTAACCATGAAAGGGAACCGTGAATTAGCAACCAAGACTGCAACTACTGAACGAAATACGCCAAAACGTGCAAGAAGAAATGAAATTCAGTATGACAACAGGACAGATGAAAATGATTTTCCAAGGCTAAGGCGTATAGGTAGAGGAGAAGAAAGAAGTAATAGAAGAACTGGACACAGTGTTATGAATACAAGAGAAGAAGACAATGTAACTGGTGCACCAATGCTTCAAAATTCCTTGATGGAGGTATGTGAAAAACAGAGAATATGTACCGGTATTTCAATTCAGCCATCTCATGGAAAGCTAGATCATACAGTGGATGGCAGTAATACTGATTTATTGAACTCTGAAAAGGATGATGCTTTTACTAAAAGAGACATTCACAAACCAGCACAGCTAGAGAACTCACAGAATTCTCAGTCTTGTGAAAAGGATGATGCTTTTAGAGAAATTCACAAACCAGCACAGCTAGAGAACTCGCAGAATTCTCAGTCTTGTGAAAAAGTTGTTAGTATTACTGATCAGCATGTTGATGATTCAGCATTGGGTCTTCCTGAACACTGTCTTTCTTCTTCATCAGATGTTATGCAAGGACAATTAAATTCTAACAGCAAACAAGCTGAAGTTCGGAGCGAGACTGTGATAATTAAAGATGGCAATGATGACACAGAGAGTGGGAGAGATGATGAAATAAGTGATGTTAACAGTGATACTTGTAAAGAGGCTATAGGCAGTGATGATAGAGAAAGTACAGGTGATACTCACATGTTAAATGATGAGAATTCTCATGGGGGATACTCAAGTGATGCTACAATTCTCAGTGAGACTGGAGAGAGAGTGGAAGAAGCATTAGGTGATGATTTTACCAAAATACGTAATAGTGAGGACACTGGAGGAGAAGCTGGATGTTGCGATGATGCTTCATGTAATAAGATTTCTCAAGATGGATACTCAAGCGATGCTACAATTCTCAGTGAGTCTACAGTTCTCAGTGATGCTGAATCCTCGGGTGATGAATGGAAACCAGGGGGCAGCACCTCCGACGACAGTTTGGCAGGGGGCAATGCTAAAAAGAGAAAGAGATTATTGAGTGAAGTCGGTATAACAACTGATTACAAGAGAGCAAGAATGGACACAGGGTCTAGAGATTTTGAAAATTCCATGAAGCAGGGTATACATGTACATATGAAATCATACAGTGAGGCTACATTCTTGAGAGAAATTTCTAACGAAGCGCAAATAATTAGCCAAGGAATTGAAACACCACAGTTTGCGTGTAGTCATGAAAATTCACATCTGAGCAAGGGAGAGAATTTAAGTGAAATTGCATATGCAAACCAGAACTCAAATTCAAGTGAAAATTCACAAGAGAAGCAAAGCACAAATGCAAGTAAAAATTTACAAGAGAAGGAAAACACAACTGCAATTGAAAATTTATATGAGCATGATGAGAACCAAAGTACAATAAATTCTAGTGAAAATTCATGTAAAAGCCAAAACGCAGACTCGCAGCAGACTCAAAGTACAAAGTCATGTGAAAATTCACCAAGTTCAAACACAGTCCAACAAGGTGAGACCATGAGAATGACATCTGAGATTTCTGCAGTCACAGAGACACAATCCAATCACGACACCGAAAGTTCTACCGACAAAATTGAGAAAGTGACATATTGTTGCTATCAATGTAAGGAGGAATTTGAAGATCCGCATCAACTTATTGCTCATCGGAAAACGATGCATCCAGTGGGCTGTAGGGACAAATTCAAACGGTGTAATATGTGTCCATTTAAGACAATGATGAAAAAATTCCTTATGGAGCACAAGTTTAAGAAACATAACGCTCCTGTTGATGAGAATAAATATAAGCTTCATAGATGTCATTATGAGGTGAGTATGTTTAAGAGATTAATGCTTGTTATGATATTACATGTATGAGCGGAAAAGTTTTAATCTTTTGCCTAAATTTTCATATAACAGTTATAAAATAGGGCCATAGTTATTTAGTAATATAGTATTTTGTTTTAAATCTGCAGCCTTTTAGGTGAATTGCTCAGAAAAAACACAAATAAACATGCATTTATCAGGTTTGAAAATATCAGTAAATGATCTTGAATACCATAAAATACCTTTACCATTGTTAAGGATCCCGCACCCTAATAGAGCACTTCCGGTTAAAATTTATGCACAATTTCCCAACAAATGCCGATGATTTCATGATCGGGAACCTTCGGGATGACAGAGTAAATCATTGTATGAGAAGTGCAATCTCTAATTTTAGCTAGAAAAGACTGTAAAGCATTCTTTTTGAAGAGAATGAAAAGTCTTATCTCTGGTAATACAATTAGGGGTTGAAAACCTTAATATCAGAAGATAATATGATTTTTTCTAAAAAAAGAAAATAGTCAGAATTACATTTGTCACATGATACACCCATTATGCAGTTTCGTAAAGGCATTTCAAAAATATATGATATAATAACAAGTTACATATCGCTCTGCTTGAATGCGATTGGTCAAGTTTCGAACCTAATCACATAAACCTTGACAAGTGTGACCTTTCAATTATCTGTCAACTGTTAAATTCAGATCCGGCGCCAATATCATTGATTAAAATTGTTGTTATTGAATTAATTATTGCATTGAAATACTATTCAAAATTGAAATACTTTTCTCTTACGTACAGAATACAATGTATTTTTATGATGGGGACACTACTACTCATTGCATAGCAGACGACTTCTAATCACGGCATGGTTCGCCTCTGTAGTTCTCGGAAACGTTAATTTCACGTTAGAAATATACATTTTTAGGCAATATCATGTGATAAAAAGAATCTCAAATGAATTTTTCATTTCATACAATGTATTATGAAACTCTTTGTGCGTTTTATATCCCCTCGCCAAGGCTCGGGGATATAAAACACATCTCATTTCATAATACATTGTATGAAATGAAAATTCATTGGAGATCCTATATATATCCACCTCATATCACTTGAAGAAAGGCATATCTCATTTATTGGTCTTGACCTTTTCAAATTCTTTCAGGTTCATCACGTGTTTGCATGTTTTATGCCCGGTAGGAGGGTACCTTTCAGAAAAAATTGGGGTTTTAAACAAAATTTTAATTACTTTGGCCTAAAATTTCATACATCTAGTATTCAAGTTATATTAGTTCTACTGTAAATTGCTTTATTTTCGTCAGTACCAATTTTCGTCAATTCGTTCAAAATCAGACCATTTCGTCAGTAAGTAAATTCGTCATCCAAGGGTCCCTAAAATATAAATTGATCGTCTGTTCAAATGCCAACTTAACATTCAGGTATACATGGTATAGGCCGTATGTGTTTGTTTTCATTGTTTATTTAACAATTATTGGTAAACAAACAATTAGAGACATGTATACAACCTAGCTTGTTGTGAAAACATATCATTTTGGTAATTAGAAGTACATTATATCCGACTTTGTGTGCTTATTCAGTTTTCAATGATTTATCATTTGCCTGTCGTATGAACTCTAAGATTCAATTCTTCCTTTCTACGCTATATTTTGTCAGGAGTATTTATATTTGTCGATACGTAATTTCGTCAAGGGAGGCACTGACGAAAATGACGAAAATTGGTACCTCGGACGAATAAAAACCAATTTACAGTTTTTGGTCTCTGAATATAAAAAATGTTGTTCTATGATATTTGTTTACTGTACGGCAGATTGACCCGCACATTTTTATTTTAAAATTGAATTACAAAATTTAATCATGTTTCTACAGGGCTCTCGATCAGCCTAATTTGGGGCCCATATTCGGCCCCATTCCTAAATGCAATACAGCATGATATAGTATCATATTTCCCAATTCGTTGACCATTATTTCCCAATTCGACACAATTTGAAAATTCAACAAAATGAGGTAAAATTCTCATTTTCATGTGAAAAAGTTATTTGATATATTTTCCCATTAATTTATAACAAAATGCTGCAGCTATTTTTCCCAACTTCAAAAATGGGTGTGAGAGCCCTGTCTTACATGTAATATGTACAGTCTACTCTCGATAAGTCGAACTTCAGGGGACCATCAGAAATAGTTCGACTTATCAGGAGTTCGAATTATTGAGTACCTGATCAGCAATCGATTTTTCAAAAGATTTATTTCCCTTCTCTCTATAACCGTTCACAAACGTTCATGACCTCTTTTAATGACCAAGCTAGATTATTTGTTTGTATTTACGACTCCAGTTCAAGAGTGTATCAATTATAGGTCAACCGATCTCCTTATAATGAATTGGTTTTTGTTTAAGAGTTGAAATTAATTTGTGGTTCGACTTATTGAGATAATTATTTAATGTTAAATGATTTATGGGACTTCAAAATTAGTTCGAATTAGCGAAAAGTTCGAGTTATCGGAATTCGAGTTATCAGGAGTAAAGTTGCATAGAAATCAATAGCGGCGAATCAGGACTTTTAAAAACAGTTCGAGTTAAGCGGAAATTCGAGTTAACCAAGTTTGAGTTAACGAGAGTAAACTGTATTTCAATTTTCTATTTTTCAGAACTGTGACTATACTACCATAGTAGAATGCAGACTGAGTGACCATATAAGGACACACCATGAAGACAATGGCGAGCCAAATATATGTGAAATTTGTGGGAAGAGCTTCCGAAGAAAATGTCATTTAAATCGCCATGTCAAATCACATGAAAACTTTGAGGACAGGATTGCTTTCACATGCAGTATTTGTGGAAAGGGCTTTAACACAAGATCCCATTTGGAGGTAAGATCATGAAGATCATGAAGATTGGCGTTTTCATTTCATGTTTCTAAATCAGGTTCATGATAGGATGAAAACAATAAACTGCAATTCTCAGATAATAGTTGTAGCAAAGTGACCTGACCAGGGGGAGCTAATTCAGTCAATCAACTGACATAAGTCAATTGAAATTAGGATTAGACAAAGTAAGGAAGTGCTCATTACCTGTAATTTTGTATACTGTAAATGTTGAAATTTCCATATGGGGGTAATTTTTGCAATTTTGTTATAAAGTAAAAAGTAATCCACACATGGAAATTACAACTTAAGGTATCAGTTGTACAAATAAATATCAAGTGTATTATATAGTTAGAATCATGGCATATTTTTACCTAAATACACCTAATACAACATAAATAATGGTTACTATCATCAAAGGTCAACATGCCAACCGTCACCCAAGCTACGGAAACTATCGAGACACTGCCGAAGATTACCGAGATAATTTTAACACTGTTTAAATGGACGAGACGTCCGCGAGATCTTCATTTGTACATTGGATACGTTAAGAACATGTATAAAAGAATACTCAGGATTTTGTCAAAGTTACTCATAAATTTTCAAAGATCATTTTGCAAAATTTCTCTCAGCAAAAATATCCACATTTACCGTAGCATAACTCACCTTGACATTATATCACTCTGATGATGACCAGGTGAAAATAAGCCAAGCCCGGTCAGTTTGCTCCTACAATAGCTGCAAGTCTTTTTGAAATACCATTACAGTCTAAAAGTCTGAATACTGAACAGTTTTCTTTGTTTTAGCATAATTAGATATCTTTACATTTAGGTTGTCATATAATGCTGTTATAGTATAAAACTATTGAAAATATACTTTATGTTCTAATTCACCCTGCTCAAACGAACAAAAAATATTCATCAAATAATTTAAAACAAAACTCTCATATGGATGATGCCACTTGCCATACAGCTAAGTTTATTCAGGTAATGTACATAACAGTAAACGTGATATCCGTCAGTGTGATGCCAGCTGTCATCGTGATTATGAGTCCTATGAGGAACCAAAGATGAAATAAAAGGAATTGCTTCTGAAATTAGAAAATGTACTTTAGAATCCGGTAATTATTAAAAAAAAATGTCATGAAGTAGCGGTGGCAAAAACTCGAATGGCCTTACTCTCTATCATTCAACTATATAAAGACTCTGTTCACGAAACTCTCGCAATATGCAAATAACCTGTTCACCAATAAGAACACTCGACTGAACACTTTTCAGTACTAATCGAACACTCTTGACAAATCGAACACTTGTCTCTATTCGAACACTTACTTATACCAAAACGAACACTCTAGTTATACAAACTCAAACACTCTATAATCCATTTAACGATCAATCGATGACCCATAAATCAATCATAGTACCTTTGATAAATTCATTTGAAATGATACAATCATAGCTATCAACTTCGAAATTCTCTATGAAGGGAGTTCTCCCCCCTTGACAGTTGGAAAAGAGGGAGATAACATATGAACCATATTTCAAAGAATTTTATTGAATGCTTATCAAATGCTTATTAATGTTCTAAGTCTAAGAAAATGTATAAACAATGACTGCAATATGATGTATAAACATTTTTAGCTCTACTGGTCAAAGACCAGTCGAGCTTATGCGATAGCCCTGTGTCCGGCCAGTGTGATAAGAAGAATGCAATACAAATGTGCCACGATATAAAGTCGCTTAGGCGAATGAGAGGCGAATGCAGGAGATTGAGACACGACTTTAACCCGATAGTGCTGCGATGCAGGAGATTAAGACACGACTTTAACCCGATAGCGCTGCGATCATTACAAGAATGTGACATGAGCAAAATCAAAATCATTTGACATATCCAGGTGCATCAATACTCTTTGTTGACTTTGACCTCTTTCCAGGTTGTTTTCTCTTGAAAGGCATTGTCAAAGTTGTCAAAATATTGATCCGCACACTTTTACATCAACTGTGAGATAATTATTATTGTCACTATCGTGTGTGTATGTAGTACTATCGTGGCAATATAGTGTTAAGATCGTGGCTGATTCGCGTTGATTTTTTCATTCGCGTCAAATTCTCGGCGCATTCACATCACATTCATGTCAGATTCTTTCTTGTCGGGGCTCTATCGGGGCTCATTCTCCTCCACCTTGGGAACAAGAATGCACGCAAATCTGAGGAGAACACGCTGCGAATGAATGCACCGCGCATGTGCCATGAGTGTGAGGCGAATAAGAATTCAGGCGCAAATGTTTTAAACAGTTTGAAGCATTCGCGTCGGTGCCGCGAATGGAGGAGAATGCAGGAGAACATGACACACTAGCGACACGATGAGACGAGAATGCCCCCGATTGGGAGGAGAATGCACTACGATTAAACAAAATCACCTTATCATAGCTCTGTCGCCTCTGCATTCACGACAGTGAAAGGCCTGCTTAAAGGAACGCACCCCAGGTGTATTTGATAGAAGATGCAAAATACTTGATACTGTAATAATTATAAGGTTTGCGAACACAAGTGAGATGACTGGTTTCGCTGCGTTTTATTTTCGTGAAATCATATATACTGTGTCTTACTGAACATGTGTTGGTACATATTTGCAGCGTTTTATTTTCGTGAATCGAAGGATCTTGCCAATATTGCCAAAATAAAATGTTCGCAAATAGAAGATGGTTTACAGTAAATTACATTGCAAATGCAGTAAGAAAATATTAATAGATTAATGGCCAAACATGGAAGAGGAACCTGATCTTACATAAAGAATTATAAAAAGAAAAAAGAAACAATATATCGCATTACAGCTAATAAGGTAGCGGAATATATCGTGGTTTACTTTTGGCGTATTGAAAAATCTATTCATTGAATTAGTCCTATATATTTCTTTGTAGTGTCATATTAATTCTGTCCACCTTAAGAAGCCTGGGAACATTTTATGTCATCTCTGCCCGTACAGCACTAAAGGGAAGAAATTTTTGGCGTCTCATTTACTGAGGGTTCACGATGTTATTCATGAAGATTATGAAATGTGAGTATATTTAAGAAATAACAACTAGCTAGGCGTGATTTATTGTCCAGTAATTCCACGAGTCGCATGAACCAATCAAATTGTCACCGAGCTGCGAATATTTCTATTCTAATATAGCACGTGAATGGGCGGAGATTAGCACACTGGAAGTTTGTTGGAGATTTTACACCAGGCGAGTTCTATGGTACATATAGGGAGAAAATTTCAAGTCAGATTAGAATATACTATAATAATTGATACATATGTAAACAGTGGCAGTTCTGGACATATAACTAAATCATAAGTTACAGTGTGTATGTTTTATAAATTAACAATATACCCCTGACATGGTTAAGACAAGTTTCCTATCAGAAATTTGGTCTTTTTGTTTGCCATCCCTTCTCATTTGGGATTGGTATCTGACATAAAGTGATTATGACGTCATTAAATTCTATGAGAACGTGCATAAAATGCAGGGAAAATATGCTTAAAATAAAATATTTCTAAAAGAATTTCGTTTTGAAATTCGTTATTATGCATTTATGTCAGACGCCATCCCAAAAGGGAAGTAACTCTGTACATTGAACAGACAGAATAGGTCCTGGGCTATCAAACATATATTTTTTTTACCGGAGATTTAGCTATAAACCCCATCAGATTTTTGTAAATCTTCAGTATGTAAATCAGTAAGACAATGTGATCAGAACACAACTGCTTTTAATGACTTTGCCATAGATATCTGTATATATTATGTCATACCAAAAAGTTATGCAATGTGCATTCCTGTGCAATTTTGAGTATTTTCTTAATGCAAAATATGTGAATTTCCAATAGAATGAATGTGAATCTCATTTACCTTGATTCACATTTAAATTCATTTATTGAATTCATGTACTACAGTTTCATAGAATTAGGTGTAACCTTTGATACAAACAGGACATACATCGACTAGAATTGACTCGACAAATGGTCAACCCAGATAAGCAGATTCCACTGTATCAAGTTTACCAAAGCTGTGACTTTGAACATAATAACCTTTATATTTATCATCTTAAGCTTTTTCTCCACCATTTGCAGTGTTTAAAAGACATTTCAGAGAGAAAATGACTTTTCCTTAATTAGAAAAAAAAGCCCTAAAGCATGATACTATTTGTGTGATGTTTGTCCATGTGTCTGTCTGTCTCACAGTCCAGGCTGCAAAGTTTGGAATCTTTGAAATAGTAATTCAACACTGTGTAGCATCACGTCACTTAAGTTGGTGAAACCACGAATAAATAAAAAGCTCAGTTGGAGGAAAGAAAACGGGAACTGCAATACTTGCTTTGATTAAATTTTATCTTTTCATAGTCTATTATCCTTGTCTAAACTGATACTTTTACAATCATGGACTCGTCAGTAAATAAAACGCTGTTATTTTTACAAGCATTGTGACAAAAACTGTAGATTTGTGCGTGGAAACCACCACAACATTGTGTTTAACATATTTCGACCACGATATTCCTTTCGTCAGAATGTTTTTAAAAACTACAATGATTTCTTGATTGACAAACAAGGAATCATCAAAATATCATTTTTAGCTCGACTGCACTTTAGTGCAAAAGAGCTATTGCAATACCCCCGGCGTCCGCGTCCGCGTCCGCGTCCGCGTCCGCGTCGTCCGAACTAGATGATAAGGTAAATGTTAAGATTACACATTTACCTTTCCTATATTCATATTCTGTTGGTTTTTTTTGTTGCAAATGTTTAATTATACATCATTTAATATATCCAGATGAGGATATAGCCCCTGGGGTTGGGATTTTTAAAATTATTTCAAATGATAAGGCAAATGTTGAGATGATAAGGTAAATGTTAAGATAGCAATAAAGTCTTTAAAAACCAATATTGAGCAAAGTATAAGTGCTACATGTACCAAACTTACATATTTGATGTATCTTTGATCAAACTTTCAAAAAATGACCTTGACCTACTTTTTTCCGCTTGAATGATTTTGCCTTTAAAAGCCAATATTGAGCTAAGTATAAGTGCTACATGTACCAAACTTACATATTTGATGTATCTTTGATCAAACTTTCAAAAAATGACCTTGACCTACTTTTTCCGCTTGAATGATTTTGCCTTAAAAAGCCAATATTGAGCAAAGTATAAGTGCTACATGTACCAAACTTGCTTATTGGATGTATCTTTGATCAAACTTTCATAAAATGACCTTGACCTACTTTTTCCGCTTGAATGATTTTGCCTTTAAAAGCCAATATTGAGCAAAGTATAAGTGCTACTTGTACCAAACTTACATATTTGATATATCTTTGATCAAACTTTCAAAAAATGACCTTGACCTACTTTTTCCGCTTGAATGATTTTGCCTTTAAAAGCCAATATTGAGCAAAGTATAAGTGCTACATGTACCAAACTTGCATATTGGATGTATCTTTGATCAAACTTTCATAAAATGACCTTGACCTACTTTTTCCGCTTGATTTATTTTACCTTTAAAAGCCAATATTGAGAAAAGTATAAGTGCTACAGGCACCAGACTTGCATATTGGATACATCTTGGGTTAGACTATTGAAATCTGACCTTGACCTACTTTTTCCGCTTCAGTGATTTTGCTTTAAATTGGCAATATTGAGCTAACTATAAGTGCTACATGCACCAGACTTGCATATTGGAAGCATCTTGGGTTTGACTATTGAAATCTGACCTTGACCTACTTTTTCTGCTTCAGTGATTTTGCTTTAAATTGCCAATATTGAGCAAACTATAAGTGGTACATGCACCAGACTTGCATATTGGATGCATCTTGGGTTAGAAGATTGAAATGTGACCTTGACCTACTTTTTCTGCTTCAATGATTTTGCTTTAAATTGGCAATTTTGAGCAAAGTAGAGTTTAAATTTTTTATGTGACTTGATATATGTTGTTGCCTGAGAAAGGGAGTTTAAATAAATTGGCTGTCATGAGAGATATTATGCTATGCAGTCGAGCATTAGGTGACTCTGGCAACTATTTTTTACAAGGACATCGGCTATGAAAAGATAAATAGAATCAAAATAACCATCACAGTACCCGTTTTCTTTCCTCCAAACGTGCGGTATGCCTCCATTTAGTGTTCGTGGTATCACCAACTCAAGTCACGTGATGCTACGCAGTGTTCAATACTTGGTAGAAATGCTTTTGGTGGATAACTTCTGTATCAATGTATCAATATGCCCTTGTTCATATGAAGTTCTTTTTAGAGAGAAATAATATTTTAGGGTATCTTTTTTCAGATTTAGCTGTGACAAGTGTGATTTTAGAACGGTCTTCAAGAGGAATCTGGATAAGCATATGGTGATCGGACATAGAGGTAAATATGTTCATTCAGAAAATAAGTGGTGAGATATATATTTGTACCATGTACATTTAGGCTGGAATCTATACGTAACCCTTATATCCATACATGCAAATTTTGGACTGAAAATATTCACACATCATTGTTAAATTAGTATGACCTTCCTGTTGTTTTGATATGTATTCCTCAAAAATTTGGGTTTTAGAAGTCACCGCAGACAATTAAAGCAGGTACAATTTATCCTTCAGTCAATTAAAGAAGGTACAACTTATCCTTCAGTCAATTAAAGCAGGTACAATTTATCCTTCTGATTTATTTCTCAATATTTGTAGTATGTGTTTGACTACATTCACCTAAATTCCGTCTTTTCGATTTTACAGATCTACGTTCGATTTGTGCAGGTACCTGACGTAAAAGCATTGTGACGTCATTAAATTCCTTTGAAAACGTCATATATGTAACCTTGTTTCCCTGAATTTCATGCTGGTTTCCATAGAATTTGATGACGTCACAATGCGTTGACGTCAGATACCTGCACAAATGGGAAGTAACTCTGCATTTCGAAAAGCCCGAATGCACCACAATGAATAACGTCGCAATCTTTTTTATCGGGATCGGCCTTTTTCAAGTTATCTGTCATATAACTCCTCGGATTTACTGTATCGACCTACGAAAAATCCAGTATTTAAGAGCTTGTCGTCTGGCTTTATCCCCTTACTATTGAAAGATCTGAACGGACATTTAGGGTAAATTTTTGGCAATTAATACTTGAGTATAAGTAATATTGTGCTAGGAGTTCAAAAATAAATTTGCTTATTTTAACGATAAATCAGTGCATCAGTATACCTTGTAATCTTTGTATGATGTAGCATTCACATAACCGAAAAGTCAAACCGAGAAGGTTTATGCTGCGGACACAATTCGGTATGATTTTCCCGAATGCGTATCTCTGTTAGCGAAGCCAAATGGGAATTTTTCAGTAAAATGTCATGCATTTACAGATCCTGGTGCAGAGAAGAAGTATAAATGTTCTATTTGTGGTGCAGCGTTTGCTCTGGAAGGTTACTTACAGTCTCACTTCAAACGCCACAGTAAGTATCACAATCGTTTTCAAGGAACACAAGTCAGGTACTTGGTCATGTATTGTCTTACTTTAGATGAATTTTTAGCTCTCCTCGACAAAGTTGAGTGAGGTTATTTTATACCCTATGCATCCTTGTCCACGTCCAGTTAAGAAGTTTGGGGCAGCTCAGTATTTGGCAAAGTACTGATCATACAGTAACCAAACTTGTACAAGTGATTCATCTTGGGATGCTGAGTTGAACCCATGCATCGAATGCTGCATCTGACCTTCATTTTCTGCTTGAGTGTCTTGGTTAAGAAGTTTGGGGTAGCTCAGTATCTGACAAAGTACTGATGCTACAGTAATCTAACTTGCACAAGTGAATCATCTTGGGATGCTAAGATGGACACATGCATCAAATGCAGCATCTGACCTATACTTTTTCCACTCAAGTGATTTTGCTTGTAAAAGCCAATATTGAGCAAAGTGTAAGTGCTACATGAACTAAACTTGCATATTGGATGTATCTTTGATCGAACTTTCATAAAATGACCTTGACCTACATTTTCCGCTTGAGTGATTTTGCCTTTAAAAGCCAGTATTGAGCAAAGTAGAACTGCTACATGTACCAAACTTGCATATGAAGTATATCTTTGGTCAAACTTTCATAAAGTTACCTTGACCTTCTTTTTTTCACTTGAGTGATACATGTATTGCCTCTAAAAACCAATATACATGTACTTGGAAACATGTTTGAATTGAATTTTGCTGCCAAAAGGTTTAGCTTTGTAATGACCTTGACCTACATTTAGTAATCTGTGATTACCTATGTTTAAAAAAGTAAATTAGGGCCCCGCCAATGATGTGTGTGTCTAACCAATTATGTGTAATCAAACTTAAAATTCAAAAGTCCTATAGAATTCAAACATGAAATTTTGGTAGATTGTCATATGTTTTATTCATAAAAGCTCTTGATGAATATATATTGATGAAGAAAATTATTATCTTCTTTTCGTTTTGCTTGGTCCTTCAATTTGATTTTTCAAAAGGTACTGTGTTCAAACAATATTCAAAAAGACAAAGTTGTGATTACTAAAGTGAAACATTAATTTTCATTGTTATTATTAAGAAACGACGATTCTGATTGGCTGAGAAATTTTGTTGATACCTGTATCAACACAAAACTGAAGTACGCGCTGAGCAACGACATAAGCAACATCATTAGCAACACAATTTCAAAGCTGCAAATAAACGTTGAAAAGTGACGAAATGAAATAAGCTACTGTGACAGTGTGATCTTGACCTTTGATTTTCAAAAACTTTAAAATTGGGCATAACTTGAATGGTAAGTGATAGGGCTTTGATATTTCACACCATTGTGTTTTCCTTGTGACAAGATCTTTACACTTATACCAATTTTTTTACCTCATGACCTTGACCTTTCACCTACTGATCAGTGGTGTTATTACTAACAAAGATGCTGGTGGGGCATTTCAGTTTCGCAAACATAGGTTTTATTATTTTTGTAAAACACAGTAGCATGTAAACAATACTATATCATCCTTTTTGTTATACGCCCGTCATTTGACGGGACGTATTATGGTATGGCGAAGTCTGTCCGTCCGTCCGTCCGTCCGTCTGTCCGTCTGTCCGTCTGTCCGTCCGCCTATGGAACGCAATAACTTGAATACGCGTCAACGGATTTTTATGAAATTTATACATAGTGATCAGACTGTGGAGAGGAAGCCGCCTTTCGATTTTCAGGTTCATCCGATTTGTCGTTACAGAGTTATGGGACTTAGATTTTTAAAATACAGTGAATATATACTAAAATATTTAAAAATTATTTAAAAATCTATTTCTGGTCGAAATGCTTTGAAATTTTGTATACTTCAAGTAGAAAGGATGTTCTTTGACATATGTAACGGGTTTTTAATTTTTTTGTCGCATAACCGAGATATTGTGTGTAATAGGAAGGGGGGGGGGTTATATGCACATACATTTTAAGTTAAGGGCAAAATATAGGCGCATGGAACGCGATAACTTGAATATGCGTCAACAGATTTTCATGATATTCATACATTATGATTGGACTGTGGAGAGGAAGCCGCCTTTCGATTTTCAGGTTCATCCGATTTGTCGTTACAGAGTTATGGGACTTAGATTTTTAAAATACAGTGAAAATATACTAAAATATTTAAAAATTATTTAAAAATCTATTTCTGGTCGAAATGCTTTGAAATTTTGTATACTTAAAGTAGAAAGGATGTTCTTTGACATATGTAACGGGTTTTTAATTTTTTTGTCGCATAACCGAGATATTGTATGTAATAGGAAGGGGGGAGGGGTGGGTTATATGCACATACATGTTAAGCTAAGGGCAAAATATAGGCGCATGGAACGCAATAACTTGAATATGCGTCAACGGATTTTCATGATATTCATACATTTTGATTGGACTGTGGAGAGGAAGCCGCCTTTCAATTTTCAGGTTCATTCGATATGTCGTTACAGAGTTATGGGACTTAGACATTTTGAAATACAGTGAAAATATACTAAAATAGTTAAAAATTATTTAAAAATCTATTTCTGGTCAAAATGTTTTGAAATTTTGTATACTTAAGGTAGAAAGGATGCTCTTTGACATATGTAACAGGTTTTTAATTTTTTGGTCGCATAAGCGAGATATTGTGTGTAATAGGAAGGGGGGGGGGGGGTAATATGCACATGCATGTTAAGCTATGGGCAAAATATAGGCGCATGGAACGCAATAACTTGAATATGCGTCAACGGATTTTCATGATATTCATACATTTTGATTGGACTGTGGAGAGGAAGCCGCCTTTCGATTTTCAGGTTCATTCGATATGTCGTTACAGAGTTATGGGACTTAGATATTTTAAAATACAGTGAAAATATACTAAAATAGTTAAAAATTATTTAAAAATCTATTTCTGGTCGAAATGTTTTGAAATTTGGTATACTTAAGGTAGAAAGGATGCTCTTTGACATATGTAACGGGTTTTTAATTTTTTGGTCGCATAAGCGAGATATTGTGTGTAATAGGAAGGGGGGGGGGGGGGGTATATGCACATACATGTTAAGCTAAAGGCAAAATATAGGTGCATGGAACGCAATAACTTGAATATGTGTCAACAGATTTTCATGATATTTGTACATTTTGATCAGACTTTGAAGAGGAAGCCGCCTTTCGATTTTAAGGTTCATCCAATTTGTCCTTATGGAGTTATGGGACTTAGATATTTTGGTGTTGTGAAAAAAATCCCAACGGGCGTATCTTGCTGCGTGAGCGTAGGCTTTATTACAATTTTAGATAGCGAAGTAATCTACTGCAAACATGAAGGGTGTTCTTACTTGACGAACAGCAAACATGGATACAAAGAGCATCTAAAAACTATGCATACAAATAGGGTAAGACATATAAACTATGATTAACTATCTTTTTTGACGAACAGCAAACATCGAATGAGAGTGCATCTAAAAACTATGCATACAAATAGGGTAAGGTATATAAACTATGATTAACTATCTCAATGGACAAAAAGAAAACATAGAATGAGAGTACATATAAAAACTATGCATACAAATAGGGTAAGGTATATAAACTATGATTAACTATCTCAATAGACAAAAAGAAAACATAGAATGAGAGTACATCTAAAAACTATGCATACAAATAGGGTAAGATATATAAACTATGATTAACTATCTTTTTTTGACAAACAGCAAACATTGAACGAGAGTACATCTAAAAACTATGCATACAAATAGGGTAAGGTATATAAACTATGATTAACTATCTCAATGGACAAAAAGAAAACATAGAATGAGAGTACATCTAAAAACTATGCATACAAATAGGGTAAGGTATATAAACTATGATTAACTATCTCAATGGACAAAAAGAAAACATTGAACCAGAGTACATCTAAAAACTATGCATACAAATAGGACAAGGTATATAAACTATGATAAACTATCTCAATAGACAAAAAGAAAACATAGAATCAGAGTACATCTTATAACTATGCATACAAATAGGGTAAGGTATATAAACTATGATTAACTATCTCAATGGACAAAAAGAAAACATAGAATGAGAGTACATCTAAAAACTATGCATACAAATAGGATAAGGTATATAAACTATGATAAACTATCTCAATAGACAAAAAGAAAACATAGAATGAGAGTACATCTTAAAACTATGCATACAAATAGGGTAAGGTATATAAACTATGATTAACTATCTCAATGGACAAAAAGAAAACATAGAATGAGAGTACATCTAAAAACTATGCATACAAATAGGGTAAGGTATATTAACTATGATAAACTATCTCAATGGACAAAAAGAAAACATAGAATGAGAGTACATCTAAAAACTATGCATACAAATAGGATAAGGTAATATAAACTATGATTAACTATCTCAATAGACAAAAAGAAAACATAGAATGAGAGTACATCTAAAAACTATGCATACAAACAGGATAAGGTATATAAACTATGATTAACTATCTCAATAAACGAAAAGAAAACATTGAACCAGAGTACATCTAAAAACTATACATACAAATAGGGTAAGGTATATAAACTATGATTAACTATCTCAATAGACAAAAAGAAAACATAGAATGAGAGTACATCTAAAAACTATGCATACAAATAGGGTAAGGTATATAAACTATGATTAACTATCTCAATAGACAAAAAGAAAACATAGAATGAGAGTACATCTAAAAACTATGCATACAAACAGGATAAGGTATATAAACTATGATTAACTATCTCAATAGACAAAAAGAAAACATAGAATGAGAGTACACCTTAAAACTATGCATACAAATAAGATAAGGTATATAAACTATGATAAACTATCTCAATGGACAAAAAGAAAACATAGAATGAGAGTACATCTTAAAACTATGCATACAAATAGGGTAAGGTATATAAACTATGATTAACTATCTCAATGGACAAAAAGAAAACATAGAATGAGAGTACATCTAAAAACTATGCATACAAATAGGGTAAGGTATATAAACTATGATAAACTATCTCAATGGACAAAAAGAAAACATAGAATGAGAGTACATCTAAAAACTATGCATACAAATAGGATAAGGTAATATAAACTATGATTAACTATCTCAATAGACAAAAAGAAAACATAGAATGAGAGTACATCTAAAAACTATGCATACAAACAGGATAAGGTATATAAACTATGATTAACTATCTCAATAAACGAAAAGAAAACATTGAACCAGAGTACATCTAAAAACTATACATACAAATAGGGTAAGGTATATAAACTATGATTAACTATCTCAATAGACAAAAAGAAAACATAGAATGAGAGTACATCAAAAAACTATGCATACAAATAGGGTAAGGTATATAAACTATGATTAACTATCTCAATAGACAAAAAGAAAACATAGAATGAGAGTACATCTAAAAACTATGCATACAAACAGGATAAGGTATATAAACTATGATTAACTATCTCAATAGACAAAAAGAAAACATAGAATGAGAGTACACCTTAAAACTATGCATACAAATAAGATAAGGTATATAAACTATGATAAACTATCTCAATGGACAAAAAGAAAACATAGAATGAGAGTACATCTTAAAACTATGCATACAAATAGGATAAGGTATAGAAACTATGATTAACTATCTCAATGGACAAGGTATATAAACTATGATTAACTATCACAATGGACAAAAAGAAAACATTGAACCAGAGTACATCTTAAAACTATGCATACAAATAGGGTAAGGTATATAAACTATGATTAACTATCTCAATAGACGAAAAGAAAACATAGAATGAGAGTACATCTTATAACTATGCATACAAATAGGATAAGGTATATAAACTATGATTAACTATCTCAATGGACAAAAAGAAAACATAGAATCAGAGTACATCTTATAACTATGCATACAAATAGGGTAAGGTATATAAACTATGATTAACTATCACAATGGACAAAAAGAAAACATTGAACCAGAGTACATCTTAAAACTATGCATACAAATAGGATAAGGTATATAAACTATGATTAACTATCACAATGGACAAAAAGAAAACATTGAACCAGAGTACATCTAAAAACTATGCATACAAATAGGGTAAGGTATATAAACTATGATTAACTATCTCAATGGACAAAAAGAAAACATTGAACCAGAGTACATCTAAAAACTATGCATACAAATAGGGTAAGGTATATAAACTATGATTAACTATCTCAATGGACAAAAAGAAAACATTGAACCAGAGTACATCTAAAAACTATGCATACAAATAGGGTAAGGTATATAAACTATGATTAACTATCTCAATAGACGAAAAGAAAACATAGAATGAGAGTACATCTTATAACTATGCATACAAATAGGATAAGGTATATAAACTATGATTAACTATCTCAATGGACAAAAAGAAAACATAGAATCAGAGTACATCTTATAACTATGCATACAAATAGGGTAAGGTATATAAACTATGATTAACTATCTCAATGGACAAAAAGAAAACATAGAATGAGAGTACATCTTAAAACTATGCATACATTGAAACTATTCTAAACTGTAGTCCCAAAGGGGTAGGACCACGAAGCCAATTAATTAGCCCTGTTTGGCATAACATATGAATTGATTGAATATATTTTGTGAATTCATTCTTTTTTAGTTTTTTTACTGAATTATGTGTTGAGATTTTGTGAATAACGCATTTATCAGTAGATATTAGCCCTTTGAAAACCTCAAAATTGGCAATTTTTTGTGAAATTGTTGCAAAATCTACATTGTTTCTCTAAAATTAGCATTGGCCACATGGATCGAGAAACACGAAAAATTTACACATGAATGATACACATTATATCTTCTTGTCATAAAAGTTTTATGTTTCTCGATGTATGTGGCCACATGGAAATTCTCCACTGAAGACACATTTTGTGTTTTTACCATGTTTTGTCAATAACGCTAAAATGACATCATAAGACTTCCTATAGTGCTTCAGTTGATAATATGTTCCTTTCATTAAAAGCGAGAAACATTCATTATATTTTATGTGATATATCAAGTATTTCTCAGTAAATTCAATTTTAAGGAAAATTGCAGGGTCGTTATAGGGGCTTTGTGACCCTACCCCATTGGATTTTTTCCCTCTCTCAATAATTTTGTGTCTGTGAGAGAGGAGATCATCTTGTCTGTCTGTATGTCTGTCTGTCTGTCTAAGCTAGCTACTATAGCTCCCTCTGTAGAAATTGATTTCAATGTAACTTGATTGAAGCAATGGCAGTGCTGCCAATAAAATGAAGAGAGATATGCCTCTAGTACAATTGTAAATGAATATCTATTCATCAAAATTTTCACGAAGTGTCTTGATTCATGAAAACTTCAAGATTACCCCCACACGAAAATTTCCACGTTTGCATTAGCTATTTGGAACTTTATATATACCTGAGTACATCCTTTACTTTGTATCATTTAATGTACATGTATATTTTCTGTGTTCATAATTTTTAGGATTACAAGCCATACAAATGCCACCTTTGTGACCATAGCTGTAAGCTGAAGGGAAATTTAACCAAACACCTAAAGAAGAAACATAAGGTCAATGTGACAAACTGGATAGAAAAGAGAAGGCAGGCGTTAGATGCAGGGACAGGATTCAGTGACTACCTTAAGGAATATTCTATCAAAAATAATGAAAGTAGAATTAGAAATGCTCATTTGAACGAATCTGAATCAGATTAATGGAATAAATACATATCTTTGTTCATACATAGCTGTCCACTTAGTGGGGAGACAAGTTTGTCAGACTGTTATTTCGAAGACGATCGAAAGTTACTCTGTACAAATTTGAAAGGAAAAAATATAAGAATCTCATTTTAAACATTATAAGACTCTTTCATGGTCTTCTATGAAAGATACATTGGTTCCACCCGAGTGGTCTCAAAATCATGTAAAACCCGAGGCTTGCCGAGGGTTTTGCAAAATTTTGAGACCCCGAGGGTGGAAGCGATGTATCTTTCATAGAAGACCATGAAAGAGTATTTTTCTCTCATATCTAAGGGTCAAAATAAAAAACTGAAAGAAATGGGACGAAATTTGAATAATGTCAAGTTGATCTAATTGCGAATATTTTGCAATATTCGAATTAAGCACCCCCGAAAATGGTTTATTGTATAAGAAAAAACTACGAATATTAGGCTTTTCAAAATAAAACGCAAGAGTACATTGAAAAACGACATTAAAATCAATGTTTTATTGCGACGTCGCCGCTAGCTTGTTTGTTTTGCGGGCTGAAATCATGACGTCACAATAGCGTGAACAATCGAAACATTAGCGTCACATGATATGTGATACAGCTGTCACGTGATATGTGATACAGAAGTAGCTCACAGAGCTGTATTTTATGGGCCTACTCTGTAACATATACGCGGGTATGAGAGAAAATGTTTGCTCTTTCTTTCTTGCAATCCATATACATATAGCTTTATTCAGATTTGATGTTACAAATTAGTGCACTCACCAATACTGTCATATATATCATCAAATGAAGCAGACACCATCTTTACTATAAAGTCACAATGTTTATTCATTCTCTTGATCATTTATTTAATTTAGAAAACATGTATCTCTTAAAGTCCTCCATTCTAACATTAGACTATGTGACTTTCTTCTCATAGTAATAACGCAGGTACTCGAGAAAATCATGCTTCTGAGACGTATAACATAGAGAGAATTCATGGAATATTCCTGCCTTTTGTATCTCACTGCCCCTGTTCATAGTTGAATAAATGCTGTACACAAACTTGTAAAAAAAGCCTTGAGTTTTACTTTCCAAGAGGTACCATACGACATACAGTCAGTAAATTTTTAGTAAGCCGTGATGAATGTCTGGGGAGCTAAAGTCATAGCCTGTGTGTCGGCGTCGTCGGCGTCGTCAGTATCTGTTGCATAGACAAAACTTCAACCTTGGCTATATCTCATGAAGAACAAGGGGACCTTGACTATTGGCCTAGTGACCTTTACTTTGAAGTTTGACTTCCTTTCAAAAAACATTAACCTGTATTATATCTCATGTACTAAAAGGGGTAGGGCTTTGATATTTCACATGTGGATACCTCATCACCACACCCTTCATTTGGGACCTTTACTTTTGACCTAGTGACCTTGACCTTGAAGTTTGACCTACTTTAAAAAAAACCTTAACCTGGGCTGTATCTCATGTGCAATAAGGGGTAGGGCTTTGATATTCCACATGTGTATTCCTCATCACCAGACCTTTCATTTGGGACCATGCCTTTTGACCTAGTGACCTTGACTTTTGGCTTACTTTTATACACTTTAACCTGGGTTCTGATATTTCACATGTAAATTCTCATGACCTGAGCTTTCATTTGATATCATGACTTTAAACCAAGTGACTTTGACCTTCTTTAGAACTTGACCTTTATTTTTTATGAAATTTCCATTTTATTATCAAAAACCTGCACGTCGAGCAATGTTGTTCTCTGACAAGTCTTATTACTTTTTTTACCATTAGTTAATGCACCAATGTGAGTGATTAAGTCTCTATATCAGAATTATGAGCTCATATTTTGGATGTGTCATGTTCTACATGCCTAATCACCACCTTTGTCAGCAGTAATGTCACTGTGAATCTTTATAATTGTATGGCAATGCCTCTGTTTTTCGTGCCGTTCGATCAACAAATATGGCCACCGAGGCCTCTGATTTGCTAACGCATTTTTTGACTTCTCTGCAATCTCTACACAGAATTCAGGAAGCAACTACTCAAAGTCCTCCACTAAATTGTCCACTATCATTCTTTTGTCTGCAACTCAGGTGAGTGATGTGGCCCCATCGGGCCTTTTGCTGTTTGTTGTAAGCTTGATATAAGATGAAAAGGAGAGGATGCATATCATTGAAACCATATTTCATTAATGGATAATTCCCATGAAAAAAACCATATATCATCAAAAGATAAGTTCCCATAAAACATAAGTTATGAAAAATTGTTACCAAAAGTCTATTTATACTAAGATCAAAAATATTTTTGGACATAAAAACATATATCAGTAAAACGTTTAACCTCGTAAAATCATATGTTTTCAAACAATATCTCATAAAACCATAAATAAGCAAAAGATAAGTCTTCATAATACCATATATAAGCAAAAACCATTTTATAAAAAAAATTGTCTCCAAGAAACCAAATGATATCAAAAACCGAGTCCCTTTTAAACCGTTTGGTCAAAAAAGAAAAGTCTTCATAAAAAAATTCAGTTATAAAAATTTAAGACAAATATAACAATTTGCTTTTTTAAAAAAGTGTCCCCCTGTAACCATATGCTATCAAAAGATAAGTCCAATAAAACTATTATCAAAAGATATGTCCCAAAATTAAAACCAAATATAATCAAAATCTAACTACTTAATATATATTACTAGTATACAACACTTTATTATGAAATGTTAGTCCCCATGAACCATCTTTAAATGGAAATACAATTGTAGCAATCGGTAAATAAGATTCAAACACAACCATATTCCAAAAAGCAAAATCGAAAGGCATATGGATTTTTGAAAAAAATAAATAAACAAAACTTTCTCACGCGAAGAGAAAATAGGACAAACAGACGGAGACAGTGATACAAGCTCCACAGTAACACGAAGAACAACTTACCTCATGTTACAGATAGATCCTATAGAAATCTAGTTATTATGTATTTAGAATAGAGTCCAATTGCATACAATTAATTAAAAGAAAAGTAGCCAGTTAAACGAACTCAAATGTGAAATGTTCGAAATTTTCCCCTTCATCTCTTCGGGTCAGATGGACATGTTCTATTTGGGCCTCGTCTGATAGCATGGTTCTCCATGTTCCTTTGAGGTAATCATTGGAATGGATCGATCCTGCTGGTATGTAAAGGGTGTGTCTAGTCGGGACTTTGAATGCTGTGACATGGAACTCATTGTCATCGGTGATCTTTGCCATCACAAAGTAACCAGAATCGTCGTCCAAAGGGCAATCGAGATGTGAAAATGGATGCCTTTCTATTCCAGCTCCACCGTTTGATTTTTTAACATACTCGGAAAGATAAGCATTTTCGTATGTAAAATCTTGAATGCCATGTCGATACAGTAGAGAAATTTTCTCCTGTTTCGAATCAGCAAAACTGCACCCATAGTAGCGAAGTAGTTCATTTGTGGCGAAGTCGGTAGCGATTTTTCCATCGAAATCCTTTGGGAAAATGATTTTGCCAGATTTCCCTTTTTCGTTATTTGTCTGCCAAAGGACATTTTTCACAGCTGTATGCTTCGGTATGAGAGGAGGGAGGTCGCTGAAACAAGCCAGATCAATTAGGCTGTACTCTCCAGGCACAAAATCTGCCACCATTGCCTCGCTTCCAGTCATTACTGTCTCTCCGCTTGCCCCTTTTCGGTTGAATGATGTAAAAGCTTCCCATCGTTCCTGTATACAATCCGCCAGCTCTTGTGCCTCCGTCGCATCGACTGCGCATTTCAGTTGCTTTTCGAAGGCATTTTCATTTGACTCGCCATCAATAATATCATACTCTATAGCTGGTGTGCCCTGCTTCGCCAGAAAATCGTGAAAAACACCAAACGATATTTCTTTGTCGCCCGGTTTTCCAAGTTTCTCGAAGATACCAAGGAGTTTAGAGATTCTAGCCGTTCTTTTGCGATTCCACATGTACTCTGTAAACTCCTTGAAGCTCAATGTGCCCGATCCGTCTTGATCAGCTTTCATGAAAGCTTGCCTAGTCGAAGCTACAGACTCGCCTGTTCCTTTTTCTCCTAAAATATTTTGAGCGAAAAACTCTTCAAATTCACCAAAGCTTAAATGACCGTTCCCATCTTTATCAATCGTGTCGAAGACTAAATCTATTTCCTTTTCATTCATTTTTAGGCCAAGGTCACCTACGTACTGATAAAATTCATTTCTAGACAACACCCCATTACCATTTGTGTCAATTTTCAGGAAAACTGCCTTTAATTTTTTCGCTTCTTCGTCCAGAAACTCGACGGATTTCTCAGCATCATCCATCTTCTCCGATGTTTTGTCCTTTCCTTGTCGCTTATCATCTTCTTTCTCAAAACCTTGCAGGGTTTTGCCAACACAAATGTTATTGAACAATTTCTGTAATTCCTTGTCAGCATTTTGTAACTTTTTGGCCTTCTGCTTGAGTAACTTTTGCACTGGCGTTGTCTTCTCATTGCATGCGTTGATAGCGTTTTCAAGTGAAACCTTCCAAGCGTCCTTCAATTGTTTACTATAAGCAGCAATTTCACATTCAATACTGGGAAAGTCAATGATTTTCAAGCGATGTTTAAATTCATGAGTGATGCCCCTCATCTCCTTGCTACTCTGTACTTTGGTGTCATTTTGAATCTCTATTTCACCCATTAATTTTGCTGCCTTTGTCGATGTTGGCTTATCGTAGTATATCATCTCAGACGGTGTAAGAACACACCATCGTTTTGACCAAGTCGTCCAATTTGCTTGCTTTTTTGAACGTTTGAAAAGCCATCCTGATTGAAGTACCTCTACAACAAGCCATTTATATAGAATATCGACGCTACTGTCTACCTCCTCTTTTGTCATATTGCCAAAATATGTATAGTATAAAGCATTCGAAAATTCCTGAAAGCATAAGCCAGATGTTGGAAATGCGATCTTTCTAGATAGCCCGTCACTTCCTACGAGAGCTGCTAGTTTTGTTTCAAGCCATTCACACTCTTCTTTGTCAACACGTGGGGGATACGTATTTTCGTTGCTCAGCACGTTAGCTATGTTCCATAATTGGCCGGATTGCAAAGCAATTCCGGTCTATAGATTGACGATGTCCGTCCGTCCGTCCGTCCGTCCGTCTGTCCGTCCGTCTGTCCGTCTGCCGTCAACATTTTGGTTAAAGTTTCTGGTTGAGGCAAAATCTAAGGAACTATATGCAGTAGAAACTTTATATTATACATATAGGTTGCCCATGACAAGACCTTTCAATTTATGCCATAACATTGGACCTAGTGACCTTGACCTTGGACTTTGACCTAGTTAAAGATTTTGGTTAAAGTTTCTGGTTTAAGCAAAATCTAAGGAACTGTATGCAGTAGAAACCTTATATTATACATTTAGGTTGCCCATGATGAGACCTTTCAATTTATGCCGTAACATTGGACCTAGTGACTTTGACCTTGGACTTTGACCTAGTTAAATATTTTGGTTAAAGTTTCTGGTTTAAGCAAAATCTAAGGAACTGTATGCAGAAGAAACTTTATATTATACATGTAGGTTGCCCATGATGAGACCTTTCAATTTATGCCGTAACATTTGACCCAGTGACCTTGACCTTGAACTTTGACCTAGTTAAAGATTTTGGTTAAAGTTTCTGGTTTAAGCAAAATCTAAGGAACTGTATGCAGAAGAAACTTTATATTATACATGTAGGTTGCCCATGATGAGACCTTTCAATTTATGCCGTAACATTTGACCCAGTGACCTTGACCTTGAACTTTGACCTAGTTAAAGATTTTGGTTAAAGTTCTTGGTTTAAGCAAAATCTAAGGAACTGTATGCAGTAGAAACCTTATATTATACATTTAGATTGCCCATGACGAGACCTTTCGATTTATGCCGTAACATTGGACCTAGAGACCTTGACCTTGGACTTTGACCTAGTTAAATATTTTGGTTAAAGTTTCTGGTTTAAGCAAAATCTAAGGAACTGTATGCAGTAGAAACCTTATATTATACATTTAGGTTGCCCATGATGAGACCTTTCAATTTATGCCGTAACATTGGACCTAGTGACTTTGACCTTGGACTTTGACCTAGTGAAAGATTTTGGTTAAAGTTTCTGGTTTAAGCAAAATCTAAGGAACTGTATGCAATAGAAACTTTATATCATACATGTAGGTTGCCCATGATGAGACCTTTCAATTTATGCCGTAACATTTGACCCAGTGACCCAGTGACCTTGAACTTTGACCTAGTTAAAGATTTTGATTAAAGTTCTTGGTTTAAGCAAAATCTAAGGAACTGTATGCAGTAGAAACCTTATATTATACATTTAGGTTGCCCATGATGAGACCTTTCAATTTATGCCGTAACATTGGACCTAGTGACCTTGACCTTGGACTTTGACCTAGTTAAAGACTTTGGTTAAAGTTCCTGGTTTAAGCAAAATCTAAGGAACTGTATACAGTAGAAACTTTATATTATACATGTAGGTTGCCTCTGACAAGACCTCTCAATGTATGCTGTAATATTTGACTTAGTGACCTAGACCCAGTTGGTGACAAAAACTTACTTTGCAATCCGGCCATACCGTCTTTAGCGGTGTTTAATTTTTCTGAATGATTTGCGTCAACAAATGTGGTATATGTTTCCTTGCATAGTTCCCAGCACGCAGACTCGATTTTGTCAAAGATCTTCTTGATACAGAAATCATCTGATGGTATTCCGTCACAGACGAAGGATCTTAACTTTGCAAAGGTTACTTCATCATCAACAAAAGCTTTGTTGAATCCATCGATAGAGATGGTTAAAACATCCAACGACTGTAATGCGTGAATGACCTCTTTAAGTAAGGACTTTGGTATAAAGGGGTCGGCTTTCTTCTTTCCATCTGCGGCTTTTACCGCTTGTAGAATGCAAACAAGCTGCTCACCTGGCATTCCAACTCTCTCTGAAATTATTTAGTATATGATTCAAGATGTATATGCATGGACTCGTGTCCCGGGATTAACCACTGAGTAAAGATTAATGTTAAACGTCTTCAAATTAATTAGCATTATTTTAGAGCAGATAAATTTACAGCATGGACCAGACAATCACGTTTCGGGTATATAACCCTCGTCAGTGATCATCAATCCAAACAATGAAATATGACCAAAAATCTGTGAAAATTAAGTCCAAGATATACCAAAAGACCAAATATATATAAAAGTATGGAATCACATTGGAAGACAATCGTATATGAATTACTGCGATTACAACAAACGCTGGGCGTCATGCAAAACAAATTTAACAGACAGCGGGGTACAATTAAACACTTATCAACATTTACACAAATTGGACCAACAGTCATAACATACCAAAATATGGAACACGATTGATTTCGTATAAGTTATAATTAATAGAGAAAGATGTGCATGTGCAAAGATGTGGAGAAAGATGCACACCTGGTCCCACCTCTAGCTTGCTAGGGGTCCATCGATGTTTAATTTTGTGCTCTATTGTGAGTGCTGTTGAGATTATCGTCAGGATCTTCTTTAACTCATTTGTGTCACACTTATGCCCTTTGCCGTGTGGAGCTCGTAAAAAAGTTCCCCGCGAGGGGTTTGACAGTAAGTGTTTTGAATATACTTCCCTGACATTGTCACCGTAGCACTTTCTATATAGACATAACGTCAGACAGTGCATGAATTTTATATATTTTCATTTCCATGCTTCATAAACATCGACTGCGGGTGCGGCTAGCCAACAGGCTCCTCCGGGCACCTGGTCCCACCTCTAGCTTGCTGGGGGTCCGTCGATGCTCAATTTGGTGCTCTATTGTGAGTGCTGTTGAGATTATCGTCAGGATCTTCTTTAACTCATTTGTACGGTAAATTGCTATATAATTGCGATTGGAGTGGTTGTCTTGATTGAATGTTCACAATCAGTGAATGAAAGTCAAACACAAAACCCGAAATCAGATTCCAAAAAACTTCTTCGTGTTCTTGTACTTCATATGACATCATTTTTTTTCTCTTAATTCTGAACTTCATATGACATCGTTTTTTCCTCTTAATTCTGAACTTCATAAATGAGTTAAAGAAGATCCTGACAAAAATCTCAACAGCGCTCACAATAGAGCGCAAAATTAAACATCGACGGACCCCTAGCAAGGTAGAGGTGGGACCAGGTGCCCGGGAGGAGTAAGCATCCCCTGTTGGCTAGCCGCACCCGTCGTCGATGTTTATGAAGCATGGAAATGAAAATACAAAAACTTCATGCACTGTCTGACGTTATGTCTATATAGAAAGTGCTATGGCGACAATGTCAGGGAAGTATATTCAAAACACTTACTGTCAAACCCCTCGCGGGGAACTTTTTTACGAGCTCCACACTGCAAAGGGCATAAGTGTGACACAAATGAGTTAAAGAAGATCCTGACGAAAATCTCAACAGCACTCACAATAGAGCGCATAAGACATCATTTTTTCCTCTTAACTCTGAAGGAACAAATTAAAGGTATACATGTCGTTTTTACGACTCTTGTTGTGTTTTTCGGTTGAGTGTCTTGGTGCTTTGATGTGAGTGCTGCAACTTAGTTGACGTTCCTTGTCCCTCATGCGTCTCTTTCTGTGCTTGTCTGCTTTGTGTTTTTGCATTAAGTGTTTTGGGGTTTTGCTGTGGGTGCTACAACCTGGTGTTGTTGGAGATCCCCTCCTTTGTTTTTTTAGTCTGGTTGGAGATCTTATTTTTATTTTTGAAGATTTATACAAATAATAAACGAAATATCATATTAAGTTCATACCTGACTGCAAATATATGTATAGAGATGGTTATACATCTCGAGGTGAACTTTTCCACAGAGACTATATATATACATTCTTTAGTCAGCTATTTGATTGGATGTATGCAGTAGTAGCAAGTAAATAACAAAGTAAATATCAAACATGTATTGTGCGACGAAATCTACATGAAATTGTCGATAGCTCCGGCACTTCACCGAAATTATGACATAATACTGTCAAATTGAGGTAGATTTCTCTAAATAGCACATCTAAATGATATTTAATGATCTGCAGTTTAGATGAATAATACGAGAAAAGCGGAGACAACTTTTGATATATACTGGTCAAAATTTCTAACGAATTTTTTACTTTGGAAATACATGGGTGCGTCCTCCAAACTGAAAAAAAAAACAGATAAAATGTGTTTTTGCACGGTGCATGAACAAAACAAAACAGCTTGCAGAAAGCACTAAGTCGCTCTTTGACGCCGTAGTGATGGGGGGGGGGGTTTCTCGTCAAGGTGTTATATCGATTTTCTTTCGATTTTTGAAAATGATCAATGCGGAAAAACGACATTTGTCTGGTCCATGCTGTAAATTTATCTGGTTTTAAATGATGCTTTTGGATTTAAAGACGTTTAACGATTGCTATTCTTTTTCCAACTTAAACAACTCTTAAAAGTCAGAACATCAAACAAAAGTTTGGATTAATGCACTAATTTAGCGGGAATTTATTGCGACCGGAAGTGCCAGTTCTGTGAATGTTTTTGTCATATCGATGACTTGAATCATCGGGATTCCCAAAGTAGTAAAGAATAGATTCATTTTTGAAAAGAACAATATATGCATGTTAAGAATTTAGTGTGCCAAGCAAAAGTTTCTTTCAATATAATGTTAATACAATGGAGGTATTCTGTTAGAAATTTTGACTAGTATATATGGTTAAGATAAAAGAAAAGACGACACATTGAGACGAATGAGTTAAAGATGATCCTGACGATAATCTCAACAACACTCACAATAGAGCACCAAACTGAGCATCGACAGACCCCTAGAAACCTAGAGGTGGGACCATGTGCCCGGGAGGAGTAAGCATCCCCTGTTGGCTAGCCGCACCCGCCGTCGATGTCCACGCACGAAAATGAAAACCATATCTAAAATACATGCACTGTCTGAAGTTATGTCTATATAGAAAGTGCTATGGCGACAATGTCAGGGAAATATATTCAAAACACTTACTGTCAAACCCTTCGCGGGGAACTTTTTTACGAGCTCCACACGGCAAAGGGCATAAGTGTGACACAAATGAGTTAAAGAAGATCCTGAAGTGACCTCTGCCATAAGACTCAACAAGACCTGTCTTATTTAACTGAGCAGATGACAACTTTTGATCCAACTATTAATGTTTGTTGCCTATGAGAGACCTTCATGTATATCAAGTTAATTTGATAATGAATTCCACCATGCTGTGAAGGAGGGGACACAGGGGTGAGGGATTGGATAGGGTAGGGGTTGGGAAGAGTTTCGACAGCCCTCTTGGATTTTACTTAGAAATGTCCCAACATTTTTAGGGGGATGTCTTCGGGATTACTATGGGTTTTTTTTTTCAAAATCCAGTACCGACATTCATGGATCGGAATACTTTTTTTTAGCTCACCTGAGCGAATCTGAAGTGAGCTATGGTAATAGCGCACCGTCCGGCGTCTGTCCTTCGTAATCGTTTCACATTTTCGACTTCATCTCTAGAATCACTGAAGGGATATTGATGAAACTTTGTAAAATTGAAGTATGCATGATCCCCTACGAGTGTTTTTGTTTTTGTCTGGATCCATAAACAGGTGGCGCAACCACAGCAAAAAGTAGGTCTCGGGGGTACCCTCCTTTGACAAACTTCTTCAGAATCGAGGCGCATATCGACAAACCGAAAGCATCAGAATGATCTAGATGGATATCTTAAGAAGTGTTGTTATTTTTGGTTCCAGTCCGAAGTGAAATTTTTGACGCGTTTTTGACATCTTTTTGGACTTTGTCAGAAATTCTCATTTTTAAGCTGTTTCTTCGAATTACTCTATAAATGTATGTTTTTGTGCACTCATTTACGGCATATTTGTCATTTTTCAGTCATTCAATGGTTTTATATTCATTTTGGTTGAAATTTTTATTTTTCTCATTATTCATGATTCTTGTTTGCAAAATAGGAAGGGGGTATTTTGGACATCTTCTCCAGAACGACTGAATTGATTTTTAATGAAACTTGGTAGGAATGAAGTACTCATGGTTCCCTACAAGTGTTGAAGTTTTTCGTCCCAATACGTCAACAGATGGCGCCATCACAGGCAGAAGGGGGTCAAGGAGGGTACCTTTTTTAAAAATCATGAATAGATATGGTTACTTTGCACATTGACCCGAGGGTTGTGGGTTCAAGTTTCGGCACCGGTACCCCCAAAATTTTTTGTCTTCCTTTTTCATTTTTTTTTCAATTTTGTCAGGTTGTTTGCACTTTAAAATCATTTGAATATCTTTAGTTTCAATTTTTACCAAAACAAATTATTTTCCATTTTTATTATGAGCGAAGCTCAAGTGAGCTATTGTTATAGCGTGCAGTCGTCCGTCCGTCTTCTCGAGAACGGCTGAAGGGATTTTGATGAAACTTGGTAGGTATGAAGAACCCAATTTTTATCCTTGAAATGTAATTTTTGTATTATATATTTCCTATTAATGTGTATAGTCAAATTAATTCACCGTCAGCTTACCTTATGAACCATGACGCCAAAATCTTTATGAACACTCGGTAATAGACAAAAGAAAAAATACGACTTACGTTTTACATGTACCAGTACGCGTGGTATCTGCTCTTAAACTGCATAATGTGAACGTGAAAACAGTTAACGTGTAAATACAAATTCCAGACAAAAACTCAACAGCACTCACAATGGGGCACAAAATTGAGCATCGACGAATCCCTAGCAAAGTGGAGGTTGGATCAGTTGCCCGGAGGACTAAGCATCCCCTGTTGGATAGCCGCACCCGCCGTATAAGTACAAGTTCTCGTACACGTACAAGTGGGGTTTGCTCAATCTCTTTATTTATAAGTTGAACATGGAGGATTTATTTGTAACAATTGTGCACCTAGGTGAGTGTCAATGCTGGTGGACCAAGAGGGCACATGAAGCCAAGTTCGATCAACATCGGTTGATCGTTTCTTCCTGCGCATTTGAAAATTTCTGTTCACAAAATATTCTCGAAATTTCTGAAGAGTGGGTCTTATGGCCGTCCTAAGTCGGCACCGATTGTCCATTGGTCTAGTTGGTTTATATGTAGTCATTCATGTTTGATTTTATATGTAAATTGGCGTTCTTTGTACCATTTGCGTCTCATTCTGTGAGTGTCTGCTTTGTGTTTTTGCAGTGTGTGTTTTGGGGTTTTGCTGTTGGTGCCGCAACCGAGTGTTGCTGGAGATTCCCTCCTTTCTTTTGTAGCATCATTTAACACCCATCCTTGTACGCCATCCTGTATTATTTGGACATAACTTTCAGTCTTCGGCCATATTTCATTTTTTGATTGATGTTCTCTATCGAGGGTTAAGTACAAGGAACGTGCATGTCTGATCCATACTGCAATTCTATTTGTTATTAAATAATGCGGTGAATTGAAAGACGTAACATTTGCAACACTTGGTGAGTGTCATTGCTGGTGAACTAGGAATCCCCGAGGATAGCAAACCAAGTCCGATGAACTTCGTTGATCATATTTTCAAACGCATTCGAAAAATTTCGTTCGCAAAATTTTCTCTAAATGAATTGAGAAATACTCATACCCTAACCATCCTGCTACGTCATTCGGTATTATTTGGAGATAATTTTCAAGGTCTTTGGCCGAATTTCATTGTTTGAATTGAGGATCACTGACGAGGGTCAAGTACCTGATACGTGCAATTGTATCTATTCTTAAATTATGCTATTAATTTGAAGACGTAACATTTGTAGGGCAGCCTTCAGAATGATGAAAAATTAAAGAGAAATAATTCAAATAATTCTCATCTGTTTGATATTGAAATAGAAATTTGCCATTAGTTGATATTTAAAACAGTGCCCAGTTTCACACAAAAAATGTTACGAAAAAAATCATTAATTTTCGTAACTTTCATCATCAAACAAAACCTAAAAATGTTTTGTTTTCAATTTAGATTACATTGTCCTTTGTAATATCAATTCTATAAACTAAATATAAATTCAGAAACAAAACGTCGCGGCGTTTTAGATAATAAGAAGTACTAAGCGATCAAAAGATATGAAAAGTCTGTAAACTTCTTCATTTTCCATTAAAAAAACGAAGCAAAAATAATGAATTCTCTTTCAACATACCTGTAATAGTAAGAATCCGAAAGAAGAATCTATATGTAATGAGACACTGCATTAATATGGTAAAGTTATAACAATATTATATAAAAAGTCAATGTGTTGTATGTAACATCTTGTACAATTAAATTTCTTGTTTTATCGATGTATTCATTTAGAATAGTATAATAGTGTAAAATTAATAAAGTATTGAATACGATCTGTTTGATGGTATATTTTGTCTCATATACAATAGACAATGTGCAATAACATATCAAGAATTCTTACATTTTATTATTCATGTGTCTTGTACATTAAAAATTGGTACTATAGAACAGAACATATAGGGGCGGACAGGGGGTACCTCTCTCTCCCTTCCACCACCATACCTCCCCCTCCCACCTTCCCTCCCCCTCCCGCCCTTGCGTTCTCCTCCCCCTCTTCCCTCCCCTCCTTTTCACCCTTCCCTTCCCTCCCCCTCCCGCCCTCTTCCTCCCTCCTCCCCTCCCCTTTCTTCTCTTTCCCTCCCTCCTTCCTCCCCCTCTCTCCCTCCTCCCGCTCCCCTTCCCCTCCCTTTCACCCTGTCCACTCCCTCATATATGGCGACAAATATGGATAGTGACCATATCCCTGTACGCAGCACAAAATCGATAATTTAGAAAATCAGAAACCGAAGGCATACAAAATCGGGATAAAACAGGAACCAAAGCAAACAAACAAAAACCTCCACCATATGAAAAGATGCGAACTCCCGATATGGGAGTGAGGCCAGGTGCCCAGGAAGAGTAAGCATCTCCTGCTTGCATGCAACACCCGCCGCTTCGATTTGGTAGTACTGTCACATCAGGTTACTTCCGTTTCGGAAGACATAGAGAACAATCTTTGGTTGGATAGTTCAAATGGTCTATGACAGAATATCATCCACCATTGCAACATCATCCATCAATATTGACATTTGCAACTTCAAATAAATGTTTATATTTTGGTTGGCGCCAGAAAAAATTACATTGGCTTTATTCAACCTGTTTGACATTAAATACTAATGACGAGGATTTAATATCCGAAACACGTGTCTAGGACAATAGAAGTGGCACTATAGAACATATATTTCAATATTGACAATGACATTAATATTGAAGTTTTTCTATCCTGTATTAACATATCTACGCTTTTCTATACATAAATCATAAGAAGACAAACAAAATCTGGACAATATAAAAATATAGTTTTCAGGTAACGATTTATGAAGGTATAGAATTGCAAAATGTGGTTATCTGTTAAATTTCTAAATAAAAAGGATTTTTCCCGCAATCGGAAGGGTAAATTTCCAGAGGAAGCAGGCAGTTATGTGTTTACTACCATAAGTAACAGCACAACAAATAATGCGGTCGCTGGTATTGATCTTTCTGCATGGCTGAATTGACAGGTGTTGAGAGTAGGCAGATTATACATGTTCTTACTCTTACCTTTAGTTATCTCTTTTTAAAATTTCGTGACGTCAATTAAGAAATGATTCTTATATTTTTTCTGTTGATGCAGGTATCACCCGAAAAATTGGACAGAAAACTGCATCAATGCGCGTAGCGCGTTGATGCAAAAGTTTTCTGTCCAATTTTTCGGGTGATACCTGCATCAACAGAAAAAATATAAGATGCATTTCTTATCATTTAATAATAATTTGTTTATGGATTCTTGAATCTGAAAACAACCAATCACCGCACTATATTTCGTAAGTCGGAGGGTTTCGCAGTGATACGCCTGCCAAACCAAGTTATGGCAGCCGCCATGATTCAAACAGCGAACGATCGTCTCTCTATATCCTTGGAATAAGGACCAGTTTGAGCAAATTCTACATGCACGGTTAATTTTTGAGTAAGTAGAAAAGAAATGGTACCCTTGAAATGATAAGCAAACATCAACAAATTGTATTTTCAGCAACGACTTCATTCGTGTTTGAGGGAACCCCCGGTTCTAAAAATAGTGCTATAAATAGACTTCCGTGAAAAATTGTGTTGATCTATGTATCAACAAAATTTCTCAGCCAATCAGAATCTTCGTTTCTTGAAAATGACAATGGAAATTAAATGATAATGCTTTTACCTCGGACAAACAAGCTTCAAACCTCGGTCAAACATCAAACTTGCATTGTGACGTCACGGAATTTCTCAAAATTTCCCCGCGTTCAGAAGGGTCAATTACGCTTTTTGCCGACAACTAAAGACATACTAATCGTATGCTGATATTCGTCAAGCCTTTGGTGTTGCGACATACGCAGCTTTAAAATATAAATTGTTCATACCAACTTTTTTCTGCATTTTCATTTCATTACTTCTATTTAACTTGATACCAAACACGACTATAATACTCCAATTTTATGCTTTGAAAATAAATTCACACACGACTGAATTTTGTTGGACATCAAAGTTGTATTTGCTAATAACTTTTTTGTTTGAAGACCGATTTTATTGAATTTCAAAATAAAATACCTTTTCAAAAGTATATACATTCTATTATATTTAGGTCAGACGATTTGTTTTGTTTTCTCTTGAAATTGAAAAAGCTACCAGTCAGCAAGGGAGACAAAACGAACAACAATATTAAACAGAGTTGCAATTTCATATTATGTGACTATGTGAAATCTTACAGAAACTTGTTGCATTTGATTATAAACAGATTTAAGTTAACAAAAGAATGATAGATATTGCAATGTTTAGAGTTGGAACACTTCCATATTATTAAGTCATAGCAGTGCTTCTACAGTTTTACATGAAATATAAAAAAAAATGAACAATTTATCTTTAATTTTTTTAGAAAACACATTTAGTTTGCAAAATATTTGTATTGTTTTAATTCTGTTTTTAATGACACTGAGCCCAAAACCTACCAGCAGAAAATAACAAAGAGATGGCCTAATGTAGAAAAATTAAACTCGTTAACAATTACGACATTTGTTACATAGAGGAAACAAATTTCAAAGGGATCTGACAATGCAGTTTATAGATTAATCTGACACATTTCCAATACATGTATTTGCCATATGAAACATTATACATGACTGAACAAAAAATTACTGTTAGAGATATGTCGATAAGCTATTATGAACTTTAAAATGTGTACATTGTATGAGAGGTATACTCCGAATGATTGTTCAAAAAGTGAAATACTTTGAGGGTTCACATGTTCAGACATATTATAATTGCATAATTTCGTTACTGATATATAAATTACAATTTGCATTTCAGCTTGTGATATCAAGTTTCCGAGCCGCCTACAAAAAAGACAGGGAGAGGGGGTTAATCATTGAAAATTCTATATCACTGTGTTTCATTCTAATTTTGAAGAATACCGTGATGAAAACATATGTTGTACAATTTACAACAGTAATTGTTGTATTTTAACCGACAGTATTTTATCACTTCCCCTTTTTAATATGGCATTTACAACTAATTCATTATCATCATTATTTCCTTGCTTTCATTTTCTTGGAAATGAAAGGCCATATCCCCGGTTAGTTGAATAGCTATGTTTCTTTAAAAACAAATCATCTAAAAGAAAATGCGTCGACTCCACAAAGCCGTCAAGCTTTTCTAAGATTTTGAGTAACAGCCGCACGTGATTGGTAGGCAAGCATTTTCAGCAAATGCCATTAAATTATTTCTAATCTGTATAAAAGAATTATTATATTCAACAAAACATTCAACCATGTATTAAATTAAACTCGATGATTGATGACAATAAAGAGCATCAAAATTTGCAAACGACTATCGACTCTGTGTTGATGACGTCAAAATCTTACGTTTACGTCATTTCGCGCCATATTTGAAAACATTTCTGGGGATTGATTTAACGTCGCTGCGTATGTAAAGGGTGTGTCTAGTCGGGACTTTGAATGCTGTGGCATGGAACTCATTGTAATAGGTGATCTTTGCCATTACAAAAGAAAGGATGGGATCTACAACAAAACTCACTTACCAGAGTAACCAGAATTGTCGTCCAAAGGATAATCAATATGTGAAAATGGAAGCCTCTCAATTCCTGCTCCTTTGTTTGATTTTTGGACATAGTTCAGCAAGGTAAGTATTTTTATAAGTAAAATCTTGAATTCCATGTCGATACAATAGAGAGATCTTCTCCTGCTTTGAATCGACGAAATTACATCCATAATAGTGGTGAAATTCAATTGGTCACGATTTTTCTGTCGAAATTATTTGGGAATGTTATTTTTCCAGATTTCCCCTTTTTGGATGCTTGATTGCCATTGTATACATTTTACAACTGTATGCTTCGGTATGAGAGGAATATTTTGCTGAAACAAACAAGATCAATTAAACTGCACTCTCCAGCACAAAATCTGCCACCATCGCCTCGCTTCAAGTCATTACTGTCTGTCTGCTTGCCCCTTTGCGGTTGAATGATGTAAAAGCTTCCCATCGTTCCTTCACACGATCCGCCAGATCTTGTGCCTCCCTCGCATAGACTGCGCATTTAGGTTGATTTTCGAAAGCATTTTCGTTTGACTCGCCATCAATAATATCAGACTCTGTAATTGGTATGCCCTCCTCCCTTGTCAGAAAATCGTGAAACGAAATTTCTTTGTGGCCAAGTTTTCCTAGTGTCTCGAAGATGCCAAGCAGTTTAGATATTCTATCCAATTTTTTGCGATTCCACATGTACTCTGTAAACTCCTTATAAGCATTTCAGATCCCCTTTCCAAAATGATCAGTGAAATTCTACATTGTGATTGAATGGCTGTCGTCATCACCAAACAAGACATACATACCTGATCTGTACATCAAAATGAACATTGAGACAATCACCGAATTTGACAGGTTTCCATGGAGCTGTTGCGACGGGTGTTGCATGCAATCAGGAGACGCTGACTCTACCCGGGCAACTGGTCTTACTTCGGAATGATGTTCATTCCAAGGTTCGCAACCGTTCCGATGGGAATTCTCACGATTTGGCCTTGCCTTCTCGACTTTGAGACTGAATAACTATAAGGTACCTCTCAGATATTTATTGAAGCTCAAAGTGCCCGATCCGTCTTCATCAGCTTTTCTGAAAGCTTGCGTAATCGAAGCTACAGACTCGCCCCTTCCTTAATCTCCTAAACTATTTTGAGCGAAATACTCTTCAAATACTCTTCAAATACACCAAAGCTTAAATGACCGTTCCCATCTTTATCAGTAGTGTAAAATACTAAATCTATTTCTTTTTCATTGATTTTTAGGCCAAGACCACGCACATACTGATAAAAATCATTTCTGGACAACACCCCATTACCATTTTTCAATTTCCAGGAAAACTGCCTTTTTAATTTTTTCTTCGTCAAGAAATTCGACGGATTTCTCAGCATCATCAATCTTCTCCAATGTTTTGTCCTTTGCTTGTCGCTTATCTCCTTCTGCTTTATACCTTAACGGCTTCTGCCAAAATAAATGTTGAACATATATACAATTACAGACAAAGATCTTTTTGATACAAATATCATCTGATGGTAAACCGTCACAGGGGAAGGATATCAATTTTGCAAAGGTTATTTCACCTTCAACAAAAGCTTTGCTGAATGTATCTATAGGAATGTTGAATGCATCTCGCAACTGCCTCTCTTGGGAAGGACTTTGGTATAAGGGAATCGGCTTTCTTCTTTTAATATACGGCTCTTATCGCTTGGAGAATGTAGACAAGCTGTTCGCCTGGAATTATTGCTCTATTGAAACTATTTATGTTATAGAAATACCTCTCTTTATGACAAACGCGTTTATTTTAATTTCACCATCACAAACTCCCCCTTTCATGTACAGAGGCATTTCGTCTTCGCCTGCCTATGGAGTATTCATTTCACAACTAATACGATCTGCAATAGCATGTTCTAAGGACGAAAACTTCCTAATTAGGGCAACTTTTTGGATGTTCGCCATTTAACTGCTTGCTCAAGGTAATTAAGGGGAACGGCTTAACATGTCACTGAGAAAGTTCTATCGTCGCTACAAAGAAAGTATTGCACATATTAAGGACAATACCAATTAACCATCTTTATCTATTTGGATATAACCGGATTCGAATTTTGTAACCATATGGCCTCCCCCACAATAATTAAGCCAAGTAATTATTCATATTAATTAGTTACATGTATATGGAAATTGCTAACTTGAGTTTACTATAGTTAAAGGGAAATCACTCTAACTTAATTCCTTGACTATAAGTTCGAACTTCACATTGAGACAATTAAGGTATCCGTTGTACAATAGAGTCATTTTAAATAGCGTTTTAATCATCTCCATAGTAAAGTATGGTAAATTTTATGCCTGGTAAGGTACTAAAAACTATATATTTTCTGAAAGGTAATGATGCACTGAGTACAGATATAAGACTCCCGGGTCCTAAAAATCAAAGGGGAAAAACTCTTGTATAACTTTGTTATTTTGCATATTTTATATAGAGAAAATAGACAATTTGAGTGCTTCAACAGTTATTCCCCTTTGTTTTTCTGGCCCCAAAATTATTATTTCTATGTACATCGGATACCTTAATTCTAGTTTTTAAATTCTGTAATCTATTTGATTTGATTCCCACGATGCTGAGAACACTGTAGTACTTGGCACACCTGCAAGTACGAGGTAACCTTTGTTTTCCATATGAATTAATTGAAAGCTAATTGGAAATCTCGCCGTAAAAGCCATTAAGGTTCTGTAATTGGAAGAATCTAATTTTCAAAATGTCTTTTTAATCAAAAACCAATTACTTATCATTTTGTGCAGGTGTTAGCAATTTCCAATCGTCCACATAATATACTCGGCGCATCGTTTTGCCGACCAGTTTCAGTTAAGTTTGCGTTTAGTTTAAGTTGCGCTCTCATACTGCTATGATTAAGATGTTACGATTTGAATAAACTTAGAACTTTCACTCGGACTTATGTTCGTATGTTTCAACATGACAATGTAATACACAACGCGAACTACAGGTTTTATTTGGTGCCGTGTCCTAGAAGAACTAGGGAAAATATGAACAAGTTTATTGCCGAGATTACAGATGATGCACGCCGCGGAACCAGGATTTGTAATACACATAGCGAATAGCCTTAGGCTTGCAATTTACCTTTTTGGACATAACTGGATTGGCATTCGCGGCGGGTGTTTAATGCAGTCAGAGGACGCTCACTCCTCATGGACACCGGGTTCTGTCTCCTTTCAGGGATTTGCAATTCCCTTTGGTTATGGTAAAAGTATTGTAACGTACAAAATGCAACAGCTCTAAAGTGAAAACACATATTGGACAAGACAATGTTCATCAATCTTTTCATCATACATATCACCGTAAACCCAACACTTCCTATCATTCATATGATCATTTTCTTCTCTGTACGAAATGCACTGTGGTATCTGTCAACTATCGCTTCAAAATTCAATGTCATTTCTCTCATCATAGAGAATTAAAGTGACTTGTTACGATAAACACGGAAAATATTTGTTTGGTAGCTCAGCTCAATGATCGTATGATTGTTTTGGCACTAATCGTTTGGTTTATAAATCTTTATTTTTGAAAAAAGATTATTATTTCGGTACGTATGCCCTTGGGTAAAAAGATGGAAATATGTTTGTAAAAGAAACTAGATATTGTTAAACAGACTGTTGATCATATCGGTGTTCTGCAACAAAAACGGAGGTTTTGGTCCTCGACAAAATAAAACATTTATTAGGTAGATACTGACCGTCCACAGAGAGTTGTCGGGTTGATCAAGCCCAAAGAAGGCTCGGCTTCGCCTTGCCAATAACCAATAACTAATATTCTTTTCATGCTTGTTCAAGAGTAAAAAATGTCATTCAAAATCATGACAAAAGCTATCCTAAATAAATCGAATTTGAGATAGATGAAAGAATGACAATTATGTATATCGATTATAAAAACTATGAAAATAATGTAATGTCAAGAAAATGCCCCCAAAAGACGAAGTACCAATGATCAAGGCGGGACATATACACATGAGAAGGAATAAGGAGGAAAGCATATAAAAGTGATACGGACAGACGGAGACAGCATGCCAAACTAACAACACAGAAGGAAAAACAACATTGTAAGTTGCAGGTCGACAACACTTTTAAAAAGGAGATATATCGATATCATATGATGAATGAATGAATGAATGAAATTCAAGCGAATGAGATAAAGAAGATACAATTGAGATAAAGAAGATAGATCCTGACGACAATCTCAACAACACTCACAATAGAGCAAAAAATTTGAACATCGACTGACCCCTAGCAAGATAGAGGTGGGAACTCGGGAGGAGTTAGCATCCCCCGTTTGGCTAGCTGCACCCGCAGTAGATGTTCATGCACGAAAATGAAACAATATCCACAAAATATGCACTGTCTGAGGTTATGTCTATATAGAAAGTGCTATGGGGACTATGTCAGGGAAAAGCATTTAAGGTCAGGGTGTCGACTTTTAATAGGAATGAGGTGGAAGAAAGCTGGATAGGTTCATATGTAAAAGAACATCTCCTCGAACTATTCAGACCAAAAAACAAAATTTGCCCGTCGTGTTTTTTGGCCATAAAAATCCATTTTGGCCTATTTGAACATTTTTGCCATTTTAGAGAATACCACATCATAACTTTACATACCTCTGAAATGCATGAAATTTCAAAAATTCATTTATATCCTTATTTTTCAAGATTCCTATAGCTTGTGGATGAATTAAAGGCTATTTTGAAAAATTCTGATAAAATAATCAGCTCTAAAGAGAACATTTTCTTATAAAAACTATGATGCTGGTTGCCATGGCAAAAAACACATTATTTTTATTAATAGCTAGAGGGTCGCCAGCTACACAATTTTTTTCTCCATATATATCTATTGTATCTAAAGCAGTCAAATCAATATGTACCCGAATTAGTTTTTGAGAAAAATGACTTTCTATAAATAGCACAATAACTTATGCAAAAAATCAACATTTTGACCCAAAAACATAGGGTTTAATTTGAAGTTCGAATTTCTAATTATTTGACTTTTAAAGAGTATAATGGATAGTAAATACTCTAATGTTTGAATCTTTGGTAGCAGAACTCATGCGATAATAACAATTTTTTTCCTATTTTCGGCGATTTTTCATTGAAAAATAAGGATTTCCCCCAAAAATATCCATTCAGCAATGAAAGTTTCAAGGATTATTACTTTTTTCTAAAATAATGTAACAATCTATGCTTATATATGTATCGTTTATGTCGGTTTCAAATGTTATGTGATATGAAAATAGAGTTATCTCACTGTAGTCGCAACCCTAACCTCAAGTGCCATTCTCTATAAGCGTCAAAATATGTTGGAAATCACATGACTCAGATTTTCATAATTTTCATCGTTTCAAGTTTGACCCCCTGACCATGAAAATGATATTTGTTTTGGAATTTCAGCATCCGTTGCAATGGCAACCAGGCATCGTGTTTTTGGCCAGAAATGGAGCTTGAAATAGTGTAAAATTTGCCACTTTCAGGTATTATATATACAGTAAAAATCTGGAATTGGCGAAATTGTTTACATATCATGATGAACAATGTACCTAGATCTTTGATAAGAAATATAAACTTTTGTTCAGTTTTAGGGGGAACCACATATTTCAAAGGATAAAGTCTCCATATTTTGACCTTTTACAGAAATTCAAAAAATCACGTCTTTTGGTATTGCATAGAAAAAAATCTCAACATAGGAAAAATGTGAAACTAAGGCACATGAACCAATTATCATTCATGATCAGAATATAAAAAAATCCAGGATTGCGTTTTTTGTTTTAAGAAAATAAATTAAGTTTGAAAATGGTTACCATAGCAACATCACAGTTTTTCGTTATTTCTATTTTGTCTCAAGAACCTTTAATCATACATGACGAAACCAAGCAATTATTATACTAGATAGAAGAGTGCAATCTCTGAAATATTGTAATGCTTGAAATGTCAGTATTAAGTCATTGGTTGATTCCAGATTTTTGCTGTATATATAATACCTGAAAGTGGCAAATTTTACACTATTTCAAGCTCCATTTCTGGCCAAAAACAAGATGCATGGTTACCATGGCAGCCGCTGGTGAAATTCCAAAACAAATATCATTTCATGGTCAGGGGGTCAAACTTGTATGAAAATCTGAGACATTTGATTTCCAACCAACATCAGAATTATTTTATGCTTACAAAGGATGGCTCTTAAAACACTTACTGTCAAACCCATCGCGGGGGGAGTTTATATTCAGAGCTGGATCTTCAGTATAAAGTATTACTATTTTGATACATATGTTCTTGTGAAAATGATGGAAATGTGCTTGAGAAAATATGATGTCTTTAGATTTAAATTCTCACTGAAAAGGGTTGTTGAACCTATTTAATGTTCCAGATCGTATCATGGGCTTAAATTACAGGGCAATAAGTCCCTTAAATTGTCTAACCCATGTCATCTTGAATAATAACATTTTTTTCATGCTTGGTCAAGAGTAAATGAAATGATTAAAATTTATGGATGTCGGTTGATTTATCGACAAACAAATGATATTCACAAATGTGGGCAATTCACGCTTTTCTGAATACAAGTTGCCATAGATCAAACAAAGTATCTTTATTTGAGATCTGTCGCCTGAAAGAAGCTTTTTCGGGGCATTTTATCAATTTGACATCACCTTTTATTTTGCTATTTCGGAAACTTGTCATTTCCATCAAAAATAGCATCGAAATATCCTTGCATGATCCCTCCAATACTTTTTCGATCATGTTTTTTTTTATTTATCTATGCTACTCAGAATCGCCCCTTCAGGGAATTTGTAGCCGCGCATTATTTGCTACATGGTAGATGAGAAAGGAGTGGATTTTCAACAAGACTCGCTTGCAGTACCAACAGCAACAAAACACCCCAAGTGAAAACACAGAGAAGACACACACAGCAAGAGACACAAAAGGGACAAGGAACGGCAAACACGACATCAAAGATTAAACACAAAAGGCCACACATAAACCAACGAGACCCGTGGGTAATCGGTTTAATGTTAGTAGCAGATGATGTGGTTATCCAGAGTACGTGCGCACAACCCTCCCACTTTTCCGGTTACCCAAAGGTCTCGAAGAACGCACAATTGTAGTGTAAAATAATCTATATCCTCACTGTAAGATGACCATACAAACAAGACCGCAAAACGCAGGGGACCAAGCAACACAGATGAATATGTAAATATATATATATATATATAAGGTGGATCCTACGAAGTGCAGTCAGTGCTCTGCCGGCTGTAGCGAGCTCATGGATGTTATCACTGAACGTGTCAAATCGACATTCAGAGAGGACAGTTGGTCGGGGCCCTGTCTTCTCTAAAGAGGCTTCGACAGGGCTCGTCATGGTGTTCCGTCGTCACAGTCAGAGTGCAAGTCTTCAGAATGCACTGGTACAAGGCTGTAGATTGGTCTTGTACTGTACCGTGTATTCGTTTAATTCTCTAGCGTACCGAATAAGTTGTGATATGTAAATGCCGTATGTAGTCTGGGAACGTCAACGTCAAGCCAGGGGAAATTTACTATATTGAATCCAAAATCATCTCTGATCACTGACGAGGGTTAAGTACCCAAAACGTGCATGTCTGGTCCTTGCTGAAAATTAATCTGTTCTTAAATGATGCTATTGAAAATGAAGACGTTTAACATCTTTTGTCATAAAAGTCGGCACTGGCTACTCATTGGTATTTTGCTGTGGGTACTGCAAACGAGGCTTGTTGGATGTCATCTCTTTTCTTATTATAAAACATGCTACTTTAATTTTTGGCAAGAGAAATGAAAAGTTAAATTCCTTCGAAGGATTACATCTGGATTGACTCCATGCAAGCAGTCAAAATTTCTTAGCCGCATTTTGATATCATAATTACACTACGACGCTTTTTTTTTAAATTGTTTATTTTAAATGATTTGAAGAACTCTCAATTGTAAGGCACCAAATTGGCACCGAATTGACTTATTTGCGTCTTGGCACCTGGTCCCACCTCGAGCTTGCTAGATGCTCAGTTTGGTGCTCTATTGTGAGTGCTGTTGAGTTTGTCGTTAGAATCTTCTTTTACTCATTTGTATTCATCTGATACTTTTCTGTATCTGCGATGTTGTCACTGTTGTGAATTTACTCGTTGGTGTATGTGTTGTCATTTGTGTTTGATGTTTCCATGTGATTTGGCGTTCCTTGTACCATTTGCGTCTCTTTCTGTGCGTGTCTGCTTTGAGTTTTTGCATTGGGTGTTTTGAGGTTTTGCCGTTGTTGCTGCAACAGGGTGTAGTTTGAGATCCCCTTCTTTCTTTATGATTGTTTCGCTTTGCAATTCTTCGCTGTCTTTTGAGTCTAATAACTATGATATCTAGATTCTTGTTTGGAGTTTGTGATGCGTTTCACATCCTATGACAAATACAAGGGATGATGCCAATTTAAAAAAATTATGCCCAATGGGTAAACAAAACTAAGAACTGAACAAAATATGAAAGATATAACAACTTCCATATTCTACTACGGAGCAAAAGTAAATCCCCAATGCGAATGATAACAGGTAAAGAGTTACGTTAACGTATGTACAATCTGCACGCAATCAACAACTTTCAGTTTAGTCATTGGTCTTCCGTTCCGATGGTATATTTCAATATCGTAGACAATGAAAATTTGTAGTAATTCTTTATTAAAGTTATAGTGATCCTATACTTTTTAGATTAAACACATTTCAGATTTAGAAACTTAAAAGCATTTTTATCATTATCAACTTTTAGGACATGTTCATAATACTTTCATTGTTTATAACAAAATAATCCGAATAATTATATAATAGTAATAGATATAATGAAATACTATATAATCAAAAGAATGAAATGTATATATAAAAACAAGCTCCTCATGGCAAGTTAAACAAACTCAAATGTGATTTTTTCGAGTTTGTCCGATTTAGCTCTTCGAGTCAGATGGACATGTTCAATCTGTGCTTCGTCTGATAGCATGGTTCGCCATGTCCCTTTGAGGTAATCGTTGGAATGGATAGATCCTGCCGGGAGGTAAAGGGTGTGTCTAGTCGGGACTTTGAATGCTGTGGCATGGAACTCATTGTCATTTGTGATCTTTGCCATTACAAAGAATCCAGACTCGTCGTCCAAAGGGCAATCAAGATGTGAAAATTGATGCTTCTCTATTCCTGCTCCGCCGTTTGATTTTTGGACATAGTCGGAAAGGTAAGCATTTTCATAAGTAAAATCTTGAATGCCATGCCGATATAGTAGAGAGATTTTCTCCTGTCTTGAATCAGCAAAACTGCATCCATAGTAGCGAAGCAATTCATTTGTTGCGAAGTCGGTAACGATTTTTCCGTCGAAATCCTTTGGGAAGATAATTTTTCCAGATTTCCCCTTTTCGGTGCTTGATTGCCATTGGATGCCTTTTACAACTGTATGTTTCGGTATAAGAGGAGGGAGGTCACTGAAACAAGCCAGATCAATCAGGCTGTATTCTCCAGGTACAAAATCCGCAACCATTTCCTCACTTCCAGTCATTACTGTCTCTCCACTGGCCCCTTTCCGGTTGAATGCAGCAAACGCTTCCCATCGTTCCTGGACGCTCTCCGCCAGCTCTTGAACTTCCGTCTCATCGAAAGCGCATTTAAGTTGTTTTTCGAAAGCATTTTCGTTTGACCCTCCATCAACAACATCTGTTCCCGATACAGGCATGTCTTCTTTCTCGAGAAAATCTTGAAATGCACTAAACGATATTTCTTTGTCGCCTGGTTTTCCAAGTTTCTCGAAAATGCCGAGCAATTGAGAAATTCTGACTGACCTTTTACGATCCCACATGTACTCTGTAAATTCTTTGAAGGTCAGAGTACCAGATCCATCTTGGTCCGCTTTCAAGAATGCCTGCCTCATCGAAGCTACAGACTCGCCTGTTCCATTTTCTCCTAAAATATTTTTAGCGAAATATTCTTCAAATTCATCAAAACTTAAATGTCCATTTCCATCTTTGTCAATGGTGTCAAATACTAGATCTATTTCTTTGTTGTTCATTTTCAGACCAAGATCCCGAACATATTGGTAAAATTCTTCCCTAGACAACACACCATTTCCATTTGTGTCGATTTTCATGAAAACTGCTTTTAGCTTTTTAGCCTCTTCTTCAAGAAATTCAGCAGATCTTTCTGCGTCTTCTTCGTTCTTTGATGCTTTTTCTAGACCTTCTCCTTGATCACCTCTTGTTTCAAAACCTTTACGAGGTCTGCTGAGCCAAATCCTGTTGAAGAATGCTTGCAGCTCCTCGTCAGCCTTCTTTGATATGTCGTCCTTCATAACCCTCTGTTTCAGTAATTTTTGTACCGGCGTTGTCTTATCATTACAGGCTTTGATAGCATTTTCAAGTGAATTTTGCCATTGGTTCTTCAATTTTTTGTTTTCGGTAGCAAGTTCACATTCAACGATGGGAAAGTCAGAGATTTTTAGCCTATGTTTAAATTCGTTAGTCATCCCCTTCATCTCTTTGCAACTCTGTACCTTGGTATCATTTTGGATCTCTATTTCGCCCATCAATTTCGCTGCCTTTGTCGATGTTGTCTTATCGTAGTACTCCATCTCTGAAGGGGTCAGAACACACCATCGTTTTGACCATGTAGTCCAATTAGCTTGCTTCTTTGATCGCTTGAAAATCCATCCTGATTGAAGAACCTCTACTACCAACCATTTATGCAGATCGTCGATACTATTGGTCACCTCTTCGTTTGTTAAATTGCCAAAATATGTAAAATATAAAGCATTCGAAAATTCCTGAAAGCATAGGCCAGATGTTGGGAAAGCGATCTTTCTAGATAGCCAGTCACTCCCTAGCAGAGCTCCCAGTTTTGTTTCAAGCCATTCACATTCTTCTTTTCCAATACGTGGGGGATACGTATTTTCATCGCTGAGCACATTGGCTATGTTCCATAATTTTTCTGAAAGATTGGTGTCGAGAAATGTGGTATATGTTTCCTTGCACAGTTCCCAACATGCTGACTCGACTTTGTCAAAGATCTTCTTGATACAGAAATCATCTGATGGTATTCCGTCACAGACGAAGGATCTCAACTTTGCAAAGGTTCCTTCACCATCAGCAAAAGCTTTGTTGAATGTATCCATAGAAAGGTTTAATGCATCTCGCGACTGCAGTTTCTGGATGACCTCTTTCATCAAAGGCTTTGGTATAAGGGGATCGGCTTTCTTTTTTCCATCAACGGCTCTCACTGCTTGTAGAATGCAAACAAGCTGCTCGCCTGGCATCTTGTTTCAATCTGAAAAGATAAATAAAAATGGTTTCTTTATATTCCATATATATAGTGGATATATTCACTTTTCTGAGGGAGCAATTAGAGGGAGATAAAACGGAAAAGAAGAACGAACAGTTTCAAATCTGATGCTAGAGATAAGCTTAACATTAAAAAACAGCAGAGGGATACATGTTTCAGATAATCTTTTCGTTTTCAGATCAGACCATCTACGGTTGACACGGGAAACTCGTCATACACTATGAGAGAAAGGAGGGGATTTGCAACAACACTCGGTTGCAGGGTCCATAACAAAACCACATAAAACCCTATGCAAAAACACAGAGCAGACACCAACCGGAAAAGACGCAAAAGGGACAAGGAACACCATTATCATAGAAACATGAAACACAAAAGACCACACATAAACCTACGAGACCAATCGGCGGCTAGTGCCGACTTAGGACGGCCATCTTCAATGCAAGTAGCAGATGTCCCATTGTTCAGAATGGTAACTGATATTCTGTTTTAGACGATTAGAACCATTCGACCACATAACATACTTGTATATTCCTTAGTGGATGTGACATGTCTGGGTGTTGCATACAAACAGAGGATGCTGACTCTTCCTGGGCACCTGGTCTCACTCCCTTATTAGGAGCTCATAAGGTGAAATTTTTTGTTTGTATGCTTTGGTTCCAGTTTATCATGATTCTGTATGCCCTTCGGTTGATTTTTTTCTTCGGTTAATGATTTCCGAATTTTCCATTTTGTTGTCTATGTTGTGACATGGCTCTTGTCCATATTTGTAAACTTCAAGCCAAAAGAATTAAAGTACATGATGTGTCTTTTCCTCTTAAATAGGGTTTTCTAGTGTTATGCTATTCTAAGAAGTGTTAGTGTTATAAATCTAAAAATGATGATGATGTTTGCTGATAATGTCAAAGAAAATTCGAATTCAACTGAATTATCTACTCTTGATTCTTGAGTCTTCTTACTCAAGATAGCGTGAATTCTTTTCCATTTGAGGGGATATTTTGCCTTGTGTATGTTCTCTGATCCGGCATCGAACTATGAAAAGGGCGCATTATCGAAATTTATCTATATCTTTTTAAAAGCATTCCATTATTTCTCTCGAGTACATGCATACCAAAAGTATCACCAGATATATATAATAACCTAAACAAAATAACACTCAAAAATACGATGACAAATATGAAAAAAAATATCCCTATCAAGAAGTACAAAATCGTTAATCGAAAAATCATCCAACCAAGGGCATACAAGTCCACGTTAAAACCAGAACTAAGGCAAAGGAACAAAAAAAAAAAGATGATCTAGCATATGAAGAGAAGTGAACTCCCTGCGAAGGAGTGAGATCAGGTGCCCAGGAGGAGTTATCATCTCCTGCTTACATGCAACACTCGCCACTTCAATTCGGTAGAAATGTCACAATCGGTTAATTCCACAATTCGGTAGAAAGGTCACAATCGGTAACTCCCATAAAGAAAAAATACCATACACAACATTTGATGTATGGTATGATTTTTTAGTAAAGGCGCTTGTGAAGGTATTGTCTGTTATTAGGATGTAACATGTTTTACAGTTCTTTGTGCAGAATTTGTTTCTGATGTGATATAATCTGGGAAATAATAGTACAAAAACTTATCATAGATAAGACAAAATAGTACAAAAACTTTTCATAGATAAGAATAAATAGTACAAAAACTTATCATAGATAGAAAAATAGTACAAAAACTTATCATAGATAAGAAAAAATAGTACAAAAACTTATCATAGATATGAATAAATAGTACAAAAACTTATAGATATGAATAAATAGTACAAAAACTTATCATAGATGAGAAAAAATAGTACAAAAACTTTTCATTGATAAGAATAAATAGTACAAAAACTTATCATAGATAAGAAGAAATAGTACAAAAACTTATCATAGATAAGAAAAAATAGTACAAAAACTTATCATAGATAAGAAAAAATAGCACAAAAACGAATGTATACAGATGGAATGGGAAAATCGAATTGTCTTCTTAGTTACTTGATATCATAGTACATTGATGCATCTATTCATTACGGTATTTGCGTTGAGATTGATAGAGGAAATTAGAGGGTGCCCCTAACATGTGCAAAACTGTATATATATTGTACTTATTAGGTCTTCCGACTTCCGTCGGAAGACCTATTGTTTTCGTAACCGTGGAAAATTGGATCAGCGATTTCTCAAGAACCCTGTAAGCTAGGACAATGAAAGTTCTCCAACGTTACGTTTGGAGTAAAAGCTAGATTGGTCTTTTTTATTTTTGGTCTCTGTTATTTTTTTTATCATGTTTTTTAGTAGATTCAAATATTTGACGGGAGCGTCGAATTACTCAAAAGGACCGAAAATTTCATGTTTTGCTATTTGTAAGCTTAAATATCTCGTATTTTGCTATCTACAATTTCCATTCTTTTTGAAAGTCGACAGCCATGCAAGATATGAAATGCTAGATGCACACTGTAACGATTTATTACGATGACGTCCTTCACCGTCCTTCATATTTCCAAATTCAGAAGTTCATAGGAGGAAGACACTTTTTTGCTTATAATAGTAAACAAAAATTAAGCTTATGAAGTTTCCTAAAAATTTCAATATTATTATTTTTTATCCATATATCTGTCTTATTTAGTCTATCTGATTTTTTCCTATCTCTTACTGTTGAAAAGATATGAGCATCGAAATTTTGAGTTGGGTATTTCGATACACCTTCACGCCAACAGATCGGGCGCACACTAAAATTGGTAGTCCGAGTCCGACTCGAGAAATTCACGGCAATGATGAATATGCATTTCATAAATACATTTCGATATACACAATTTGATTTTAAAACAGTTGATTAATTTAGAAGAGATCAGCTACAAACCAGAATTTACACACAAAAAGTGGTAGTTTGATTCCGATTTCTAACCTACAAACCTGTTTCTAAACTTCAATAACTATATTTTGAACATCAAGTTTAATTTCTAATTCTAGCAAACGTTCGAACATAATTTTCGGTTGGTTTATTTACAAATTGATGAACAATTTCTCCAACATTCTTCCCTCCCCTCGTTTTTCGAAAACAGTTCTGTTTATATTGAACGATGTCGCCATGATGGAAATTCAAAATAAACTTTGAAAAAAGTGAAAGGGGGGGGGGGGTCCAAATTTGAACCTGCACAGCGAGAACCTCATGGTATTTATATATATATATTGAACGTAACTTGTTATTACCATTTCTCTTCTCAAGAAAATTGGTTCTACAGCTACGAGCTCGCCTTTTTTATGGGGGAAGGGGGCAGGAAGAATTTGCAAAAAAAAACAAAATCCCGGCTCTGAAAAATGCTGAAAAAAATATTCCGGCCCAAAGGGCCGGCAATTTTTTTTTCCCGGACCATGCAAAAGTAAGGATACATTGCATGATATGGAAATTTTTGCTGGCCCTTTGTGCCAGACAATTTAAAGTAAAAAAATTAATTAATATAAATACAAACTGTTCACATAGCTGTATCTACCAGAGACCTAATACGCATAGGCACAAAAATCTAGAAAAGGTTCTATTTAAACATCATACAATCTGTCTGAAATTCGCTAATTGCAAAGAGACATCTGAAGGAACGGTTATTAACTCATACTCTGTAACAGCGGGGAGTTTAACTTACACAGACATTCACAACATTTGACAATTTTGTTTAAATCCGGCCCGAAGAACCGGTGAAAATTTTTCTCCGACTCTGGTAATGGCTGAAAAAAATGGCCTGCTCAGAAAATTGCTGAAAAAATTTTACCGGCTGGCAATAGAATTCCTTCATATTTCCAAACCAAAAATTGTATAGGAGGAAGACACTCTTGTTGCAACCGCAACAAGAAACCTTTCTAGTTATTGTTTACCACTTCATTTGTTATATCAAAAATTTGCTTGACAATTCCTATATATCATGAAAATCGCTAATACAGGGGTTTCTACAGATTAGACAATAAAAAATGTAAAGGTTGAAAATTAATTTTATGACTTTAAAAATCGCAAAATTTCGTCCCTGAGCACTTAATCAGAAAGAAATTAGAATCGGCTACGAAGCATTATGTGTCATACAAACAGCAAATTGTTTGTTTTATTTTTCGATGCAGTTTGAATTGACAACTTAATGACTTCCCATTCTTGTGTGTTTCACTTTGGTCATTATAACGTGGTTCACCTTTTGAGTGGCCGCCGGGGCAATTTAATCTCATTAATAAGATACTTTAAAGTAACAGAGTAGGTTATCCTTATATGTACATCAATCGAGCTGTTGCGACGGGTGTTGCATGAGTACAGGAGACGCTGACTCTCCCTGGGTACCCGATCTCTCTTCGAAATACTGTTTATTTCGAGGTTCGCAAATGTTCTGGGCAATGGAAATTCTTCCTATAGCCTAGCCATCTGGACAATAAGACCGAATTACTGATTGGTACTTTTTCAATATTATTTTCACCGATGTTGGAAGTTTGTTGTTATTGATTGATGTCATATACCTTTATTTACCCTTTTATCGTTTTTAGTGTTTCTAGTTTGACGAGCAATACACAGTACTAGTTAAATTGCAAACCAAATCTATACACAGATTTTTTAGCTCACCTGAGCCAAAGGCTCAAGTGAGCTATTGTCATAGTGTTGCGTCTGGCGTCCGTCGTCCGGCGTCTGTCGTCGTCGTCGTCGTCGTAAACTTTTCACATTTTAAACTTCTTCTCCAGAACGGCTGAAGGGATTTTGATGAAACTTGGTAGGTATGAAGTACTCATGGTCCCCTACAAGTGTTGTTGTTTTTTGTCCGGATCTGTCAACAGGTGGCGCCACCACAGCAAAAAGTAGGTCACAGGGGGTACCCTCCTTTGACAAACATCTTCTTCAGAACCGAAGCATGTATCGACAAACCGAAAGCATCAGGATGATCTAGAGAGATGTCTTAAGAAGTGTTGTTATTTTTGGTTCCACTTCGAAGTCAAATTTTTGACGCGTTTTTGACGTCTTTTCGGACTTAGTCAGAAATGCACATTTTTGCACTATTTCTTTAAATAACTCAATAAGTGTATGATTTTACACACTCATTTACTACATATTTATCATATTTAACTTACTTAATGCTTTGATATGTATTTTATGCTTAAATTTTATTTTTTTGATTTTTTATGAATTTTTTTCTTATGTAAAAAGGAAGGGGGGGGGGGTGATTTTCATACATTTTCTGCTTCTTTTCTATAACCACTCTTCAGATTGTCATGACATTTTGTAGATATGAGGTACTCATGCATGGTACCCTACAAGTGAAAGAATTTTGTCAAGATATCCACTTTTAGATTTTTAAGGAATATTTTCTAAGATTGTACATAGGTATAATGTATGTTTTCCATGCCCAATGGACCCATGGGGATTGGCTTCAAACCCCGACGGGATCCCGACAAAATTTTTTTTCCCTTTTTAGCTCACCTGAGCCAAAGGCTCAAGTGAGCTATTGTCATAGTGTTGCGTCTGGCGTCCGTCGTCCGGCGTCCGGCGTCTGTCGTCGTCGTCGTCGTCGTAAACTTTTCACATTGCAAACTTCTTCTCCAGAACGGCTGAAGGGATTTTGATGAAACTTGGTAGGTATGAAGTACTCATGGTCCCCTACAAGTGTTGTTGTTTTTCGTCCGGATCTGTCAACAGGTGGCGCCACCACAGCAAAAAGTAGGTCACAGGGGGTACCCTTCTTTGACAAACTTCTTCTTCAGAACCGAAGCATGTATCGACAAACCGAAAGCATCAAGATGATCTAGAGAGATGTCTTAAGAAGTGTTGTTATTTTTGGTTCCACTTCGAAGTCAAATTTTTGACGCGTTTTTGACGTCTTTTCGGACTTAGTCAGAAATGCACATTTTTGCACTATTTCTTTAAATAACTCATTAAGTGTATGATTTTACACACTCATTTACTACATATTTATCACATTTAACTTACTTAATGCTTTGATATGTATTTTATGCTTAAATTTTATTTTTTTGATTTTTTATGAATTTTTTTCTTATGTAAAAAGGAAGGGGGGGTGATTTTCATACATTTTCTGCTTCTTTTCTATAACCACTCTTCAGATTGTCATGACATTTTGTAGATATGAGGTACTCATGCATGGTACCCTACAAGTGAAAGAATTTTGTCAAGATATCCACTTTTAGATTTTCAAGGAATATTTTCTAAGATTGTACATAGGTATAATGTATGTTTTCCATGCCCAATGGACCCATGGGGATTGGCTTCAAACCCCGACGGGATCCCGACAAAATTTTTTTTCCCTTTTTAGCTCACCTGAGCCAAAGGCTCAAGTGAGCTATTGTCATAGTGTTGCGTCTGGCGTCCGTCGTCCGGCGTCCGGCGTCTGTCGTCGTCGTCGTCGTCGTCGTCGTAAACTTTTCACATTGCAAACTTCTTCTCCAGAACGGCTGAAGGGATTTTGATGAAACTTGGTAGGTATGAAGTACTCATGGTCCCCTACAAGTGTTGTTGTTTTTCGTCCGGATCTGTCAACAGGTGGCGCCACCACAGCAAAAAGTAGGTCACGGGAGGTACCCTCCTTTGACAAACTTCTTCTTCAGAACCGAAGCATGTATCGACAAACCGAAAGCATCAAGATGATCTAGAGAGATGTCTTAAGAAGTGTTGTTATTTTTGGTTCCACTTCGAAGTCAAATTTTTGACGCGTTTTTGACGTCTTTTCGGACTTAGTCAGAAATGCACATTTTTGCACTATTTCTTTAAATAACTCATTAAGTGTATGATTTTACAACTCATTTACTACATATTTATCATATTTAACTTACTTAATGCTTTGATATGTATTTTATGCTTAAATTTTATTTTTTTGATTTTTTATGAATTTTTTTCTTATGTAAAAAGGAAGGGGGGGGGTGATTTTCATACATTTTCTGCTTCTTTTCTATAACCACTCTTCAGATTGTCATGACATTTTGTAGATATGAGGTACTCATGCATGGTACCCTACAAGTGAAAGAATTTTGTCAAGATATCCACTTTTAGATTTTTAAGGAATATTTTTTAAGATTGTACATAGGTATAATGTATGTTTTCCATGCCCAATGGACCCATGGGGATTGGCTTCAAACCCCGACGGGATCCCGACAAAATTTTTTTTTCCCTTTTTAGCTCACCTGAGCCAAAGGCTCAAGTGAGCTATTGTCATAGTGTTGCGTCTGGCGTCCGTCGTCCGTCGTCCGGCGTCTGTCATCGTCGTCGTCGTCGTAAACTTTTCACATTTTAAACTTCTTCTCCAGAACGGCTGAAGGGATTTTGATGAAACTTGGTAGGTATGAAGTACTCATGGTCCCCTACAAGTGTTGTTGTTTTTCGTCCGGATCTGTCAACAGGTGGCGCCACCACAGCAAAAAGTAGGTCACGGGGGGAACCCTCCTTTGACAAACTTCTTCTTCAGAACCGAAGCATGTATCGACAAACCGAAAGCATCAGGATGATCTAGAGAGATGTCGTAAGAAGTGTTGTTATTTTTGGTTCCACTTCGAAGTCAAATTTTTGACGCGTTTTTGACGTCTTTTCGGACTTAGTCAGAAATGCACATTTTTGCACTATTTCTTTAAATAACTCAATAAGTGTATGATTTTACACACTCATTTACTACATATTTATCATATTTAACTTACTTAATGCTTTGATATGTATTTTATGCTTAAATTTTATTTTTTTGATTTTTTATGAATTTTTTTCTTATGTAAAAAGGAAGGGGGGGGGGTGATTTTCATATATTTTCTGCTTCTTTTCTATAACCACTCTTCAGATTGTCATGACATTTCGTAGATATGAGGTACTCATGCATGGAACCCTACAAGTGAAAGAATTTTGTCAAGATATCCACTTTTAGATTTTTAAGGAATATTTTTGGCCTAGGTCATCTTTGGCACGTATAAAAACGAAAGAAAAAAGGGGGTCATGCATACCTTTTCTGCAAAATTCACTTGTTTAATGACCCCTCCTTCCGAATTGAAAATTTGCTAATTTTTATATATTTTCAAATCGATCTATTGATTACATATAAGGCAAAATCATGTTCAAAACTCAATTTCTACAGACAGCAGGGAATCATACATTGATTTTATGTGCTATTTTTAAATTTTCAATAGTTATGACCAATGAGGTGACACCTTTTATTCAGCCCGGTTCACCAGTCAAAAGGGAAGGGATTCCCTGCTAAAATGATTAACTGTAGTTACACCTTCTAGGTCAGAGACAACCAAATCATTTTCCATAGGCTGTAATGTTAACGAAATGCCTTATAACGTCTATACTAACATTGCTGGCCATGCATGTTATATACCGATTTGTTCATTGATTCAAGCTTTATACGAAACTAAATTAAAAAATATAGCATGACCTGCTCTTTTTCGCACTATTTGCGTCACAAGGTACCCCGCAGTTTTCCCGCGCCCGTCCCCTTTAGCGGATCGGGAGCTAGGGAAATATCCGGGTATCGACATTTTAATTGCACTTATTTTTTACCTATATATATCATATTCAAACAATATACCAAAAGAAAATAGAATTGATAGCCAATCACATCTTCTGTCACATTTAAAATAACAGGCCCCCTCACCCTACAGGTTTTTCTCCAATCAAAGCCGGCCTTTTAGTGGTCTCTGACCTATAACTGTAACTGTAAACAAAGTCGCTGTACTTTAGATTTGATCCGTTTAATTCCTCCACAACCCTTTAGTACTGCGATACATTTCAGGAGATACAGTGCAAACGGAATAGATTTTTATTTAGTGTGCATTATACTTGGAACACTTTCATAATGGTTATCATTCATGTACTTGGAACACTTGCATATACTTGTTATCATGTATAAAGTTTGCTCGAATTTCCTCTGTCTTAGACTCTCTTAGATGAAGTAATTTACGGACAGATTTCTTGAAGAAACGTCGAATGAGTAATCTCTTCCTCTGGATCATGAGGTTTGATACACCGTACACTGCTTTTTGGAAAACAAATTGGCCCAATTTCTGCACAATTCACTTGAATTGATAAATATTGGATTAAAACGATTTTAACTGTACGTTTCATGTATTTGAGATGAAATCAATACTATTCAAAAGCATTCTTAGATTTCAGTATACTTTAATATGAATAAAGGCAAAACCGAAAAATCTTTGTTTTTTATGCCCCTGGAATAAAAGATTCGGGAGCATATAGTTTTTGGCCTATCCGTCTGTTTGTCTGTCTGTTTTCCGAAAAACTTTAACATTGGGCATAACTTTTGAATGGAAGCTGGTGGTAGAGGTTTCATATTTCACATGTGTATTCCTTGTGACAATACCTTTCCATTGATACCAAAATTTTGACCTCGTGACCATAACCTTGACCTTTGACGTACAGTCAAACCTGTCTTATGTGACTTTGCAAGGGCCGACATAAAATAGGTCACATAAGACAGGTGGTCACTGAATACAGGTTCAAGCTGATCTGACTTTGACCAATACTATAAAATGAATCACTGCATATATCAATTCGTGTATTCATTGATTAATCGTATTGCACATATAAAATCACATTAGATTTTATTTATCACTGAAGATATAATTATGAAAGACACTGATGAAGAGATTTCATGTAAAATATTACGTAGTTAGGGTCCTTTTCAACTCTAAAATTAGTAATATACAGGTTCGGAATTCAGCACGGGACAGAAAAATCACGGTCGTTGTCGCGTTAGACAGGTTGTCGCTATAAACAGGTTAATTTGATAGGAAAATTTCTCGGGAGGAATAAAAAAGTTCACATAAAGGAGGAAGTCGCTAAAAAGAGGGTCACTTTAAGACAGGTTTGACTGTACTTTTCAAAAACTTAAACATTGCGCATAACTTTTGATTGGTTAGTGATAGGGCTTTCATATTTTACATGTGTATTCCTTGTGACAAGACCTTTCCATTGATACCAATATTACGCTGACCCTGACCTCTCACATACTTAACAGAAAATGGCGTTTATACTAACAAAGATGCCGCCGGGGGCATTCTCGTTTCACAAACACAGCCTGTCAGGCTTTATAATTTCTGGCATGCTAGCTATCAATAATGAAAGGTATGGTCGTTCAGTTTTAAATAAACTTAATTTATGAAATCATTTCATTGTTTTATTCTTTTTCTGCTGCGCATTAAAGTGGGATTTTACAATATGATTTTATTTTTGATGTTGCATAATTGAACTATACTAGTTGGGCATATGACATAAAAAAAGTTATTGTTTTGAAATGTGACTATTTTTTCTTGTTTGTACTTTTAAAGGTTGTCTGAAAAAAAACTTCTCTGCATCCGGCAAAAATCTTTTTAGAAAGGTTGTGGGCTAAAATCCCGGTACTGGCACTACCAGTATTCAATAGCAGTATGTCATTTAGAGCGTGCATGGGTATCAGGTGAGCGTTGTGCCCCCTGGGGCTCTTGTTTGTTTGGGGTTTTTTTTGTATGATTCATGATTTAATGATGTGCTTATATTTTGTGCTTTCAAGCAGTTTAATTTGAATACCTATGACCCATATTTAATGCTTCGATTTCAATTCTCGATGAAAATGGGTTGAGAATCTCTTTCATTATTCGATGACAAATCAGTGACTGTGTTAAGTCATCTGTAATGACAAATCAGTGACTGTTAAATCATCTAAAATGAAAAATCACTTTTTAATTTCATACTTGAAATCATTGGTGATTGGTTTCTATTTGCAAAAATCACCTGGTTTTTTTTTCGACATGATTGTTTTAGTCCCCCCTACAGGCAATGTCGAAGGGGACTCTCGGTCTGTCTGTCTGTCTGTCCGTCCGTCTGTCCGTCTGTCCCATATTCAGTTTTCCGGACTTTTTTCGCTGTTGTCGCATATATTGAACTCATTTTTATTATGTGAATATATCTCAATGTGATAGTCACAGATCAAGTTTGAGTTTGCTTACGATTGACCTATTTTTACAAGAGTTATGGCCCATGGACTTAGCAACTTTTATTAAAATTTCAGTTTTCCGGACTTTCTTCACTGTTGTTGCATATATTGAACTCATTTTTGTTATGTGGATATATCTCAATGTGATACAGATCAAGTTTGAGTTTGCTTTTGATTGACCTAATTTTACAAGAGTTATGGCCCTTGCACTTAGCGAATTTAATGAAGTTTCAGTTTTCCGGACTTTTCTTCGGTTCTGTAGCAAACAGATACAGACCAACTTTGAGTTCGGTTTCCAATGGCCTTTTTTTACAATAGTTATGACCCTTGGACTTAGCAAATTCTATGAAATTTTCAGTTTTCAAGATTTTTTCATGCCTGTTATTGCAGATCATGAACTGATTTTTTGTATGTGAATACATTATAGTGTGATGCTGATCAAGTTCGAGTTTAATTCAGATTGATTAATTTTCACAAGAGTTATGGCCATTGGACTTAGCAAATTTCTTGAATTCAGTTTCCCAGACTTTTCTTGGCTGCTGTGGCAGATAATGAACTGATGAACAGAGATGCAGGACATAAATTTATGCCGCCGGTAAGGGACTTGTATCGCACAGCGATTATTACATTGTTCATTTTTGTTCACTAAGTAGAATGTTTCTTTTGTTTTTCCCTTCCTTTTTATTATTACATTAATTTTTTTTATATCTTATTTCGTTGGTTTTCTACTGTTAAAAAGAACTCTTTTTACCAACGTTTCGGCCTTAAAGGCCTTTTTCAAGGTTTAACGAAGTCAAAATCTAGCGTCACATCCTTCACTTCATTCGAATTGCAATTGTTTGTGAGTTTCTCCCTCGTATTAATTTCTTAATTATTTGTTCCCTCTGGAACGTTATTGACAATTTTGTTAGTTTTCATTTTTACTAGATTTTTATGTTCTTGAGTAATTCTTTTCTTGACAATTCTTGACATCCGTTCCGATGGGAATTTTCACAATTTGGCCTTGCCCACTTTACTTTGATACTGAATAACTGTTAGGTACTTCTTTGATGTTTATTGGCGTACATACTATTTATTCTATTTCTAATTTTACAGTATATAACATAATTATTTATTCTTTTCCTATTTTACAGTGTCGAACATCATCTTTTTTTTCTGAATGAATTGATATTTTAGATAGAAAAAGATTTAGTTACATGATGTATCATGATAACTCCTAAGATTTTGTGTTATTTCTTGTTTGTTTTGCTTTGTTATGTTTGTCTTTTGTTTGTTTGTTTTGTTTTTTTTTTTTCAAAAAAAAAAAAATCAAATAACAACTTTATCAAACAAACAAAAGGAAAAAAGGAGATAATCAAATACGGTACAAATCTGACACCTCTTCATCAAGAGAGATGAGTAATCACAAGAAATGACGACACTTAATAGCAGACACACACTAGAATGAATATGCGTAAATGCTATACGAGAATTTTATGGCCGCCGAGGGCTCTGATTGGCTGACACATTTTCCACATCTCAAAACTGATGCTCATAATTTCACGAAACCTTACGGGAAGCAATTACTCAAGAGCCTCAACCAAAGTGTCCACTTTCATTCTTTTGTTTTATACTTCAGGTGAGCGATGTGACCCCTTGAAACCAACGGGACAAAAAGGGTAAATTTGATACGGTCTAGTCATCTAAGTATTAAATACAATTTGAAGTCCCTTTTAGCTCACATGAGCGAAGCTCAAGTGAGCTGTTGTGACAGCGTGCCGTCCGACGTCCGGCGTCCGTCGTAAACATTTTCACGTTCTCGACTTCTTCATCAGATCTGCTCAAGGGATTTTTATTAAAGTGGGTGGGAATGAAGTACTCAGTGTCCCTACAAGTCTTGTTGTTTTTCGTCCAGATCAGCAGGTGGCGCCAGAACAGGAAAATGTAGGTTACAGGGTACCTGTTATTTACAAACTCCTTCAGAACCGAAGCGCATATCGACAAATCGAAAGCATCAGGATGATATAGAAGAATGTCTAAAGAAGTTTTGTTAACCAGCGGAAGCTATTCAAAAGAATTTTGGCTGTATCTAAAATTCACTTTAGAGGGAAACATCACTGATAAGGATCTGATATCTACGGAAGCACGTAGGTGACAGGTATGAATTAAAATTTATCTGGCTGCTCATACCTGTCACCTACGGGCTTCCGTAGATATCCAAAATACGCGTCTGGTGCATAATTAGTTGATTTGATTTTTTGGGGACGGTATAGAGTTGGAACACATCCGTATTATTGTAATTTTTGGTTCCACCCAGAAGTCAAGTTTTGACGCTTATTTACGTTTTCGTATTCTGCACCCTCACTATGTAGCATCACGTGACTTAAGGTGGTGAAACCACGAATAAATAAATAGCTAAGTTGGTGGAAAGAAAACAGGAACTGCAATAGTTGCTTTAATTTCTAATTTCATCTTTTCATAGCCTATATCCTTGTCTAAACTGATACTTTTACAATCATGGACTCGTTAGTAAGTAAAACGCCGTTGTTTTTACAAACTTTGCGACAAAAGCTGTAGATATTTACGTGGAAACCACCACAACATTGTGTTTATCATATTTCGACCAGGACGTTCCTTTTGTCAGAATGTTTGTAAAAACTTCAATGGTTTCTTGATTGACAAATAAAGAATCATCAAAATATCCTTTTTTACAAGGACATCGGCTGTGAAAAGATAAAATTGAATCAAAACAATCATCACAGTACCTGTTTTCTTTCCTCCAAACGAGCGGTATGCCTCCATTTTGTGTTGGTGGTTTCATCAACTTAAGTAATGTGATGCTACACAGTGACATTTCTCATATTTAAATCTTTCAGTTATTTAATATTGATTTTGGCCGATTTTTCCCTGGTTTTTCATGCACCATGCATTTTCGGATAGTAAATACTTTTCTGTGATTATTTTCAGATTATGCCAAATTTACTTTCAATCAGCGCCCTCTACTTTATATTTTCTTTAAATTTGCGTACCTACTTTGGAAAGAGTGCGACTGTAAATTTCCTACAGGGCTGTCCAGTAGCATAGTTAAAATAAAATCCATGCATTGTCAAAAGAGCGTTTGTGGATTATGCTAGGATGATAACCTTCTTTTGTTTCGATAATATTCAAGTAGGAGATATGAAGTTTCCAAAATATTTTCAAGTTGACGTACTTCGAACTCCGGACTTCGCACTTTAGGGGTCATAAAAAGGGGGCAGCGGTGTACTTCTCTCCCCGTCCCGCCCCTTACCTCTCCCATCTGACCCCTTCCTCCCGCCTTCATCCCCTCCCTTTCACCCTCCATTCCCCCATCCTGTCCTTCCCTTTCTCCTCCTATCTCCCTCTCTCTCCATCTTCACGCTGCCTTCCTCCCTCCTCCCTTTCACCCTGTCCATTCCCTCAATAAAGAATCAGGTGTGATTAAAAAAGTAAAATTTGAACACACAATGGATAAAAGAAAGTACAGTGGATGGCTTTAAATATATATCTTACACATGAAAACAAATAAATTCTTCACAAAAAGTATTGTACGCTCATTGGAATAGAGTCAACATTTTGCCTTCAAAGTGCGGTGTCCGAAGTGCAAAGTCAATGTCCAATAGCAAACTAGTATTTGATGTCATGATGTAATTGCTGAATACTGTTAAACGTCTTTTAAAAAAATTAATAGCACCATTTAAGAACAAATAAATTTGAAGTATGACCGGACATGCACGTTTCGAATATTTAACCCTCTTCAGTGATCATCATTCTAAAAAATATATGTCCAAAATGTACCGAAAAATGTAGCAGGATGGGTAAGTGTTTTGAATATTTTTCCCTGACATGGTCGCCATAGCATTTTCTATATAGACATAACCTCAGACAATTCATGTATTTTAGATATTATTCTCATTTTCATGCGTAAACATCGGGTGCGGCTAGCCAAACAGGGGATGCTTACACCTCCCGGGCACCTGATCCCACCTCTAGCTTACTAGGGGTCCGTCGATGCTCAATTTTGTGCTCTATTGTGAGTGCTGTTGAGATTACCGTCAGTATCTTCTTTAACTCATGATGCTCCAGGACCCACGTTTTAGAAATTTCAAGAAATTTTGATAACAGAAATTTTCGAATGCATTGAAGAGACGATCAACCGAAGTTAATCGAATTGGCTACATGTGCCCTCGGGGACTCCTGGTACACCAATTCTAAACGTCTTCAAATTCAATAAACTTAGTGTGTTAATTTATTATGAAGCACTTATGTCGTTTGCACTTTTACTCATACTTATCCTTTACTGGAAATCTACCGAATGGGTTTTTGTTATATGTATCTGACTGAAAGTATCTGACTGTCCTTTTCTTCTCAGAATTTGAATTATAAAATCATCGACTTACCTTGCAAAGTTTACTGTCTGTAATATCGGAGCGTTAAAACTCCATCAATACCTACAGGTATAAAAATGACGATATATCAAAGAAGAAGGATTAAGCATTTATAGAAAGGTAAAAAATCATCACATGTAAAAAAAAAAATGCTTCATTAAGTTTTTACAAAGTCCTCGTAGACCATATCAATATAATGTCAAATGACTGCTACACTCGAATGCTTACAACATCTTCGCTTTTTGTTCTGATTCTCCTGTGGGTTTTTAAAAGTCGACATTTCAATGTAAACAGAGCAGAACTTGAGTTATGATGTATTTAAACATATGTCAGCCCTAGATGTTTACCTTTCTTGCATTTGTCTCATTTTGAAATTACATCATCGCACGCACCTTACAATGTATAGAATTAAATGTATAGAGATTACATTTTAAAGTTTGATTAATTAAAGCACAAAAGGTATGAAAAGTACAATAATACTAAAAAACACATCGTATAAGTACACATGCACTAAAAGGGAAAAATGAAGTCCTCCAACTCCGCTGCCACAGAAGAAGCCTTCGAAGCATTGTGTGCACGTAATCAAGATAATCACACCATTTGCTACTAACATAGCAGATGACCGTCCTTAGGGGACGACCATTTAATCCTGAGGGGGGGGGGCCTGGCAGTTTTTTTTAAATAGATATTCTGACCCAGAAAATGTTGAAAATAAATAATCTGACCCTCTTTGTTGCAGAAATAAATATTCTGACCCACATTATTATGTGTTCAAAATTCAAAACATTTTCGGTTCGCTTCACTGAAACAACTTTCAGCTTGCTTCGCCAGCAACAAGACAAAAAATTCTAGGCTAGCTTCGCTCGCCTTCCACTAAGAATATTTAACGCTCGCTTCGCTCATACTTCCACAAAAATTTATATCAAGAGCTATTTCGACATCTACACAATATAACTTGCACATTGTACATGTAAATAATTGATGGCATATTTAGTTGACATAACCAGGGAGTGTGTGTGTGTGGGAGAGGGTGTGGGAGAGGGTGTGTGTGTGTGTGTGTGCGAGAGGGTGAGGGTGTGTGTGTGAGTGTGAGGGAGGGTGTGTGTGCGTGTGCATATATTGTAGGGATTTGTTTTTTGTATTTTGTTGTTGTTTTTTTTTTTTTTTGGCTTGTCAGGACTGTTGAGATACTAGAAAATAAATAATCCGGCCGGCCGGCCGGCCCTGCGTTGAAAATAAATAGTCTGACCCGAAAAATTTGCCAGCCCCCCCCCCCCCCCTTCAGGATCAAATGATCGTCCCCTTAGTCTGCACCGATTTATCATTGTCTCATTGGTTTATGTCTAGTCTTTTGTGTTTTGTGTCTGATGCCGTATTTGGTGCTCCTGGTTCCTTTTTTTGATTCTTGATGTGTGTGTGTGTTCTCTGTATTTTCACTTTGGGTGTTTTGATGTTTTGCTGTTGGTGCTGCAATCAGGCCTTGTTGCAGATTTCCTCCTTTCTACTATTTATTGATTGTCAGATAATGTGCACATGCATAGTCTAATGTATCCTCATCAGCCAAAATAATTCTGAGAAGCCAACACAACGTATCGCTCCCTTTGATAATTTTGTAATTTCAACAAGTTGACTATAGTACCTCTTATCGTCAAAGTTGTGAACATCTCTAAACCTTATCTAGCTTAATAGTAAATTAAAGTATCCGATGTACAATAGGTCATTTTTCCATGCCTGGTAAGGTAATATAAAGTATATATTTTCTGCAATCTTATTATGCCCACTGCTCAAAAATAATAATTTTGGCAAAGAAAAACAAAGGGGAATAACTGATGAAGCATTTGAATTGTCTATTTTCTTTTCATTACATATGTAAAATAACAAAGTTGTACAAGAATTTTTCCCCTTTGATTATTAAGACCTGGGAGTCTTATATCTGTACTCAAAGGGCATCATTAACTTTTTATAGTATCTTACCAGGCATAATATTTACCATACTTTACAATGGAGATTACTAAAACGCTATGTAAATGACTCTATTGTACAACGGATACCTTAATTTAAAGTTAAGCATTAAGAAATGGAGGCTCGATTCAACGGTGCCTACCTCTTATATTTTGTTTCTTAAATAACATAAAAAGGCAGATGTTAAGATTTAATTTGTAACGAACTTTAGAAATACTGAAGTCATCACCATGCAAAAATACTTCCTCAAGGCAACAATATTGGAATGTTAAACGCCTTCAAATTCAATAGCATCAATTAAGAACAGACAAATTTGCAGCATGGACCAGACATGCACGTTTGGGATACTTAACCCTCGTCAAGGTCAAGAATTGAAAAATACTTTAAGTTTTATGAACAGACCTCAACAGTTACAATATATCTACCGGGAAAAAATGAAAATGATACGCATTTTAGGGTAAATTACATAATCTATTTATCTCTTATTCATAAAATTATTCGTATTTTCACTTTGGGTAAAGTTCGATCAAACGTACTTACATTTCTTCATCTCCTGCTGCTATTCAAGAGCAAGCTCACTATACAATGATTTCGTTCTGAAGGCAAGGCGACCAATCGAGAAGTTACTCAACATATTGTATATTTTCTAGTTTGTCTATTCAATTTTCCCAATGATACATGTACAATGAAAATATGTAACAGTATAACATCTCTGAGGGACTGTTAGTCCCTGAGGTAAGGTAACCGAGTTCCATAGTGCCTGGTTTGAAATAAATTTGTTCATCCTCGGTCACCAAAATTAAGAGGTATTCTAAAACCAAGGGGTAAACCTCTAAAGACATAGCTCTGTCTTTAGCTGGTTCTTTGGCTTAAATTATATGTCAAGAATGAAATTTCTTCATGTAATTTTTATTTGGATTTTCGCTATTTCGGCCATCACTGATGAGAAATTACCTATTCACTTTACACAAACACCGGTATTGACTTTTTTGCATGACTGAGATGACGAGAATTGCGAGGGAACAGAGACATTTTTAAAAAAGAGAGAATATAAATTTAGGAATTTTACGACTAATCCTTTACGGTATCTTGATAAGCAAAATAAGGAGGATTATAGAAAAACTGAGTGAACATCGAAAATGCTTAAGAATCCCCGTCATTCACCGTATACACTGTGGACATTATCCTGTTGTTACAAGGAGGACACTCCGCATGTTACTTGACCAATCTACAGCCTCCTACCAGTGCTTTCTGCACAATGACTGTAGACAGGACTTCATGACGATCCTGTCCAAATCTCTTCAGAAAAGATAGGTCCTGACCATATGTCATCTATGAAAGTTTATAGGACTCCTTCCTCATTACATGTATGGGATCGCTCCAGCCAGAAGAGCAATTAACTGATACACTCTGTAAAGAAGTAAATTTTAAAGTGAATCTCCAACATAATGTGCAAGAGCAGAGTGAGCATTTTCTGTTTGCTTATAACACCTGTGACTTAGGCTGTACATGACAAGTCAAATCTGGTAAATGTTAAACATCTTCAAATTGAATAGCATCATTTAAGAACAGATAAATTTTGCAGCATGGACCAGACATGCACGTTTCGTGTACTGAACCCTCGTCAGTGATTCTCAATCTAAACAATGTAATGTGGCAAAAAAGCGTGAAAGTTACTATGTTCAAAAATGTACCGAAAGACGTAACGGGATGATATGATGCTACTAGACCCAGGTTATAGACATTTTTAAGAAATTTTGATTACAGAAATTTTCGAATACGTTGAAAAAACGATCAACCGAATTATTGATCGAACATGGCTACATGTACCCTTAGGGACACCTGGTCTACCAGCTTAGAAACTCACCAAGTGGTACAAATGTTGTGTCAAATTCGGTGCTTTGGATGGTCCTGGACTGCGGTTCTTTACATGATTCCGTGAACTAGACCTTTTGAAACTCCAGAATAATGAATATAATTGTCCTCAAGGGTCTTCAAAATATAATTCAGCTTAAATGACCAGGAAAAACGCCAACAAATGCACCTGTGAATGTTCTTCGTCTTAGGTGGGAAAATCCCGGATATATCAAAGCACGACCCGAGTATTTTTCCCACTGAATTGAATGGCAAACTATTTTTCGTCGGTAATATGTATTTGCCAAGAAATTCCAGTTGATGGAATAATCCATGGGGTGTGCTTTATCCAAGCAACATAGAAATTAAAAATATTAAGCAGTGTATGGGCTTTTATTTCGGTTTAATTGTTTTAACCCTATTCTCTATAGACTGAGCTAGATACTTATGTAGGGGATAAATTTGAAAAAAAAGTCATATAAATTCTGTTTAGAATCTTGTTATTCTTTAAAGTTTTGATCGCTTCTACGATGTCTGTTTTCATTTTTTACTAAAATTCAGGGCTAGATTTTCCGACTCTTTCAGCACTCGAAACCCCTGATCCATAGCTTTTGCTAATATTTCCCAAATGGTCGTTTGAATGGAAATTTCCTTTTTACTACATAGTATATTGTCCCTTCCAAGTATTATGAACGGATTTTGGAGTTAAAATTTGAAAATAGCTGGTATAGAAAAATAGCGATTTTGCATGGTTTTCTTGTAGACTTGCACTTGAGTATCTTCCAACATTGAGGAAAAGGAGATGTTGTGATATATCTTTTTTTTCATTCTATAGTCCATAGCATGTTGCTGTGACAAAGACTCCGGGGTTCCCTTAGTCTCCTTACCCTCAAAATGAAGACGCTGTTGTTTGAACATACTATGGAATCGCGTATCAATTAAGATGGTATGTTATTACTTTAAAAAAACATGATTAATAATTTTAAAATCAAACTCGTCACTCTCGCCATGCAATGAATTCGGTATTCACACAATTTGTTGGCAGACTCAAAAATATGTTTAACACTTTTTCCTCTGCGTATTTATGTTTAGAATAAGAATGGTCCCTCACAAAATAAGTTACATTAAAAAAAAATTATATTATTTTTTATTTTCAACACGAAATGAGTTACCTTTCTTTTTCTCACTAGGATTAGAAATAGCCCATGATATATGTGCAGATCGAAAACAAGCTAAATCATACCGATTCAACTCTTAGTTAAGTTACAGCGAAATCTTTGTATTGTGTCCCCGTTTCGTTTTTATTTTGGCTTTAGGTACCACTGATTAGGATACACCGCAGGAAACCTAACAAATCCCGGTTGTAAATCGGTAAATATGACTGGCTTATTCAACAGACCATAGACAAGATCTCGAAGTCATGGTATTCGTAGATAGAATAAGCCTGAGATACATAATTTCTCCTTCGATGACTTGGTCGCCATTACACTTTCTATATAGATATAACCTCAGACAGTGTAATGCATGTATTTTATATATTGTTTTTATTTTCGTGCATGAACATCGACGGCGGGTGCAGCTAGCCAACACGGGATGCTTACTCCTCCCTGACGCCTGGTCCCACCTCTAGCTTGCTAGGGATCCGTCGATGCTCAATTTGGTGCTCTATTGTGAGTGCTGTTGAGATTATCGTCAGGACCTTCTTTAACTCATTTAGTTCCATTTTTGAATGAGCCTCTAGGCCTACATCATATTCATACCAAATGAAACAAATCTACGAATATACTAAAGACCTCACACTTACCGATATACATTTCCCAGAATACAGACTACAAGATGTCATCATGGACATTTCTACTTTTCGTTTATTTCAAGTGGTTTGATCAGATAAGTCAGAAGAGACAACAACCCGTTCTTTCATTAAAGTCAGATTTGCAAACAAAGGTGTTGATAAATTGAATCTTGATCAAATTTTGAATCACAAATTTGTCACAGAAAAAATCCCACCATATATCAAAAAGAAAGAAATCCCTTGTATTTCCTATAGCTACACATCAACAATTGCATCTAAACTTACAAATTACAAACGATTCCTGCAGTGTATTGATTTAAGTAATCCGTCACTACATCCACTTCATTGCGAATGTTCTTTATCCGATTTCAACACTCTCCTTGTGGAAACGTTATTACTGGTGACCTTAGTATAGTCAAGAAAAGTTGAGAGAATTGTTAAAAAAGGGTCCCAAATGCAGAGAAAGTAAATCCTTTACATGGAAACAAAATTTCAAAAATATCATGGACTCTTGTGAAGAATACGCAAGACGTTGGGCTAAGAAAGAGGATGTACAGCTCGACATCCTTTCCGAATGGACGAATCAATCAGAGGGTTACTTATATCTAGAATCTACCATCCGAGTCTATCTTTAAAGTCCCTGATGATATCGCAGACCTTACTTACCTCCAAGAGCATTATGTCATCACACCAACAGACAATCGTCTTGCCGACATTTTTTTTTTACTCATACGAAGCTGAATTCATTCAATCTTGGGTCTCTGAAGGGAAAAGATACTTAGCTTCTGACTTTTACTACAGTTATAGATATATAGACGATGTGCTGTCCATCAACAATCCAAACTTTGCGGAACACCGTAGCAGAATCTATCCGTCGGAGCTTGAAGTCATAGAAACTACAGAGACAAATAAATTAGCATTATATTTGGACATAATGCTGTCCTATGACACTGATTATCATATGAACACCTCACTCTATGACAAATATGACGACTTCAGTTTTAGCATCACAAACTAAACTTTTCTCTTCATCACCTGCTTATTATGTGTTTATATCCCAATTGATACGTTATGCCAGAGCAAGTAGCAAATATACAGATTTTGTTCTGAGAGCTAGGCGTCTTTCAGATAAGTTTTTCAGTCAGGAACACGTTTGAGATCGACTAACATCGTCGCTGAGGAAGTTCTACGGTCGATACGGGGAACTTGCCATACACTTTGATGTCCCATTGTCACGAATGATGAATGATATTCTGTCTTAGACCATTTGAACCATCAAACCACAGATTATACTTGTATCTTCCGAAATGGAAGTAACCGGATGTGATATATCTGTCGAATTGAAGCAACAGGTATCGCAAGCAAGCAGGGGATGCTGACTCTTCCTGGGCACCTGGTCTCACTCCTAAATTGGGAGTTCGCTTCTTTTCATATGGTGGAGGTTTTTGTTCGTTTGCTTTGGTTCCTGTTTTATCCTAATTTTGTATGCCTTGGGTTTGTGATTTCCTGAATTGTCGATTTAGCACTGTGTATTGGGATATGATCATTGTCCATATTTGTCATGTACCTGTATATCTCGTACACTACATTTACTTTTCTTCTGGGTCGGGGGCGTCCCAACCCTGGCAACAGAACCTGTATTGAAGCATTGATTTTTCTTGCCTAGAATGTTTGTGCAGAGCATGCACATATTTAACGTAACATCTGGGCACTCGGTGAAATGGACTGGGTAATTTAAAAACTACTAAAATTTCAGGACCTAATTGCTAGGGGAATGAAGAAAGACTACTTTTGCAAGAAAAGTTCAAATCTTGACTTTACATTTATCACGTCAAAACGAATATTCAGGGAGCTGATGTCATAGCCATATACAGTGGTAATTTAGCAGATTGGAGATATCCCACTCCCCACTGAAATGACTCCCACTCGAAATCCACCCGTTTACCTGAGTGAACTCCCACTCCCCACTCCCCACCAGGATTCCCCACTCACCTGGATTTGCACCTGTACAAGCGTACATGTATATCATTGTTTATTGTGAATACACGATTGATCTCACCTGATATAACGTCCAGGTTGATTCTAGAGACATTGAAGGAAAATGAATGGGGAAATATTTCTGAGCAACAGATTTAAACTTGCAATACCAATATTTTATGGATCAAATACTCTTTCTGATTAAATTGAGAATTTGCTTGTATGTGAGTTCATTGAGTCATTCATACATGTACAGAATTTACAAGGAAGTCCTGATATATTTCACGTTCCATTGCTTAAACAATCGTTTTCCGAGTATTTCAAATATGCATGAAATAAAAAGGGCGGCATTAACGACATGTAGAAATGTACTAAAAATTCACGAAATAAAAAATAGTTTTCATATGAATAATATTTCTATGCGAATTTCATTCAAAATCTGTTGTTTGTGATCGTTTTAATTTTTTTTTTTCGACAGTTGGCTCCGTTTTTTTTTCCGAATGTGTTTTTCTTTTATGACCGATGGAAATTTTCAAAATATATGACTTTTGTATAAATTATGGACGTACGTTTGTCTTATTTTCTTAAACGGGAACTTGTCAGCGACCAGTAGACATCAGGAAACAATACGCTGGCCGATATATTTCATAATTCACTGGCCGGGATTTTTCACAATTCATCTCGAATGTATAGAAGTCTCTATATATTGAAACGATGACTTATTATTTCTGCCGTGCGAGAGGAATGTCCGCTTCCAACAGAAGGGCCAACACTTCTAATAACGGAAAAATAGACGACCTTGTCTTCCTTTTAAATTCAGAGTGTATCTCGTTCAAAGACAATTCATTTCATTATACATCTTCAATAATGATTGCAATGTATAAAATCTTGTTTAAATAAATTTTATATAATTCTTTAAGAGTTTATAGAAATATATTCATTTTTTTATCGGTCAAAAAATTGGCTGGATTTTGATGTGTTTGACTATGGAGTTTTCTATGCCTACGCTTTCATACATGTACGGTTATTACCCAATTAACAAAGGTGATTTGACAAGTATACACACCTGTCAATAAAACATGCAAAGTACCTAAAAGGTACCGCATTACCAGGTGTGAATTCACCCGAGCGTAAAAACATCGCCGGGTATTATCTACAGATAGAATAGAAAGAAAGGGGGATTAAAGATCATTTTTAAGGAATAAATTCATGTATGTTAAAAATCTTATTTTGCGTATTTATTGTAAAGCTTGATTATTTTTTTTTTCTTCGAAAACACACATTGCTAGTAGTATACTTTTTTTAAGATAAGGTACCAAAACTAATGATGAATTTAAATTGATCCCCCCTCCCGATATATCAGTAAATCTTGATTTAGAAAACTTTCTCGCTTTATCTCTGCTTTTCATTTGGTCGTTACTCCCTTTTTATATGAATCGGACCACAGATAAAGATGGTGATTGTTGTAGGGAGAGGGCATAAGGGGGGGGGGGGGGGTCGGTCCTTACCCCGTCTGCGTGTATATCCGCGCATGATAGCATTATTTTTATGGCCATCTTCCTTTTGCATTTGTAATTCCATATTTAAACAGTGCGGATATCATACCTGTCAAATGCCGAAAACTATAACTAGAGAAGTCTATATACATGTACATGTAGATGGAAAGTGACGGGAGGACGAATGGAAATATTTTAGTATCAAATCCATAACACATTGCTCAATGGAAATTATACATGTAACATGATTCTATCTGCATAAGGAAAAAGAAGAGAATATTGGAAACAACGATCATATTTGTACGACTTAAAGAAATACAATAATCGCACATTTTTATAGATCTCGTATTTTCATATCATTTCCCAACTCCCCGGTCCACCTCCGAGCTCCCTTGGTTTTCTGCTGTTCTAAGCAAACAAAAAATAGAGAGATGGAAAATCCAAGAGCCCCCTTCTGGCCTCCTCCCCTTCCAAAATATGCTTCTGACTCAAGTTTCATAATCGCTCGAATGTTATATTTGGAGTCCCCCCCTCCAAAAATAAAATCAAAGTATGTATTTCTTCATTGACGATCTAACGAACTACAACCACAAGTTAACTTTTTTTTAAGTGTGACCCTACCCCAAAAACAAAATGCATGAAAAATATGAGAAAGAGAGAGGGAACATATTTTCGATTTAAAGGTAATATAATTATCATTTGGTCGTCCGAATTGAGACGGAGGAAACTCAGGAAAGAGATCAGCTGTCAATAAATTTGATTAGAATCATCGTTTCATTCGTTAACTTTGGGGTATGAAAAAAGAATATATCTATTATAAGAGTGAGTAATTTGAATGTTCGGAACAAAATTTTCTTTAATGATTAATGTATTATCTAGGATCGTTTATTATTAACAAAAGCTTAATATAAAAATTAATGAGCGCAACATTTATCACAGAATGATTCCTTGCAGATTTTATAATCTTCACATCTTTAAAATTGATCCCTTTCCTTTCTTTTAAATCTGCAGAGGACTAAGCATGTTTAGGGGTAAAGTTACCGGGGCTTTTTTCCGATATGCTACCGACATGCCGCCAGGTAAAACGAGGTGAACTGCCCGAGGGGGTAACAGGTGTGATTTCAACAGAGTAAGCACGTCACCGATATATTTCTAATAGACGAGGGGGGGGAGGTGTAATAGGACCAATATGACCACTGACTTCTTCATAAATCCGTAAGTTTACACCTTATTTTTTTTTTCTTTTGCAGAAAATTGTCATCATGATTTATTACTGTTGTATTTCCCGGCTTATCTAACAATTATCGTTATTTTCAAAGAGAGAGAAAAGAAATGAAAAAAACAAACAAACAAACAAAAACAAAAATAACATTTTCGCTTTTATTGTGCAAAATTCACAGAGTGCGATTCCGATTCCATTTTAAAAACTTGTCAGTGTGTTGCACATCAAAAGCTAATACGGGAACAAAACCTTTTTGACTTCAATTTTACTGACCGGTCGTGCCAGTACCATTTATATGGTGTTTTAAATTCATGCACACTCTCAGTTTGAAAATTTTAGTTGTCGTCTGGCCAAAATAAATCCGAGTCGTCCGGCCAAAATAAACTAAATAAAGTTTATTAGCATTTAAAAGACATATGCAAACAGAGGAAACATCGCACAAATAATCTTAATAAAAGTAAAAAAAAAGTCAATTCTCAATACCAAGATTACTGGTGTTCATTGTAATTCACCCGAAAAAAAAAGGCAGAAGAATAAGGCCAAGCAACAAAAAAAAAGTTGGTTCTCAGGCCTAATTTTTTCAAATCATGTGCGGCATGCAGTTTTTCAGAACAACTGCAAGTTGGAATCTGTTGACATCTTTGATGCCGGTAATTTGTTTTCTAGGCGTGTGATTGATGTTTCTGCCCAGATTTATTACTTCAATTTGTATTCAATGAATGACCACTTGAAATGACATGAAAATTTTACGGACGAACGCATACACAAGTACATGTACATTTAGATTAGATAAAAGTGGACGTTAGAGATTTAAATCTCAGGCACAGAACAAGAATACAAAAGAATGTCATAGAGAAAATCAATATTTACGTTAGCTATGTTTTCAACGTAGTGCCTGCTCCGTCATCGGCGTCCTTATTCCGTAAATTCTCTTGAATTCGACGTTATCCCAGGACTTCTGTCCCTCTAGTCGGACATTGGTTGTGGAGATGTTAGGCTCGTTCAGCTGTTCAACCAGGTCTGTCGCCTTCTCTGTCAGAACAGGGCCTGATAGGGGGATTTCTCTTGATACGGTTTCCGTAAACCACTGGGTCAGGGCTCCCTCCATGTCAACTGTCTTGCCAGATCGACGTCTTTGCTAGCCTGGGTTGGAATTTTGCGGATGACATCCCTTTTCTTGAAGATGTTGGATATTTGGGACTGCGAATTTCTTGGCAATCTATATCTGGGGAAGGGGGGGGGATCCTCTGTTATGGGAGCTTCACTGCTTTGTACTTATCGGCCACGATATGTCTGTTCTTTTTCTTTTCAATCTTTGGATCGGGACTGAATGATACAGATGGGAAGTAAACGGTCGTTTTATTGGCACAAAATTCTATGCCACGCCTCCGTTTTTCATGTTCATTAATTTATAGAGGATAAATCAATGTTTGATCGGCTCATCATTTGATAATTTTGAGTCGTACAACAGTTTTACCAACGACCGGTCATCAAAAAATGAAGACGAAACCAACAAAATGATTTTTATAATTCGATATTTTAGCGAGGCCTAATTAAAATGTGTTGGTCAAATCGATCGTTTAATGCCACGACATGGAATACACCTACTTCAGACTATCTATTTTAGTTTTAAAAAAATCAATATCGTTGCATAAATTCTACACAGGGGTATCCACGGTAATGTTAAAATAACACTCCATACTATCTCCCTTACAATGATTGACAGGTGAAAAGGTGAAGCCAGACGGTAATAAGCTGGAAAACGGGATTTTTTTTTTTACCTGTGTTTCTATTCGGAACCTTGCCGAATTCCAGAATTTACGATTACTTTCTTATGTTTTTTTGGTTGAAAAAAAAAACGAATGCGTATGCGAACCAATTCTTTTTTTTCTTGGCCTAGTTCATTCTGAAAACGTTTGATACTAACTTAGAAAAACATTTAACTTTTATATCCGATTCACTGCCAGGAATATTCAATAAACAAAGATGGTGAACAACAAAAGTAGACTGGCGATGTTACCTGTGCGCGGGTAGGATCAAAGAGATTGTTTAACACCTGTACAGGTGAGCTGGGTGACACCGTGGTGAGTGGGGAGTGGATTGCCACTGACTGAGTGAAGATGCTAAAATTCCCCACTCGAATTCCACCCTTTCGGTGGGGAGTGGGATATCTCCGATCTGCTAAAATATGACTGTAGTGTCGGCATGATTGTCAGTTTCGTGGACCAAAAAAAACCTAGACAATAAATCTAAAATGCCGACGGGGGACTATATAAGGGGACAGGTAAATTTTCTGTCATTTCCTCACTGACCGCTATAGGGTCAACATCTCTTATTGGTATCTGATTGGTTACCTTTAATCCTTTTACCCCTTTCAATTTTTGATTGACAGCTTAAAACAGATGAGACTCGGGTATCTCATTAGCATAATAAAGGATTACCTGTCGCTTTGTCTTTGATGTTACACGCCGCTCGCAGACGGCGTTGTCTTCAACTTATGTCACTCAGGTATACCTATTAACAACCGGGTGGCTACAAAGGATAAAGCTAAGATTATTTTTAAAAGTTGATACCTTTCATTCAGGGTTCTGACTCATGTTATAGTAACCTTGATCTTTGAATTTCACATTTTCAAACTGTCTAAACTGAGTCGTGATTTTTGAATTGATAAGGAATAGAGCTTAGATATTTCACATGTGGATACCTCATGACCAGTCTTTCAGTTAAGGTCGTGACATAGAGATGTATTTAAACCAATAACCAAGGTCGGAGGGAGGCTATCAGCATGGGAAAGATAGACAATCATGTATTAGAAAATCATCAAAAGTCACTACATTAAAATAATGAAACAATTTTTCACAATTACGGTATATTCTGTAATGTAACTGTCAAATGACAATATCCATATACACTTTATACATTAAATCTCATAAAATTAAAGGAGGTTAGCATCTTAGCACCATCCCTCCAAGCTATTTTGAACATAGATTTTATTTGGATATACTACTGAATCGACCCTACAGGAAAGTTGGAGCCGCGCGCTCTCTGTAATATAAATGTAAAAATCTACCTTCAAAAAATTAAAGAGGGCGCTACTGAAATTATTTCACGTGTCTGGTGCATGTAAATTGGTTTGGAATATTCTTCAAGAAGGTAGAGAGTTGGAACCCTTCGACATTATTATTCTATATACACATTCTCAAGGCATCCTTTTCATACAAGACTGACTAGCTTATAGAATAGGCTTGGCTGTGTTAACCTCAATATCAAATTCCTAGGTTTTATATTTCATTTTCTGTCTGTCAAAACGTACGTAAATATAAATGTGGAGTTTCTATCAAGAGTCAACAATCATATAACACATAAACATGATAAAAACCTAATAACCATTTCAGAGAAGTTGCAAATGTTAAAGCCTTCTCACAGTCTTAGATAATCATACAAAAAGATTGGACTTGATCATTTATAAAACCTGGATCCTTCCTTGGGTGTCACTTCTGGTAGACCAGGAGTACTCGAGGGAACATGTAGCCAACTTCGATCAAATTCGGTTGATCGTTTCTTCAACGTATTCGAAAATATTTTTTATAAAAATTTCTTGATATTTCTAAAACGTGGGTCCTGTAGCATCATATCCCACCCATCCTGCTACGTCTTTCGGTATATTTTTGGACATAATGACTTTTACGCTCTTTGGCCACAATACATTGTTTAGACTGAGGATCACTGACGAGGGTTTAGTACCCGAAACGTGCATGTCTGATCTATGCTGTAAATCTATCTGTTCTTAAAGGATGCTACTGAACTTAAAGACGTTAAACATTGATATTTGAATCATATGATGTCTTGATGGGAAAAGGATTTTTAAATGACACGTTTACAATATCATTCGACAATCGAATTCTAGTTATTAACCTTCCTCCTTATCCCTTGATCGTATTTTAAGTTGTTACTTCTCTCTGTTCCGGAAAAAGGTTTTCGATTTGTGTCACAGTTCAAGATCTGATAAGCCGAGCCTTATGGTCAATACTTTTAACTGACAATATATATGCATAAAAGCTACGTTCAGTTTGTAAAGATATCTTATTTTTTTAGCGTGAGCGTGATTTCCTATTAATAGAGTTTTCTGTGAATTTAAGTCAGAGATGGATGGGAAAGGGTTAACCATGATTTAACTTCCCCAATGTTTCATCTGAAAATCTATATGTTACCAGGGTAATATTATGTGCTTCGAGTGCGTATTGCGTCAACACAATTTACAGACTGGTTAAAAACCATTCGTTTTTACCTTTGTAAATGACAAAGACGAGTATTTGAATAAGGAACAAGACAACGAAATGCAATTTAACTGCGTCTTGTTACAGATATATTTTCCTTCACTGATAAAAAAAAATGACCAAAATCTTTCAAAGCAAAGAAAATGGAGGAGTCCAAAATCAAGGGGAACATGGCATAATTGTGTAAGTCTCTATTTGCAAGGCTATCGCAAACCCCGAATGGAGGCGGAACCAGGTGTCGAAGGAATGAGCGACCTCTGACGGCAACATCCGCCGCTAACGCTAAATAGAAACAAGTCAAATCCAGTATGCTGCTTCTAGATATTTGACTTATTACAAATAAAGCTGCTTAATCGTCGCATGTTGCATGCATGCAGGCTCTTCCCAATACACGGTACAAAATCGATAATTCAGAAAATCATAAACCGAAGGCATATAAAATTGGGATAAAACAAAAACCTCCACCACATGAAAAGGAGCGCACTCCCAATATGGGAGTCAGACCAGGTGCACAGGAAGAGTCAGCATCTCCTGCAGTATATATATCTGCAGTAGAATATATATAGCTTTTGGAATTTCACATCTTTCCTTTTATAGTGACTTGAAAACAAGATTAGGAGTTGGTTAACATTGGGTATGCATAGATTATTATAAAAAGGGAACCCAGAAAAGAAATATCATTCGTACATCAGGAGTCCAAAATCAATGCAGGGGAACATGGCATAATTGTGTAAGTCTCTATTTGCAAGGCTATCGCAAACCCCCGAATGGAGGCGGAACCAAGTGTCTTGGAGGAATGAGCGACCTCTGACGGCAACATCCGCCGCTAACGCTAAATAGAAACAAGTCAAATCCAGTAGTGTCCAAATTGGTAAAGACATTAAATAGGAAAGGTCGTACTCAAGAAATCATCCGTGATAGGCAAACTCATAAAAGGAAGAATAAAGCATAAAATAATGATGAACAAAGAATTTATCTCCAGACTCCACATTCGAACAGCATACGAGACCTAGCATTTCAGGATCTACTTCTAGACAAATTAGAATGACTATATTTTGACTATTTTTCGAAAGAAAATTAAAAATCTTGACTATAAATGTGCACTTTGAGTGAGTCAAGAAAATGTAAGGGGAGCTGATGTCAAAAGTCATAGTGTTGCCGTCGTCCTCTATAGCGGCAACGTCGATTGCGAGAAAAAACTTTAACCTAGACAATACATATTAGACCACAAAAGACAGAGCCAAGATACCTCATGATAAGATCTTTCATTTATGTTCCAGACGTTTGATCTCGTGACCTTGACCTTTGAGTTTGACCTTATTTTTCAAACTCTTTAACATGGGTCATGAGTTTTGAATTTATGAGGAATAGAGCTTAGATATTTTACATGACTTGACCTCTCATTTAGGGTGTTTACCTAGTGATCAACTAAAACCCGCAACCTGAGGGGGGGGGGGGGGGGGGGGGGGTGAGCATGGAAAAAGAAACATATATTAGAAAATCATTAAACGTCAAAACACTTATGTAATGAAACAATCTTTCAAAGTTATATGTTGTAATGTTACTATCTACTGACAATACTCATATACATTTTATACATCTATTCTCTATCTTTTTTTACGCAATTAACTAGAGTTCGGAATAGGCTTGGCTGTATTTACTTTTATCAAATTCCGGTTTTTCCTAGAGGTAAAAATTAAATCTGAGTATGATTCTAAGGGGAGGAGGATAAGCCCAGGACCATTTTTGGAGGAACATTAGTGCGGGGAGAGTGCTTTAACACCGGTAAACTCTGTTATCTCTTAATCGACATTGCTTCAACATCTCATATGAAGTGACTTATTACTGTCCTGGATACGGAATACATTAATATTATAATAAATAATAATTATATATGAACGCTATAATGAATTACATTAAAATCAAACGGCTGTTTTGTTTTAGTTCAAGCATCAAATATGATACAATATGAAATAGTCCATTTAGATACTAGTATTAAATAAAGGAATTTGTGTGAAGAAAGTTATTTGATATTTGAATCACTTGATGTCTTGTCGGGAGATACATTTGTCAGTCACGCCCATAGATCGTTCACTACGGAAGCGTATAAGTGCCAATTATATATTTTTTATTTTCTGATTTTCCGACTTTTAATCTTGGAATTTCCAACTTTAAAGTCGGAATTTCCAACTTTAAAGTCGGAATTTCCAACTTTAAAGTCGGAATTTCCAACTTTGATCTTGGAATTTCCAACTTTAATCTTGGAATTTCCAACTTTAATCTTGGAATTTCCAACTTTAATCTTGGAATTTCCAACTTTAAAGTCGGAATTTCCAACTTTAATCTTGGAATTTCCAACTTTAATCTTGGAATTTCCAACTTTAATCTTGGAATTTCCAACTTTAATCTTGGAATTTCCAACTTTAAAGTCGGAATTTCCAACTTTAATCTTGGAATTTCCAACTTTAATCTTGGAATTTCCAACTTTAATCTTGGAATTTCCAATTTTAAAGTCGGAATTTCCAACTTTAAAAGTCGGAATTTCCAACTTTAATCTTGGTAATTCCAACTTTTTTTCAATACAATTCCCTTCATTGTTAATAGTTAACTTTATATACCTTTTATGCCACTGGTCTTTAGACCAAGGGGGCATATTGCGTTGGATTCGTCCTTTTGTCATTCCGTCCGTCCGTCAGTCTTTCCCCCTTTCAATGAAAGGGCATAGAATTTTAAAAAGACTCATTATATGGCTTTCAGATTTTGCATGTGCAAACATCTTGAGAGGACCCATCTTTCGGTACTAATTTTTGGAGCTTTTGACCTTGTTCTTGATCTTTGATATACTTTTTCCTATTTTTTGTAAAAAACATTTGAAAAATCATTAAAAAATTTATTTCTCCGTGATTTGCCCTCAAATTTTGTACAGCTCAAGTGATGCATATGTTATGTTGTATATATAACGGGTTTTTAGACGTTTTGTCATGCTTTTGAGATCTATTTCAACGAAAGGAGAGGGGATGCAAACTAATAAGTTTAAAAGTTGGCTAAATCTCTTGTACCATTAGTGGTAGATCTGACATATTTCACATGTAGATAACTTATGACAAGATCATTTACCTTAGACCATGATCTTTGACAGTGTGACATTAGACCCTGAAATTTGATCTTCTTTTCTCAAATTTTAAACTTGGTATAACTTTGGAAAAGTAAATGATAGGGCCTTTGTATTCATTTTGGAATATCATTGCTGTAAGTATCAAAAGTTGGGTCCGTGTAAAGTGCGAAACGAAACAAAAACGAGAAACGAAACGAAACGAAACAAATCGAAACGAAACGATGCAGATCGAAATGAAACTAAACAGATCGAAACAAAACGAAACGGAGCAGATCGAAACGAAACGAAACAAAACATAAAACTTAAAGAATATGAGATAAAGAGGAAAAATCGCCAAGAACGAATATTTGAAGACGAGATCAGCTCTACATTTGTAACAAGTGTCGAGAGGGTTTCTTGAAAAAGTCGAAGTTAGAAATAGTAAATGTCAAATGCCATTCATGTATTTAAGAGGAATAAAGGGGAGGGGAAAGAAAACCACGCTATGACACCGTAATGAGATCATAAAACTGGAGGGGGCACATTTCAGGAAAAAAAATCTTATCCTTTTTCAAACGAAATGTGCCCTCCCCCCCCCCCCCCCGTATTTGTTCTGATTTGTCTGATAAAGTTTTCAAATACACATAACGGAACAGTTCCATTTCCTCTGTACTAGACTCCTCCCTGCTAAATAATACATGTATTTTTTTTTCGCCTATGACGAGGTTATTCATCCCGTTCACTCTCCTTTCATCCTTTAAAATGCAACTGCTATATACCGTATAGTATATATTATGTTTTAATCGTCAACTTTGACCCATTAAAATCCCTCCAGCCACAAGAACTAATGGTTGAAGGAAATAACATAATATTATGCAGATATTGATATCCTTGCTAGTTCTCTGGATTAAAATCAATTTTTCTCAAGTTCTTTAAGATTTATGTTTTGTTTCGATTCGTTTCGATCTGTTTCGTTTCGTTTTATTTCGTTTCGTTTCGATCTGTTTCGTTTCGATTTGTTTTGTTTCGTTTCGTTTTTGTTTCATTTCGCACTTTACAGGGACCCTCAAAAGTTTGACCTTGTGACTTTGACTTATGATTTTGACCTTCTGTTTTGATAACAGGTTAAATATACAAATGTATTCTCAAAGCTGCCGCCGGGGACTTTTATATGTTTCACAATTAAACAGAGCTTGTATTTACGTTTATAGATCTCAACAGTCTAGACTACGTTGGATTGTCAATGCCAGTAAACTAAATTTGGGGGGGGGGTGGTATTGTATTCTCGGAATGTCGTATTAAACTTAATTAAACTCGTGTAATATGTTAACAAGATACTTAATTTAACTAACACATGTATGCATAGAACGATCTCTCTCTCTCTCTCTCTCTTGTAGATGTTCGAGACATATATACTATTTTGTATCTGGAAAAAAAATATTTCAGCAATACAAGCATCTTGCTGCGTTAAATATAATACAAGACAACATTTCAAGGGACTTGGTATTTTTGGAGACTTCAAATTTATATTCAGAAGAGGGGATGATTGCATACAATGCATATGGTTTTAGATGTACTTTACTGTTGAAATTTTCATATGTTAGCTGGAGAGCACACATGTAACGAGTCGGACAGTTTTACGATGGAAGTTTGATTCTACGACCCGGCGAGCGGAGTGAATTTACTTTCCTTCTCTCAAGCCCCCCCCCCCCCCCCCCCCCACACACACACACACAAAAGAAATTAAAATCTTTATTCTAAAATCAAATTAGACTTTAACAACTTATATAACAAATTATCATAATGTCTCAGATTCCATGATTTCCATTGCATAACATTCATTATTCTGGTCGCATTATGAGAGCACAATCTCCTACGCATGCGTCTGGGACTCCGATTTCAGTTCCGCTTTTCTTCACTTTGAATTTATAATCAAAAATTTATTTCAAGGAAAAATCATATGAATAAACGATCATTTAGTTAACCACTGAAAATGTTTTCTTACAGACTTGAGAATCGGGATCGAACGTTCCTCCGGACATAGGTTACAAAATACAGGGTTTTTTTTTCATGACGTCCACCGTTGACGCGCAGTCTAAACCCAGCGTCATATAATACTCTCATAAAATATAAACCTAACAAAGTATGTACATGGTGAAAAGAATAAGTCTAACACTTTATCATGCTTACACAAGATTATACCTATAACTTAGAATAAGAATTAGAAATGTGCTCGACAAAGGGGAAAATAGTAGAAATTTGGCAAATTCTATAGCGGAAACGACATCTTCTCGTAAATGTTTGGGGAATAAATTTTATATGAAATAAAGAGTGCATCTATATCAACAAAATATATAAGTGAATTAGATAGACTCCTTTAATGAGCGCCAGCTCATTGCCAATGAACACGCGTTTCAAAAAATGAAAATTTCCCATTATCTTGCAAATTTCTTACAGATTTTTATACCTTATAATTTGCCATGGTTTTAGTTTTCATGCATACAGTATGAAGATTAAAGCCCCCTCCACACTTCAACTCCACAAAAGATATATCCGTGGCGAGTCGGGACGCAAAATGTTCGATGAACCATGGACCTACAACTCCAGTACGGAATGCTACGGGTTGATACATGTACGAATCGAGTACGGATAGCTAAGGATTGCTATGGATATCGTCCTGACATTGCCACGACATGCGTACGGATAGATACGGATTGCTACGACACGCGAACGGATAGATACGGATTGCTACGGATTGCTACGGATTACCACGACTCGAGTACGGATAGCCACGATTCGCACAAGGATAGCTACGAATTCAGTACGGATTGGTAGGACATGGGCGGATCCAGGATTTTTTTTTTATCAGGGGGATCTTAAATTCAGAATTTCTTGAAGAGCAAATAAATATTAATAAATAAGAATAATAAATAAATAAAAGAAAAAACATAATTGAATAAAGACCTTGATTAACGTAAGTCAGTTCTGTTTCTTATTATAAATAAAACAGATAACTGGCGAACAGCTTTTAAAAATCTTGAATTTTCACATTATAGTACTTACTTACATATGTAATGCTTGTCCGTTCTAATGTGTGAATACAACAAATGGCGAGCGATAGCGAGTCAGCCAATTTTTTTTCAGAATTGGAATGAAATCCTCTATTCGTGTCTTTTTCAGTTTCCTTTGGTTATTGACCAAGGTGTATGTAGGAAAGCGCAGCATCATTTATAGAATAACTAGCTTCTAACGTTATGTTTGCGGACGGTAAATGCTGATTTTACGGTTACAAACTGAGTTTTTCTAGCGTAGCCAGTAAAACGGATGTTGCACCGTAAAAAAATGTATATTCATATATTTTTTTAACTATGCTTCGAAAATTCCAACGGAAAGGGGGGGGGGGGGGGGGGGGGGGGGGGTCCGGATCCCCAACCCCTCTGGATCCGCGCTTGTAGGACTGGCTTGAATGCCTGTGTACTTTTAAACAGTAATTATTTACTAAAACACCCAATGTTTTCAAATTGATACAGTGTCAATTGTTTATAGAAGTGTTCAGGTTTTATATCATTATCTATTGAAGTATTAACTCATATATTGACCGAAAAACGCATAGAGTACTGATAGATTTGAAGTTAATATAAGACAAAATCCGTGGCTATCCGTATAGTAATCCGTAGGTCAGTCGTATCAATCCGTAGGGGAGTCGTAGCAATCCGTAGGAGAGTCGTATGGCTATTTTTATCACAAAAAAATAGTCCTGGATTGCTACGGATACGCTACGGGTTGCTACGACTCCCCTACGGATAGCTACGACACTACTTCGGGTTGCCAAGACACCCTACGACAAAATTATCCATAGTAGAGCCACGGAAAATTTGTAACATGTTCAAAAAATTCCGTCTCATCCCAGATAGCTACGGATTGCCAAGAATAGCTACGACTTGCCACGACGATCGAGCTACGGATTCCTACGGATAGATACGGATTAAATTAGGTTAGAGATTATGCGAAGCTGTTTATTGAAACCAGAATTTCGATTCCCCCGAATTAACTCCGATAAACCACGACTTACTCCGACTTCAAATAAGACTTTGCCCAACTTTTCCGGTCAACGCCGACTATCGCTGCCGTGCGTCAGGGCGTGTGTGGGTGTGGGTGCGTGTGTCCAAATTTTCTTGTGAACAGCATAGAAGACAAAGTAAACATCAGAGAAATATAACCCTGTTGATTTTGAAGGTCAAAGTTCAAGGTCAAAGTGGACTTCGCGTGGACCTTGTGAACAGTATAGACGCCAAAGAAATTATCATAGAAACATCAAAGCATTCACAAATGTTCTCCGTGGGGAGATAAGAAACCTATTTATTTTCAAGATCAAGGGTCAAAGGTCAAAGGCTTAAGCTTAAGATATTTGTGAACAGAATAGAAGGCATAGTAATCATCAAGAGACCACCTTTCACAAATGGTCCCTCAGGGATGAACCCTAATAGTTTTTAAGGTCAAGGGTCAAAGGTCAAGGTGGCAGTAAACTTTATTTTAGAATCTAGAAATACTTTCATTGTGCATAAGAGATGCTTATGGATAGCAGATGATGCTTTTACGAGATACCGAAAAGAAAAAAAATATATCAAAAAAAAAAAAAAAAAACTACCGAAGATAATGTTTTAACACATCCGTTCTAATTTCTTTTGTCCGTTCATCACATTTCATGAGTGACTACTCGAAATGGTTTTTTAAGTTAACACTGTTTATCAAATAGGTAGAAGAAAATGGAATGGGGACTTAATGCTATTACATGTATTCTATTTCAGGGGTTGTCCCCTTCCTGAAAAAAGTGCTATTTTCTGCACAGCAAATTACAAAGTCTTTAGTACTATCGTTTGATTACCTACGGTCCCGCATAGAATTAGTAATCACTGTGTCTGTCCGTCCGTTCGTCTGCCTGTCCGTCAAAAATCTAACATTAATCAGATAAAAGGGCCCGCCAAATGGCAGTAGCCCTAAAGGAATAACTATTTGTCTGTCTGTCTGTCGGTCAGTCTGTCTGTCGGTCGGTCTGGCTGGCTGGCTGGCTGACTGTCTATCCCTGTTTTCCTGTCCGTCAAAAAATAAAAATGGCAATAACTTTTTCACCATAAGATATATGACTCATTTTTGACTCGTGTACTGTTCGGGTGGCGTCAATTTTTTACCATTTGACATTGACAATAACCTTTTGACCTACATATGAGAAACTTTAACTTTGACCTTAACTACATCACCATAAGAGATAGGGCTCTCATATTTGGTATGGGTGTTCTCTTGGTACTATTTTATTTTTGCCTTTCGATCCTGACCATTGACCTACATTTAAAAAAAAACTTTAGCGAAGACCATTCGCAGTTTTTGCAAGTGTATTCCTTGTAAAGCCATAGTAAAACTTGTTTTACATCGGGCGGGTACCTTTTGCTCAGACAAAAAAAAGCCCAAAACCAAAACAAAAAAAAACCAAAACAAAACACACACACACATCTTCACAAACATGCATTTTTTGGGTTAAAAATGAGTAAATGATATTTGATTACATGAAATGCCTATTCCACCTTTAATTTTAGGAGATAATAGTGATTTTTATAAAAAAATTAAGGGTACCTTATATTAATTATCGAAAAAGTTCAGGACTTAAAACAGAATATTAAATTACTATGGCCTGACAAGCTTTTCTGTTCGTACTAACATTTCTTATCGCATGACCTTGACATTGACCTTGGACTATATTCAAAAATTTTAACATATGTATTTTCCTTGTGACAAGATCTTTCTCGTACAAATGTACATATAGTATCAAAATTTTAACACTTTTGCCTTGACTGTGACCTTCCCGAAATTAGCTATTGGCCATTACTGCTGTAACATAAGAAACGTGACTCCTACGCGTAACGTAAATGGATCTGTCGGAAGATTGGCAGCTTACGTTAGAGTTGCACTTGTTGATATTTTTTCCAATAGATCTTTTAATATCTATCTTTTATAATTGGATGAATTTAAATGTCATAGCATGTACATTTGCCGATTTGGGCTGGCTATTTTTAAATTGTTTTCAGATAAAATCTTGAGCGGTCGTTATCTATCTGTAAGATCTGAAGTGTCAATACACAAACATGTTGAATGGTTGTAATGGACAATAAATGCGGACTAGTCATATAATGTATTTCACCGCCAAAATAAACATATATATAATAGAAAACACTATAATAATCAATCAGTTGCGATAACAAAATGACATTGTACACTTAGTATAAAAGCATTGACCACATAGTAAAACCTCTGAAAAAAAGTTGGAAATTCCAAGATTAAAGTTGGAAATTCCACGATTAAAGTTGGAAATTCCGACTTAATAAATTTGGAAATTCCAAGATTAAAGTTGGAAATACCGACTTAAAAGTTGGAAATTCCAAGATTAAAGTTGGAAATTCCAAGATTAAAGTTGGAAATTCCGACTTTAAAGTTGGAAATTCCAAGATTAAAGTTGGAAATTCCAAGATTAAAATTGGAAATACCAAGATTAAAGTTGGAAATTCCGACTTTAAATTTGGAAATTCCAAGATTAAAGTTGGAAATACCAAGATTAAATTGGAAATTCCGACTTTAAAGTTGGAAATTCCGAGATTAAAGTTGGAAATACCGACTTTAAAGTTGGAAATTCCAAGATTAAAGTTGGAAATTCCAAGATTAAAGTTGGAAATTCCGACTTTAAAGTTGGAAATTCTGACTTTAAAGTTGGAAATTCCAAGATTAAAGTTGGAAATTCCAAGATTAAAGTTGGAAATTCCTACTTTAAAGTTGGAAATTCCAAGATTAAAGTTGGAAATTCCGACTTTAAAGCTGGAAATTCCAAGATTAAAGTTGGAAATTCCAAGATTAAAGTTGGAAATTCCAAGATTAAAAGTCGGAAAATCAAAAAATAAAAAAAAAATTTGGCACTTATACGCTTCCGTAGTTCACAATATGATTCGATAATCGACATTGATTTGTAATTTTCTTTTCATTAAAGATACACTACATATAAGATTTAGGAATATGAAATATCCAGTATGTGCTTTTCAACCTTACAAGTTCAGTTATGATAAACTCATGTTCAATTATTTTGTTTTGATTGTTTTTAAGGATCGGGATAAATATAAGTATTTTCCACTTGTTTCCCAATTCTGTAATTAAATCTGTATGTATCATATGACTTATGACTTGATAAATGAAGCAGATATTAAGTTAAGTTAAAAGTAATTTTTGACCGGTCCCTAAAAGCTACGTCAAGTATGTTCAGAGATGTTGTTTTTCAAAAGCGTGTTTCTCTTATTAATAAAGGTTTCTGTGAATTTGAATCCGAGATTGGATAGGGCTGATCAAGATTTAACTTCCGCGATTTTTTGTTTCACTTGAAAGTTTAGTATGTTACTTGGAGATCCCCTCCTTTCTTTAAGATAACATGATCTGTTTCGCGCATATTGCGTCAACACAATGTACAGGCTGATTTAGAATCATTCTTTTTTGCCTTTGTAAAAGACAAAGCATATTTTTATTCACTGTTGAAAAAGAAATAACCAAACTCTTTTAAAGCAAAGGGGATGCGGCTTCTAGATATCTGAATGGTATTCTTAATATTTACAAAGCTGCTTAAACGATGGGTGATTTATGCAAGCAGGAGATGCTGACTCCTCCTGGGCAACTGGATTATTTTTTACAGTAATTAAACATTTGTTCTATAGGCGATATCTGACGGAGATCTCATTATAAAGACAGCTCTTCTGTCAAGTCCCTATGCCTTTAAACAGTAAAAAAATGTAAAACCATGTATGACAAATATGGATAATGACCATATCCCTGTATACAGTACAAAATCGATAATTCAGAAAATCAGAAACCGAAGGCATACAAAATCAGGATAAAACAGGAACCGAAGCAAACAAACAAAAACCTCCACCATATGAAAACAAACGAACTCCCGATATGGGAGTGAGACCAGGTGTCCAGGAAGTGGAAGGATCTCCTGCTTGCATGCAACACCCGCCGCTTCAATTCGGTAGAACTGTCACATCCGGTAACTTCCATTTCGTAAGACATAGAGTACAATCTTTGGTTGGATGCTTCAAATGGTCTATTTGAAGTGCTAAATAAAAAGTTAACAGGCTTAATGGAAGATTTTTTATGAAAAAAAGTATGTTTTCATACGATACTTATAATTTCTTCCCATAAAACACAGTCGCCTTTGACGTGAAAAACTATCGCGATCACAATAGATCAGTGTCGCTTAATACGGTTTTATACCGTAAAGCAAACAATCTCGCAACACGAGATAAGTCAGCTTATTCTAAACAAGACTTATAGATGAAATAAAGGGTTTCAGAAATTTTGTTCTGTAATATTTCTTATGTGAAAACATATAATTGTCTGATAACATCAGTATTTTCATTTTGATACTGAGTTTTGGGGATATAAACTCAAAAAATCGCTAGAAATGTATCAATCTGGCGGGTTTTTGTCGTTAGAAACGCGATTTCGATTGTTTATTTTCCCAAATAATTATGTAAGCATTTGATTGTCAAAAAAGAAAATACGAAATAGTTTTTTTTTTTCAAAATAAACTTAAGAAAAGGTCGGAATCTGTATTTCATCACCCGATCTCTCAATAAAATGAAAAAGATTTTAAGCTTTTAAAACTTATCGTAACTATTTTTGTAAAACAGGCTCCTGGTCTCACTCTCATATTGGGATTCGCTTCTTTTTTTATGTGGAGGGATGTGTTGTTTATTTGCGTTGGTTCCTGTTTTTCCTGATTTTGTATGCCTTCGGTTTATGATTTTCTGAATCATCGGTTTTGTACTATGTATGGGGATATAGTCATTGTCCATATATGTAATTAGATAAGAAATAAACGAATAATTTATTTTCAAGTATTGACACTGACATTTCATCATTCTAAAAACGTTCAATCATTTGTTTACCTCGTTGCGTGCTCAAAATGTTTAAATGTATGTTTAAGGAGAGGATGATTCTTCTAAGTTGTGAAAACTTGTATCGTATCCCGTTGTCTTATGCAATGAAATATGTTTAAACTACGTTAAAAGCACAAACACCATTTTTGGACCATACTATTAATTAAATGAACGGAGAAACACATAACAGTGTGTTAGAGAAAGAGATTACTTTTTATTCAACATTGTAAACTTCCCTTGGCTTGAAAATTATTCACTACCGTCAAACGACATTTACATATCTCAACCCATCCGATTCGCTAGAGCATGTACTAATGTTTTGGATATTTGAAATTATAAAGAGACATATATGCTAACGTTTTAGATTCATTAAAGAGTTCAACTTTCTTGAAATATTACAAAAAATACCGTCAGCTTCGTTTTTATTCGATGCTATTATGAACGTCTTCAAATTTAATAGCATCATTTAAGATCAGATAAATTTACAACATGGGCCAGACATGCACGTTTCAGATACTTAATCCTCGTCAGTGATCCTCAGTCTAAACAATGTAATACGACCAAAGAGCGTGAAAGTTATTATTATAATTATGACAAAAATATGTGGAAATTATGTCCAAAATATACAGAAAGACATAGCAAAATGGCTGGAATATGATGCTACAGGACCCAGGTTTCAGAAATCTGAGAATATTTTGTAAAAATAAATTTTTCGAATGGGTTAGAAGAAACGACCAAACGAAATTGATCGAACTTGGCTACATGTGCCCTCGTGGACTCCTGGTCCACCAGCAGTGACACTCAGTGTATCTGAATAAATTTATATATCTTTCTGAATTTCACAACCTCCCTTTCATGTTGACTTGAAAACTAGATAAGGAGTTCGATAACAATGGATGTGGATATATTGTTATGTAAAGGAATACCAGAGAAGAAATACCAATCGTAGATTAGTGGTCAACGATCCAGAGGTATATGGCATAATTGTGTAAATCTCCATTAACAAGGCAATTGCTATTAGAGGCAGAACCAGGTACCCGGGTGGAGTGAGCGACCCCTGACTGTATGCAACACCCACTGCGAAAGCTAAATAGAAAATCCGGTTGTGTTCAAATAGGTGAAAGACGTTCAATTGAAAAGGTCGACTTAACAAAACATCCTTGATCGGCAAACGTATAAAAGGAAGAATGAAGCAATAAAATAATGATAAACATTTCATACTAGATCAGTTTTATTCTTCGATGAAATTAAGTTTACTTTTTGATTTTCATGTGATCCGTTATAACAATAGTTTTCATCTATAACTTTGTTACTTCCCTATTATCCAATGTAGGACAGTAATAAGTCACTTCATATATATATGAATAATGTTTATACATTGTCTTTCAATCGACTTCTCTGTTTTGCTTTAATTTAAACATCAATCATTAAAACATTTAAATAATACGATATGAAATTTCCATCGAAAGAATAAATGAAGGAATTAGTGTAAAGAAAGTAATAATAGTAGTTACAATGTTAAGTGCTGTTGAGATTGTCGTCAGGATCTTCTTTTTCTCTCACCCGGACAGAGATATCTACAGATTTACCCGTTCTAAGACAACTCTGTCTAGCACCCCCGGATGTTTGTACCAAACACCTATTGTGACGTCATAGACGTTTACGTACGTTTAGCAGTGTTTGACGTCACATGGAGCAACATTTAAACGCAAAAAGCAATTCTTATTCATGAATATGAGATTTGCAAGAAAGGAGGGGATCTCCAGCAACACTAGGTTGCAGCACCCACAGCAAAATCCCAAAACACCCATGCAAAAAACACAGAACAGATTCCCACAGAAAGAGACGCAAAAGGGACAAGGAACACCAACTCACAACATAGAAACATGAAACATAAAAGACTACACATAAACCAACGAGACCAATGGGCAACCGGCAATGGGCAACGTCCATGATTCGGCAAGCCTCGTCCTTTCCCTGTACAAAGGGGTGGTAGATTCTAGTAAAAAAAAATGTATACATTATTCAAGTTGACGTACTTCGGACTTCGCACTCCGGACTTCGTACTTAAGGGACTATATAAAAGAAAACAGATGTATTTAGAACTAGAAAGGTTTCTTGTTGCGGTTGCAACAAGAGTGTCTTCCTCCTATACAATTTTTGGTTTGGAAATATGAAGGACGTCACATTACATGTATTTATATTATATATTTAAGTTTTCAAATAGCAGTAACATTAAATTTTCAAACCGATAATTGTTGGTGAGCAACCATTTGATTTGGGGGGGGGGGTTAGGAATTCTATTGCCAGCCGGTAAAAATTTTTCAGCAATTTTCTGAGCAGGCCATTTTTTTCAGCCATTACCAGAGTCGGAGAAAAATTTTCGCCGGTTCTTCGGGCCGGATTTAAACAAATTGTCAAATGTTGTGAATGTCTGTGTAAGTTAAACTCCCCGCTGTTACAGAGTATGAGTTAATAACCGTTCCTTCAGATGTCTCTTTGCAAATAGCGAATTTCAGACAGATTGTATGATGTTTAAATAGAACCTTTTCTAGATTTTTGTGCCTATGCGTATTAGGTCTCTGGTAGATACAGCTATGTCAACAGTTTGTATTTATATTAATTAATTTTTTGACTTTAAATTGTCTGGCACAAAGGGCCAGCAAAAATTTCCATATCATGCAATGTATCCTTACTTTTGCATGGTCCGGGAAAAAAAATTGCCGGTCCTTTGGGCCGGAATATTTTTTTCAGCATTTTTCAGAGCCGGGATATTTTTTTGCAAATTCTTCCTGCCCCCTTCCCCCATAAAAAGGCGAGCTCGTAGCTGTAGAACCAATTTTCTTGAGAAGAGAAATGGTAATAACAAGTTACGTTCAATATATATATATAGATACCATGAGGTTCTCGCTGTGCAGGTTCAAATTTGGACCCCCCTTCCCTTTTTTCAAAGTTTATTTTGAATTTCCATCATTGCGACATCGTTCAATATAAACAGAACTGTTTTCGAAAAACGAGGAGAGGGAAGAATGTTGGAGAAATTGTTCATCAATTTGTAAATAAACCAACCGAAAATTATGTTCGAACGTTTGCTAGAATTAGAAATTAAACTTGATGTTCAAAATATAGTTATTGAAGTTTAGAAACAGGTTTGTAGGTTAGAAATCGGAATCAAACTACCACTTTTTGTGTGTAAATTCTGGTTTGTAGCTGATCTCTTCTAAATCAATCAACTGTTTTAAAATCAAATTGTGTATATCGAAATTATTTATGAAATGCATATTCATCATTGCCGTGAAATCGGAATTTGAAAATCTCAACACTGCTTTTCTCGAGTCGGACTCGGACTACCAATTTTAGTGTGCGCCCGATCTGTTGGCGTGAAGGTGTATCGAAATACCCAACTCAAAATTTCGATGCTCATATCTTTTCAACAGTAAGAGATAGGAAAAATCAGAAAGACTAAATAAGACAGATATATGGATAAAAAATAATAATATTAAAATTTTTAGGAAGCTTCATAAGCTTAATTTTTGTTTACTATTATAAGCAAAAAAGTGTCTTCCTCCTATGAACTTCTGAATTTGGAAATATGAAGGACGGTGAAGGACGTCATCGTAATAAATCGTTACAGTGTGCATCTAGCATTTCATATCGTGCATGGCTGTCGACTTTCAAAAAGAATGGAAATTGTAGATAGCAAAATACGAGATATTTAAGCTTACAAATAGCAAAACATGAAATTTTCGGTCCTTTTGAGTAATTCGACGCTCCCGTCAAATATTTGAATCTACTAAAAAACATGATAAAAAAATAACAGAGACCAAAAATAAAAAAGACCAATCTAGCCTTTACTCCAAACGTAACGTTGGAGAACTTTCATTGTCCTAGCTTACAGGGTTCTTGAGAAATCGCTGATCCAATTTTCCACGGTTACGAAAACAATAGGTCTTCCGACGGAAGTCGGAAGACCTAATAATTAAATCTGATCACTAAATGGACGAAATGATGCTGGAAACTATAAATATGTATGTTCAGACATTAAAACAAATAGATTCTTTACAGAATGTATTCTAAGTTCATTGGAATAAAATCAACATTTTGCTTTGGTGACACAGCTCCTTCCAAGTTCGAAGTCTGCATTAATGAAATATGTGCATTACTCTCATTTTGATAAATGAATCGCAAGATGTCTTGTTGATATACATATTTCAGTGATACATATTTCATTGTTATACCCTTGTCAGTATCTCTATATAAAATCCCCATAGGAAAAATGCCTATAAATTCGAATATTTGACCAAGCGGTCAATATTTACATCAATATTGGCCCTAGGGCAATATTTTAAAAAAAAAATATTGACCGATAAACGGTACATCGTTTGTGACGTCACGTCATTGATGACGCTCTTAGCTCTACCTATTTTTCCGCGCTCTTTCTCTTATAGAAGAAAATGAACATAAACATGCCGGGTTAATCGGTTCATTGCTGCAGTATTGATGTTAGGTATAACAAAACAATTATTAACTGAGAATTCGGGCAATATATGATTTGTTGGACCTTCAGACAAAATATAGCCCTCGGCCTTCGGCCTCGGGCAATATTTTATCTTCAGGTCCAACAAATCATATATTGCCCTCATTTCCAGTCAATAATTGTATAATGACGCCCATAGAACTTTCACAATATTATTCGATAATCGAGACTCCCTCCAAATCATTCCTTCTTACTTAGAATTTCTACTCTGATCCGGAAAATAACTTTTAATTTAGTAGTCACAGTTTAAAATATGCTGAGACCACTCTAACGGACAGTACTTCAATCTTGACATATTTGTGCTATGAGATGTTGGTTTTATCATATTAATTAATGTTAAATTGAGTCATGAGGGATAGGGTTTATCAAGATTGAATTTCCCCCTTGTTTCACTTGAAAGTCTACTTAACGTGTTACTAGGATTTCATAATCTATTTTACACTGTTGCATCAACACAATGTATTGACTGTTTTAAGGTGCGTCATTGGTCACGACTTAAGACCATTCTTGCACATCTCCCGCCTAAGCACTCATTGAGCTTGAATTATATAGATATTTCAATTTATTGTGGAAAATGTATCATTTATGACTCTATTGAAGACTAAAATTCATTACATACCTAGAAGCGGATAAATTTGAAAATTTCAACTAAACTGAATGAAGTATCTAAATTATATAAAAATTGAGCAGGAAGAACTCTTTTTAACTGTTCGGATTTCTCTTACGTAAGTTATGACCCCCTGAATTTCGTTTTACGTGTGAAATATTATTGACTTAAACTATCTTAAGGTACAGTTGATGGATACCGAAAAATTATAAACTGTTTAAATTCCACCCAAATTAAGGAAAATTTTACCGCGCTGATACCTTTTCAAGAAAACCACAGAATGAAACTATTCTATTCTATTCTCTTATTTGAAAACGGACATATACTTTTTCTTCAATATTATGAACAGGAGCACCGTTTACTGTGTGTTTGAAAAAAATAATTAAATTCAGTATCTCTGATATTTTGACCTAAACTTAGCCGATTTTCGTAATTTTTGAGTAAAATCGAGAAAATTTTAAATAATCTGTGAATTTGGTACCTACGGTGAAACTTTATTAAAATCAAGTTTTATACAAAGTTGCAAAGTAAACCTGCTTTATTGTATGTTAACAAAGAAAACTAAAATTAAAATCAAATGAATGCATTTTAGCACTTTTTGTACCTTCGTTACGAATGTGCTATTTTAAGCAACAAATTTCCAGCATCTTTTACCCTGTTTTTCATCACGGGCCTATTAGTTTTTCTTCGTAAAATGATTAATTGATATGATTCATGTCTGGTCCATGCTGTAAATTTATCCGGTTTTAAATGATGCTATTGAATTTAAAGACGTTTAACATTTAATATGGTTTTCATAAAATCGTTGAAATTCCTTACTACAGAAATTACATGCCTTAAAAACTTTTTTTCTATCTTTGTAATGACAAATCACAAGTATTTAAAGAGGGAACAAAACAATCAAATAAAACTTAAAGCATATTCGCGGATTTAAAGCCCTACAGTCTTCTTCACAAAAATACTTACGTACAATTTCAAGAATTTTTGTAACTTTTGATCGCTTAGTACTTCTTATAAACTAAAATTCGCAATGTTTTGTTTATGATGTAGATATGATATAAGAAAGCACAATATATTATAAATTGAAGAACTTTTTAAGCTTTTATTTGATTATGAAAGTTACGAAAATTCCTGAAATTTTTCGCAAGAACTTTTGTGAAGATGGACAACGGTCACACGCCGCGCGTGTTTGGAGAGGCTACGTGCGCTACGTTTTTATGAAAACGCAAAGAAGGAAGTGGCAAGAGAACGATAGGAGTGCGTCAGCGCACGTCGCACGTACGATTATGTGGAGTGATGTCATAATTGATCTAGAGCTTTCCGATAGGGTTCTTTTTGCTACTGTAATGGATCCCCTTAATCACTACATATGTATGATATATATACCTATATAGTGGCGCTCCCTTTTATGGTGACTTGAGTCGGCACCGGTTGCCCCTTGGTCTCGTTGGTTTATTGTAGGCCTTTGTGTTTGATGTCTCTGTGTTGTGCGTTGACGTTCCTTTTCCCTTTTGCGTCTCTTCCTGTGCTTGTCTGCTCTGTGTTTTTGCATTGAGTGTTTTGGGGTTTTGCTGTGGGTGCTGCAGCCTAGTGTTCTTGGGGATCCCCTCCTTTGTTTTGAAAACAATATAAGGAGTTTGATAATATTGGATGTGCATATTTTTTATATAAAGAAATACAAGAGAAGAAGTACCAAGAAGTCAAAGATCCAGAGAAATATGGAATAATTGTGCAGGTTCCCATTAACAAGGCAATCGCGAACACCTGAATGGAGGCAGAACCAGGTGCCCGGGAGGAGTGAGTTTCCCCTGACTGTATGCAAAACCCGCCACGAATTCTAAATAGAAACATGTCAAATTTGATAGTGTCCAAATAGGTAAAAGACCGTCAATTGCAAAGGACATTCTCAACTTTGTCTTTTAATAATCCTTGATAGGCAAACGTATAAAAGGAAGAATAAAGCATAAAATAATGATAAACAATGAATTTATATTCCAAACTTCATAGTCGAACGACATAGGAACCCTAAAATATACGTCCATTCTTAGTTCCAACCTGTAAAGAGCTCCATCATGTTTGATTGGGACGAACGTTTTTTAAAAATATATGTAATTCCCTGCTCCAAAGGTAGAGGAAGTCTTTAAAGTTTAATAACATTTGTATGAAAGGAAATGCTAAAGCGAAGCTTATTCATCAATGATGTTTGCCACAAAGATGTATAGGAATAACACGATAAATGGTGTAAGTAAAAAGAAGTCAAATTACACCCTAAAAACATCTGGAAAAGTTTTATTTTCGGATATTGTAGATATTCATTGACAACCAAATCACTTTTACACTGACATTCAATGACCAAGATTTATTTTTTTCAATTTTCTTACTATATCACGTTCTTTCCATTTATGTGGGCTATATTTCTCGGCTCCGGAATTGATTCACTGTTCAAGATCAGATGAGGGCACTTATACTTAAGTACAGGTCCACGTAAGGATCAGGCAGTTGAAAAACTTAAATTTTTTGCAGAACTTTTTTCTCTTGAAATATGTTCAGATCAGCCTCCATATGAATGTTCTTAAGGAATTTTCCTCATACTTGGATGGTGAAGAAAGTTATAGGGGTAGCAAATTTGGTTGAATTATATAGTGAAAAATTTTGCCGCCATTTTTTTCCTTCATAATCCTTTATAGATTATGAGGTGAATGACAAATATGGATAATGACCATATCCCTGTATACAGCACAAAATCGATAATTCAGAAAATCAGAAACCGAAGGCATACAAAATCAGGATAAAACAAGAACCAAATCAAACAAAGAAAAACCTCCACCATATGAAAAGAAGCGAACTCCCGATATGGGAGTGAGACCAGGTGCCCAGGAAGAGTAAGCATCTCCTGCTCGCATGCAACACCCGCCGCTTCAATTCGGTAGAACTGTCACATCCGGTTACTTCCATTTCGGAAGACATAGAGTACAATCTTTGATTGGATGCTTCAAACGGTCTATGAAAGAATATCATCCGAATATCTCGCTTCACCATCGCTGCCTTGAGAAATGAATATCATATGTTTGATTTGTACCACATCGATCTATGTCTGAAAACAGAAATAAAAATTTTTTCAAAAAATTTGATGTATCACCCCTGCCTGATTCTTACGTGGACCTATACTTAAATCTAACGATGGATAAGCGGAAGAACCACGTTAAGAGGCAAAGTTTTGTAAGGCAAAACAGGTTCCGGTTATTTCGTGACAGATAGGGAAGTTTGATAATATTTTATTGCCTCTTCCTCTCTTAGAATTCCACTTATGTTACGAGAATAACAGGATCTGCAAAGTACATATTAATTGCACTAACGAACAATGACATATTTATAACCCTTAACGAAAGAGGATCATTCTAAAAACAACAAATACCGTATATCGGGAATTTTTCGCGTGTGTGTAATATTCGCTAAGTTCGCGAGCATCATCAAATCGCGAAAAATTGACATAGGAAAAAAAGACACAGGTCTTAACCCTTGGTCTTGTTAAGAGATTAGCTAAAATTAGACACGGAGAAAATAAGACGCACCTTTTCAGGGTCATTTTCGCGAAATTTACCCGACGCGAAAATTATCCGATATACGGTATACGACATACTGTCATGATCAAGTATGAAAATTTTAGAGTGTTGAATTCAAACAAATCGAAACACTAACGACATTCAAGTCAGACTGAACTTTATACGAAACTGTAAAACATTATGTATAATAAAAAGTATGCCCTATATATTTAGGATATGATCCTATGGTTATCAAAATAATTAATAAACTAGACTGATATACACCGGTTGCCCATTGGTCTCGCTTATGTGTAGTCCTTTGTGTTTGATGTTTCTGTGTTGTGCGTTGACGTTCCTTTTCCCTTATGCGTCTCTTTCTGTACTTGTCTGCTTTGTGTTTTTGCATTAGGTGTTTTTTGGGTTTTGCTGTGGGTGCTGCAACCTGGTGTTGTTGGAGCTCCCCTTCTTTGTATCACAGAAACATCAAACACGAATGACTACACAACGCTCAACACAGAAACATCAAACACAAAAGACTACACATAAACCAACGAGACCAATGGGCAACCGGTGCCGACTTAGGACGGCCATCTGCCACGGAAATAGCAGAAGGTGTGCAGAGTACGAATTTAAATCAAAACACTTCAAACATTGGGTCGCGGGGAATTCCATTACCAACTTTACACTGCCTACGAAATAAGTGTAGATTTAAAATGTAAACGTCTTCATATTGAATAGCATCATTTGAGAACAGATAAATTGGCAACATGGACCAGACATGCACGTTTCGGATACTTAACCCTCGTCAGTGATCCTCAAATCTAAACAATGTAATATGCCAAAAAAGTATGAAGTTACTATGTCGAGAAAGCGTACCGAAAGACGTAGCAGAATGGGTGGGATATGATGCTACAGGACCGACGTTTTAGAAATTTCAAGAAGTTTTGATAACAGAAATTTTAGAATGCGTTGAAGAAACGATCAATCGAAATTGATCGAACTTGGCTACATGTGCCCTCGGGGACTCCTGGTCCACCAGCAGTGACACTCACCAAGTGGTAAAAATATAAACGTGTTCATATTGAATAGCATCATTTAAGAACAGATAAATTGGCAACATGGACCAGACATGCACGTTTCGGGTACTTAACCCTCGTCAGTGATCCTCAAATCTAAACAATGTAATATGCCAAAAAAGTATGAAGTTACTATGTCGAAAAAGCGTACCGAAAGACGTAGCAGAATGGGTGGGATATGATGCTACAGGACCCACGTTTTAGAAATTTCAAGAAGTTTTGATAACAGAAATTTTAGAATGCGTTGAAGAAACGATCAATCGAAATTGATCGAACTTGGCTACATGTGCCCTCGGGGACTCCTGGTCCACCAGCAGTAACACTCACCAAGTGGTAAAAATGTAAACGTCTTCATATTGAATAGCATCATTTAAGAACAGATAAATTGGCAACATGGACCAGACATGCACGTTTCGGGTACTTAACCCTCGTCAGTGATCCTCAAATCTAAACAATGTAATATGCCAAAAAAGTATGAAGTTACTATGTCGAAAAAGCGTACCGAAAGACGTAGCAGAATGGGTGGGATATGATGCTACAGGACCGACGTTTTAGAAATTTCAAGAAGTTTTGTTAACAGAAATTTTAGAATGCGTTGAAGAAACGATCAATCGAAATTGATCGAACTTGGCTTCATGTGCCCTCGGGGACTCCTGGTCCAAAGAAAGGAATGGATCCACACTTAAATACAATACACTTATTTCTTGTTGCAGAGTGGAGCAGTTAAATTGATCTGTTCTTAAATGATGCTATCGAATTTGAAGAGGTTTAACATTTGAACCACTTGGTGAGTGTCACTGCTGGTGGACCAGGAGTCCCCGAAGGCACATGTAGCCAAGTTCGATCAACTTCGGTTGATCGTCTGTCTCTTCAACGCATTCGAAAATTTCTGTTATCAAAAATATTTGAAATTTCTAAAACGTGGGTCCTGTAGCATCATATCCCACCCATTCTGCTACGTTTTTCGGTACATTTTTGGACATAATATTTTTCACACTATTTGGCCATATTACATAGTTTAGATTGAGGATCACTGACGAGGGTTAAGTACCCGAAACGTGCATGTCTGGTCCATGCTTGCAATTGATGTGTTCTTCAATGATGCTATCGAATTTGAAGACGTTTAACACTGTTTCAGGAGACTCATTACCTCAGCCAGGGCATGTTTTGTAGATATTGTTTTCAGTTCCGTGCGTGAACATCGACGGCGGGTGCGGCTAGCCAAACAGGGGATGCTTACTCCTCCTGGGCACCTGGTCCCGCCTCTAGCTTGTTAGGGATCTGCCGATGCTCAATTTAATGCTCTGTTGTGATGGCTGTTGAGATTATCGTCAGGATCTTCTTTCACTCATTTGTGTCACACTTATGCCATTTGCAGTGTGGAGCTCGCGAGGGCTTGACAGTAAGTGTTTTGATTGTCTTTCCCTGACATGTTCGCCATAGCACTTTCTATATAGACATTACCTCAGCCAGCGCATGTTTTGTGGATATTGTTTTCAGTTTCGTGCGTGAACATCGACGGCGGGTGCGGCTAGCCAAACAGGGGATGTTTACTCCTCCCGGGCACCTGGTCCGACCTCTAGCTTGCTAGGGGTCCGTCGATGCTCAATTTAATGCTCTATTATAAGTGCCGTTGAGATTGTAGTCAGGATCTTCTTTAACTCATTGGTGTGTAATAATAACTTCTTTCCAGCTTTGTCGCCTGACAGAAGCTTTATTTTGGTCCTTTATCAATTTGACTTCATATATATTATTTTTCTATTTTGGAAACTTGTCATTTCATTCAAAAATATCATCGAAATTAAAGGATGCCAACATCTAAGCACCATCCCTCCAATGCTATTTTGGTTATTGATTTTATTGAACTACGCTACTGAATCGACCCTACAGGAAATTAGGAGCAGAGCACTCTCTGCAAAGTAAATGCACAAAGTTAAATTTAAAAAAAATATATATAAATAAAACCAGAGCACACCACTGAATGCATTTTGGCCGTGTCTGAAAATCACTTTGACTAGAAGCATCACTGAAGAGGGTTTACTATCCGAAACACGTGTCTTGTGTTTGAAATTTTCTTCAAGAAGGTAATGAGTTGGAATACTTCCGTGATATTATCATCAAAAACACTATAATGAAAGACTAAGCATAAACCAACAAGAACTATGGGTAACCGATGCAGACTTTAGACAGCCTTCAGATATGTTAGAAGAAAATTGTATGGCTATCCGGATTACGTGTGCACCTCCTTTTATTCCACTAACGCAGCAGTCTAGGTGAGTGCATATTGGTTGTATATAATAGCCTCATTACGGTAAGATGACATAAACAAACAGAAAACTGCAATGGCTGTATTTTCACTGATTGTACCTTTCGTGTGCCTCATGCCGTGATTAATTGATGAAATAAGTATATGAAAACTCTCAGGTTTTAATGTTTTATTCTAATCATTTTGATTTAATCGTCTGTACATGTAAAAATATTTGGGTTATGATAATGGAAACGCCTTCAAATAGACTAGAAAATATGAAATGGGATCAAACTGACCCATGCACACGTGTTATGGAACTAGCTTACTGTAACATGTGGTTTCATTTTTTTTTTTTTAGATTAATATTCACAAAAACATACACATTCATACACATAAAAAAGAAAACCTCAATATCAACATTCAATTATTTGTCTCTACACACACCATGAAGACTTTCCTATTGATATATATGCGTTGAATAAAAAAGAACAAAACAAGAATAGAGAGTAAATGAATATGTAATAATAGAAAATTGGGAAAGGACACGAACCTCTACAAACTACTCTCTCAAAAACAATCAAAGAAAAAATTAAACAAGCAAACATGAGATTGGACTATGATCTTCACGATACAAAAAATATGTATTGCATTATCAACGTAGCGTATCACGTGATGTGTAAATAATCTCTTACAAGGGAATCCCCTTCGATTAAACAAGGTAAATACTGTCTAAATCTACTTTATATGAAACTAGATTATGCCTATTATATGAGCATCATTATTATAAATATGATAGTAATCTTTTCTGGTCAATAATAGAGGAATATTTAGAGAACACTTAAACAGAAAATTTTCTGTTTTGTTTACATGTTATGATATGGTATACGTAAATAAACAAAACTTTCTGTTCAAGTGTTCTCTGGGCATACCTATATATTCTTGACCAGAATATAAAACAATCAAATAATTTATAATGATGATCGTATGATAGGCCCAGAATAAATTCATATAATGTAGGTTTAGACAGTATTTACCTTGTTTAATCGAAGGGGATTCCCATGCAAGAGATTATTTGCATATCACGTGATACGCTACGGTGATTATAATCAACTATACAAAAGAATTATTTATATATAAATAACCGGGTTCACTTTTTTTCAGTTTTAAGAATAGTCATTTTCATGAAAGAATGGTCTTATAGGGAAGGAATAGCCTAACAGTACAATTAGATTTAGACCGACGTAGTTGTCATTTTTAAATCAATATTTGTCTACAATTCTATATTTCAAGGCATATTCTACATCTTATTGATATGCGGAATGAAATTATACAGTGACCAGAGTACACATACAACGATAAAGAAATCTACTCTGGAAGAAATATTTCTTGAAATATCTAAAACGTGGGTCCTGTATCATCATATCCCACCAATCCTGCTACGTCTTTCGGTAAATTTGTGTACATAATGATTTTCACACTTTTTGGCTACATTACATTGTTTAGATTGAGGATCACTGACGAGGGTTAAATACCCGAAACATGCATGTCTGGTCCATGCTGAAAATTTATCTGCTCTTAAATGATGCTATTGAATTTAAAGAAGTTTAACATACATGTGCATATATTGATACACATTAATTACTGTTTGTGTTCAGAAAAAAATCAATACAGTTATACAAATTGGAATGAGAAATGTTCAAGTTTCCCATCTTTGCATTTTCTTGTAAGATGCACGTGATCAATGGCAGCTTCATCTGACAGCATGGTTCGCCATGTTCCCCGTAAGTAATCATTGGAGTGAATCGTCCCACCTGGAATGTACAGCGTGTGACGGATTGGGACCTTGAACGCAGTCACATGCAGTACATCATCGTCAACAATCTTGGCTAAGATAAAGGTACCGGAATCTTCATCGAGTGGACAGTCAAGGTGAGAGAATGCATGCTTTTCTATTCCTGATCCTCCATTTGATGCCTTGACATAATCTGACAGATATTCGTTCTCGTAAGTGAAATCTTGTATGCCATGGCGGAAAAGTAGCGAAATTTTTTCTTGCTGTGAATCGGCGAAGCTACAGTCATAGTAACGCAGCAGCTCATTGGTGGCAATGTCAGTAATAATCTTCCCGTCAAAATCGTTCGGGAAAATGACTTTCCCCGATTTTCCCTTTTCGGAGCTTGTTTGCCAGGTTATTCCTTTGACGACGGTGTGTTTTGGTACAATGGGAGGAAGGTCACTGAAGCATGCTAAATCGACGAGACTGTACTCCCCCGGTACAAAGTCGGCAACCATACCATGACCTCCTTTCATGACTATTTGACCTGTAGCGCCTTTTCTTCTAAACGATGCAAAAGCATTCCATCGGCCACGAACATACTTTGCCATTTCTTCAGACTCTGTTTCATCAAAAGCACATTTCAGCTGGTTTTCGATCGTCATTTCATTTGACAATTCTTCTTCCTCTATCACTGGAAGTGATGTTTGCTCGTTGATTAAGAACTCTTGAAATTCGTTGAATGAAACCTCTTCGATGTCACTCTTTCCCATTTTGTTGAAGGCGTCAAGCAAATGTGTTATTCTAACGGACCTCCTGCGATCCCACATGTACTCTGTGAATTCTTTAAAGGAGACCGTGCCGGATCCATCCCTGTCTGCTTTTAAAAAGGCCCGTCTAAGAGCAGCTACGCATTTGCCAGTTCCAGCTTCTCCAAGAATGTGTTGTGCGAAATACGTCTCAAACTCGTCAAAATTGATATGTCCGTTGCCGTCTTTATCGCATGAGTTGAACACTAGATCTACTTCATTTTCTGTCATTTCAAGTCCTAGATTCTTAAGATAGATAGAGAACTCGTTTCTAGACAAAATTCCGTTGCCATCTTTGTCAATCTTTAAAAAGATTGTTTTCAGTTTTTCTTTCTCTTGTTGAAGAAAACCACCAGCTTTTTCTTCATCCTTCTTTTCGACGGTTCCATTCTGGTTTGACCTTTTATTTTCGCTCTCATCTTTTCCCTTCACGACTCGATCAACAACGGCTGGCTTCGTCTTCCTTCGTTTTACAGTCTTTTTAAATTTCTTATCAAGATCTTTCTTCGCTTGAGTTGCCTGAGCCCCTTCTTTCCTCATATTTTTCAGGAGCTTCTGAATTGGCGTCATGTGTTCCTTAGATATGTTTATGGCGTCCTCAATGGTAGAAATCCATGAATTTTTCTCCTTGTCGCTTTCAGCAGCTAGCTCGCATTCTTCGACTGGGGGGTTAGAAATTTTAAACCTGTAGTCATACGAACTGAAAAATCCCTGCAAAGCCGAAAGAGATGTGATTTTGCTAAACCGTTCTATTTCTATCTGATCTGTCAGCTTCTCTTTTTTGTAGAATTCCAATTTCGTCGGTGTCAGAATACACCATCGCTTTGACCAGCTTGTCCAGTTCGCTTGTTTCTTTACTCGCTTGTGCAGCCATCCGGTTTTCATCGTTTCGTCCACAAGCCAACAGTGCAGATCTTCGATCGTGCCCTCTACCTTTTCCTGTGTTAGTTTGCTGAAATAGGTCAAACAAATAGCATCAACAAAATCCTGAAAACCAACACCAGACTCCGGAATGGATATTGCCGTGGACATCCATTCATTTCCAAGCATCGCATTTAATTTCGTGATAAACCAGGCGCATTCTTCCTTGGCGATTTTCGGGGGATAAGAATTTTCGTCCATCAGTCTGTTTGCCACCTGCCAAATTTTTAGGAAACATTCGCCGTCGAGTGGAGCGCTGTAAGTCTCACAGCATATGTTCCAACACGCCTGTTCGATTTCGTCATATAGTTTTTCGATAGGAGTATCCTTCGATCGCATCAGAGTGGAGATGAAAGACTTCATCTCTTCAAATGATATCTCATCACTTTTGGAAAATACTTGCTCGAATACGTGATTTGAAAGGTCAACGCAATCCAGCCTCTGGAGTGAATGTATGACACCGTGCAGAACTGACTTAGGTATTTTTGAGTCGTCATCCCTGCTTCTACCAACGGCTTTCACAGCTTGAAGGACACAAGTGAGTTGCTCCCCTGGCATTGTATTGAGCTGGAAAAAAGAACAAGTATATAAGGAAACTTGCTCATTCAAGTAACCCATGTATGATAGGGCCTTTTTTATATCTGGTAAAGTACTATAAACTATATATTTTCTGATAGGTAATCAGAGGAGCAGCATAAGACTCTTGGGGTTAGGAAAACAAAGGGAAATAACTCATGAGGTATGAAGTATCGTTATTTCTATTTTCAAATATATACAAAAAACATAAGTAATGCAAAAATATTCATCAATTGATTTTCAAACCCCAAGAGCCTTATATTTGTATTCATGACATTGCCCCCTTCCAGAAAATTATATTGTTTTAGTGCATCACATAATAATTCCTTGGAATCTCATTGGTAAAGCATGCGGGGGACTATGAGAGAATAGTACCCACACAAACGGGCATAAATAGGTAAATAGTGCCCGGAAGTCGGATACTATTTCATTTTGCTTGGCAGAACTGTAGGTGTCGCCATTTCCTTGCAAACAGTATTATATTATGTTGACATATAGTGACTTATTAAAATAACTATGAGGTCATGTGATGCACTAATCAATGCCCGTCTGTGACGGCTGATGAATCAATGCCCGTCAGTGACGCTGATGTTCACGCACCATTCCATCCAAAAGCAGTACTATGAGAGCATAGTACCCAAACAAACAGGCATTTTGAAATAAGTAAATAGTGCCTTACCAGGGTTGTTTACAATGAAGAATAAAGTAAATTTAAAATCATTCACGACCTTTAAAATCGTGCAAGGGTAATGAATTGTTTATCTTATCCTTATATTAATCCATAGGGTCGTGATTTTGTTATTTCTAATAAATTTTTAAAAATATAGCAGACGACTAAAAAAATGAATATCCATTTGCTATACAAAGTTCACCATAAATAAGTACCTACTTTTTTTCAAGAAATTCAAAGAGTTTGCTTAATGTTGATTGCTATGAGCTTCTGGAGATTAACTTTCTACTCTCTAGACTTCATTTCTGGTAATTTTCATCATTGACTTTCAAATACTAGTTTACATTTTTCAGTATTCCGATAGAAATTTCAAGGTTTGAAGGATAAACATGCCCAGAGATGTTTTACCACAAAATATAAAATGCAGACAATATACGAAATAAATTTGCATGCGTTTTGGAGCTCAGAGCAAAAAAAACTTGGCACGTTATTTTCATGAAATTTTGTTTTACTAAAGTACACATGAATTACGAAACAAACTGTCAAACACACATAAATGAATACTTCGTACATGCAAAAAGTACAGACTTAGCACTTTAAGGCAGATAACTGTATCCATCTTATTTTTAAACATTTTTTTAAATTGAATCTGCGGAAATTAACTTTAACTTACTTCAAATTAGAGTTTCAGTTAAAAGTTTATAGATCCTCTTTCAAATTGAATGTAAGGATGCTTGTATTCTCTCTCTTTATTTATAGGAGTAAAGTTTGATCTTCTAAGAATCAATTATAGTTTCTTAAAAAAGGGGAGTCAACAGGAAGGCTAAAACCAGCGTCACAAACCACGTAAACAAAACTTTGAAATGCACCTCTTAGTAACCCCAGCTAAGTATACATGTTTACACCAGGAACGGAAATAACAGTGACGCGGCCTACATGTTGTAGGTTATAGCATTATCTGTTATAGGACGGAGACGATCAATTTCTCATGCATTACCTTGATTTTTTTTTCAACAAAATATATGCTTTTTATTTATTTTAAAAAAAGGTTTGATGGACAACATAAAGTAATAATCAATTACGGTGTCAGTGTCAACTTAATTTTAGAAAACAAAGCTGGATAGACTGGCATTTTTAATTTGAATATTAATCTTACTGTAATGGATAATTTAACTATGAATGGCAACGAGCTCTCTCTCTCTCTCTCTTTCAATTTATTGTTCAAGTTATTTTCGTTCAAGTTGAGTTTCAACGAGCAAAACAAAACAAAAATAAAAATAAAATTTTATCAATCGCAAGCGATATAAGTCCTCTACCGGCCATAATCCATGTCCTGCAACTCTGCCTTGACCTGTACTTACACCAAAAGATGAATCCAATATCAAATTAAGTTCAATATGTGCATAAGAAAAGTTCTGGACAACAGAAACTTCATCAAATTTGCTAAGAGGCCATACGTTTTGTAAGAACAGGTCAATCAAACCCAACTTTAACTTAACCTGTATCATACTATAATGTATCTTACATACCAAAGATCAGCGCAATATCTACAACGTTACAACCGCGAGAAGTCCAGAAACTGAGAATTTCATGAAATTTGCTAAGTCCAAGGGCCATAGCTCCTTTAAAAAATTGGTCAACAGAAAACAAACTCACACTTGATCTGTATAACACCAAGATGTATTGACATATAATTTTGTTTTTTTCAGTATCTGCGAAAACATGAGAAAAAAACCGGAAAACTGAGAATTTCATAACATTTGTTAGGTCCAAGGGTCATATCTCCTGTAAAAATGGGTCAGTCTAATTGAAACATGAACTTGATCTGTATCATACTGGGATATATTTACATACCAAACATATTTTCAAAATCTGCAAAACCATGGAAGAAAAGTCCAGAAAACTGAGAATTCCATGAAATTTGCTAAGTCCATGGGCCATAACTCTTGTAAAAACATGTCAATCAAAACCAAACTCAAACTTGATCTGTGTAACACTAAGATGTAATCACATATCAAAAATCATTTCAATATCTAGAACAACAGCCGAGAAAAGTCCGGAATACTGAGAATTTCATGAAATATGTTAAGTCCAGGGGCCATAACTCCTGTAAAAATAGATCAATCAAAGCAAAACTCAAACTTGATTTGTATCACACTAAGATGTATTCACATATAAAAAAATTATTTCAATATCTGCTCAAACATGGAAGAAAAGTCCAGAAACTGAGGATTTCATGAAATTTGATAAGTCCAAGGGCCATAACTCTTGTAAAAATAGGTCAATCGGGACCAAACTCAAACTTTATCTGTATCACATTAAGATATACTCATATACCAAAAATAAGTTCAATATATGCATTGACAGCGAAAAAAAGTCTGGAAAACTTAAGTGTGACGGACAGACAGATTGACGGACAGACGGACGGATAGACAAACGGGGTGGAAACTATAAGTCCCCTCCGGCGAGCCGGTAGGGGACTAAAAATGACAGATTGATTAGTTTTAGAGTAATTAGCTTCAGTATTCTATATTTGTTATCAAATAAACATTAAAAGAAGTACCTATCAGTTATAAGTCCCCTACCAGCTCGCCGGAGGGGACTTATAGTTTCCACCCCGTTTGTCTGTCTGTCCGTCTGACCGTCACACTTTAGTTTTCCAGACTTTTTTTCGCTGTCATTGCAGATATTGATCTCATTTTTGGTATGTGAGTTTATCTCAATGTGATAAAGATCAGGTTCTAGTTTCATTCCGATTGACCTATTTTTGCAAGAGTTATGGCCCCTGGACTCAGCAAATTCCATGAAATTCTCAGTTTTCCAGACTTTTTTTCGCTGTCGTTGCAGATATTGATCCCATTTTTGGTATGTTGATTTATCTTAATATGATACAGATCAAGTTCGAATTTAGTTCCGATTGACCTATTTTTACAAGAGTTACGACCCCTGGACTTTGCAAATTTCATAACATTCTCAGTTTTCCAGACTTTTTTTCGCTGCCGTTGCAGATATTGATCTCATTTTTGGTATGTGAATTTATCTCAATGTGATACAGATCCAGTTCGAGTTTGGTTTCGATTGACCTATTTTTACAAGAGTTGTGGCCCCGGACTTAGCAAATTTCATGAAATTCTCAGTTTTCCGGATTTTTCTTCCAATGTATTGCAGATATTGAATTTTTTTTTAATATGTGAATACATCTTACTGTTATTCAGCTCAAGTTAGAGTTTGGTTCCGATTGACATGTTTCTACAAGAGTTATGGCCCCTGGACTTGCACATTTAATGAAATTCTCAGTATTCCGGACTTTTCTAGGCTGTTGTTGTAGGTATTGAGATAATTTATTATATGTGATTACATCTTAGTTTTATACAGATCAATCTTGAGTTTGATTTTGATTGACCTAGTTTCACAAGAGTTATGACCCTTGGACTTAGCAAATTTCATTAACTTCTCAGTTTCCAGTCTTTTCATGCCTGCTCTTGTAGATATTATCTGATTTTTGGTATGCAGATACATTATAGTCTGATCAAGAATAAGTTGAAGTTGGGTTTGATTTATTTGTTCTTACAAAAGGTATGTCCTCATAGCAAATTTCAGTAAATTTCCCTGTTTTCACGACCTTCTTCTAAAACATATTGAACTTATTTTGACGTTGGATTCATCTTTTGGCGTAAGTACAGGTCAATGCATAGTTGAAGGACATGGGTTAATGCCGGTAGGGGACTTATATCGCTTGCGATTCATAGATTTATTCAGTCTGAAAGTCGAGAAGGCAAGGCAAAATTAATAGAATTTCCATTGGAACGGTTGCGAACCTCGGAATGAATAACATAACATAATGAGACCAGGAGCACGGGGAGAGTCAGCGTCTCCTGCTTGCATGCAACACCCGTCGCAACAGACCCATGGAAACTTGTCAAATTCGGCTATTTTCTCGATGTACATATTGATGTACACATCGGGTAAGTATTTCTTGTTTGCTGATGATGACAGCCATTCAATCACAATCCAGAATGTCACTGATCATTCTGGAAAGGAGCATCTGATGTGCTTTTATGACATCCTCGTAGCGACCGAAGAACTTCCTCAATGATAAATTCAGCCGTTGTGCAATATAACCCTGAACAAGTAGCTTTCTTGCAAGCCGTCTGGCTCTAACGATGAAATCTTCAGATTTGGAACATGCCCTGGCGTACCATATCAGCTGAGAAACAAAAACGCCGTAAGCAGGAGAAGACGGAATGTCTTCACGGAATGAAGACGGAATAAAAAAGATCAACCAAAAACACAAAAGGAACTCAGTAATAGAGTAGTCGTAGTATATTTTGACAATGAGATGACGGATCAGAAGAATAAGTCCTACATTTGTTTTATGACAGGTATTAAATGTGTGTTAAAGAATTTAATCTTTTGTGTGATGACCTGTGTGATTCATTTGTGTCTTGTCTTTGTCCATACGTTGGTCTTCTGTCTCTGAGTGCCCGCGTTTCGTTCGTCTCCGGTTTTCTGTAGGTGTAGTAACTTTGTGGAATGTCCTTTTCGTGTAACATTTCTCTGTGATTTGGAGGAAATTACAAACAAAATTGGAGTACAGATGTAAATCAACCTTTTAAACGAATTCTGTGAATTTCCCGTTATCTCCTTTTTCCGAAATCAGTGCATAATAAAGTAGATTTAACAAAAGGATGGCACGTGCAAAATAGGAATGCCCGTGCCTTTTGCCGTAAATAAAATACTGAAAAGTACAGGTATACATGTTATTCTCATTCATTCTGTTTGATTAACGCATTCTGATTGGTTCACAGGATTTCTACAAGCATGTATAACGACGATATACATGCCGCAAACCGACTCACTTAACATCCTTTCCAATGTATCCCTACGTAAATTTGCACGTTACAAGCTTTAGCGCACTTTTTGCGTATGACGTCATGCTTCCCTTTGTTCTTCGCTCCTGTGACGTCATACTGTGACGTAAAACTACAAGGTATGAGCTTGTAAATGGCGTCCTCCACATGTAAACAACAGAGCAAGTAGGTTTATTATTGATTACACTTTGATTTTTCGCCAATTTAATAAATACGAAGCAGTTGTATTTCATATTTTGCAGCACAATAATTTCTGTTGGTGGTTGTTAGTCCTCCGAAGCAACGTCACCTCTAAAGCGATATAAAAAGTTTAAATATGTCACATGAATTAGAATAGGGATAAACTGTTGGAAGCCCCGACGGTATAACTGCGTTTCCAACAGTATATCCAACATAAACATAAACATGTCCGAACCGTGCACAAAACACAGTACGTTTATACCCTAAGTTTTGGCAAAAAAGTATCATGAGATAGTACTACTACGAGAGGCATTTTTTACAATATTATGCATGGATCTTGAAAAGGTGTATAGTTTGTTATAAACGTTCATCTTTTCTTATAACTTAATTTTATCTACCCATATATTTGGGGAACCTCTCGGTATTTCTTTTTAGTTCCCCTCATATTTAGCAAAATACTTTTCATAAAATATATTATTGCGTTTCTTTTATTATAGCTATATACCAATCCATGATAACTGAATTGAATAATGTTTCCCTTACTAGGCATTAAAAAATATGTATAACGTCCTAGAGGGGGTAAGGTCCTGCTGGATTTGACCAAAAATCCTTATTTTTCCTCCTTTTAAGACTATAATTCTTTTCAAAATCTTTAGGATTAACCCCCCCCCCCCTTTTTTTTTTTGACTGACTGGACCACCCCTAGAACGCTTTTTTTTTCACCCACTGCACTTATGAACAAATTGAATTTAAAAATATTACAAACTAGCAATTTTAAGAATAATAGATACTTTCTTATAAATCGGAATAATATGTACATATAAGACAAATGTAAACAAGACAAATACTATGAATTGTTTACAAACGTAATATATTTTCTAGTTATACCTGCGTAAACAAAAAACAGTGAATGCGACATATCGTGACCTACATTATGATGCAAATATTGTCTATCGCGCGAGGGCTATAGTACACTAAATGGCCTAGTTATTGAATAAGATTGCATCGATTTGATTTTAAAAAGAACGTAATTTCTGAAATTAAGATACACAATTTTCTATATGAAAAGAGAAATGTTACTGTAATAGTCCGGCAGATTCTTGCATCAATCGTTCACTTTTTGATAAAAGCATGAAATTTGGTACACATATTCATTAAGACCCATCTTGAAGATTTAGCTATGGTGCCATCCCAGTATTAGTCTAAAAAGGGATATTTTGGGGTAAAAATGTTTTTTTTTGACTCAAAAAGCACTAAAAATTGGGAAAAGGCTATAACTCATTGATAAATTGATATTTTTTCCCATTTTTCCCCTTATTTCTATCAGTTAAACCCATTTGAAATAGTAAGGTATTGAATCAACTTGATTTCGGTGAATTAAGGTCTATTTTTTGGTAAAAACGTTGATTTTTTTACTCAGAAATCACCGGAAAATGGAAAAAGGCAATAACTCATGAATAAATGTTTTTTTTTTTTTGGAAGTTCTTTCATAATACATGTATTATCCTGAAGTACCCTTTTGGAGAATTAGCTATAGTGCCATCTTAATTTCAAATAGCTAAGACACATTAATTTGGGTAAAAATGGTGTTTTTGGTCTTGAAATCTCTTAAAACCGGAAAAAGGCTTTAAGTCTTTGGACCAGACCCCAAATTTGAGGTAATTGGTATCATCCAAAGTGAATAAACGATACCCATATATTCTGATATATTACTTTTGTGTATGAAAATGTATTATTACAATGAATAAAAAGGTAGCTAAGACAGATATTTTTCTTTTTTGGGGGGGATCTTGGTTTTTTAGTCGAAAATGTACAACATTTGTATGGATGATGATTTAAAAAGTTGATAGATATGAATTATATTACTTTTGGTGCTCTTTCATATGTTATAAGTTTTTAGTTCCAAATTCAAATTCTTCTCTGTGTTTTGGGGTAAAAACGTCGAATTTTTGCAAAATTTCACAGAAATTAGACGAAATCTAGATTTTTTTTCCTGCTTTTCACTTACCTGGCATTGCATATGACCATTCAATGATGAATTAAACAACATTTTCAATGTCTTTTCTTTCAAATGACATATTTACATTCATATTTTATATATTTACATTCTTAATATTTTGCAAAATCCTCAAAATTTTCGTTTTTATACAGAAACCTGTGTTTTCAATTAGCATGATTAGAAATCTAGGATTTTTGTACATCAATTTAAACAACCTTTATGCATTATGAAATAAATGATTGAAGTCTATTTTGTTGTATGAATTTTCTGACTTTTTCAGATAAAATATGTTTTGCTGATATTTTCATTCATAATTAAAGTGTATTTTGGGAGGGAATAATAATGAACAAAAATCGCTTATTTCTGAAGAATTTTTTATCGAATCTCTAAGAATTCTTAAAATGATATCAGGAACGTACTTTAAATTATGTAGGTTCATCCATGAATTTTAAAATTGTTTGAAACAAACATGATATATCTGCTACTTAATTTTGGGCAAAATGCCTGTTTTTCGTTAAAAAACAACATACTTCTGAAAAAATTCTTTAAATCAATTGTCTTATCTAATAATATAGATTTAAGGCAATTTTCATAAAGAAAGTAAATGATCTGATCAAACGAAAGTAAAATGCAAAATAATAGCTCATATCAGTCAACATTTTGGGGCAAAAATTGTATTTTTTTAGCAAAAACCACTTATTTTGAGAAAATGATTCATATTTCTTTTTAAGCTGCCAATTTGAAACATCTTAGCTTTGATAATACTATTGTCTCCTATAATGAATGGATATGAATGTCCTTCAATAACTGAAATTCATTTTCTATGCTATTTTTGGGCACAAAACCCTAACTATGCACAAAATGACATATTTTGTGAATCATTTTTAAAATTTATATACATTAATGAATGAAAACAGTAGAGCTTTCCTTTAATTTAATGGCCTTTAAGTGATCAAGTGAAATGAGTCAGAAGAGATTGTTTTGATTGTTTTGCTATTTGGGGGTAAAATATTCATTTTCATTTAAAAATCACTGACTTCTCGGAGATCTTTTTTACTTTGAAATGCTACATTACTTATTATATTCAAAAGTGTTCTGGGGTATATCATAGTTTGCCATAGTGAGTTATATAAATCTAAGGTATCTCTTGCTAATTTGTAAGATATTTTTCAGCAGAAAGTATGTTTTATATATAGAAATAGCTGAAAACAAGAATTTTACTTAAGAAATAAGTATCATTTTCAAATTTGTACTTTTATTATCTTTATTTCCTATCAAATTGTTTATTCCTATTTAATGTTCTCGTCATTTTATTCTAATCTTATAAAGTATTTTTACATTTGGGGTAAAAGTAAAACTGAAAATGCAATAAAACTTATTTAGAAGTTATGTATTGCTAGCGTTTGAAAGATAAATGCTTGCTTTACGACCTTATGTTTATGTATTTAACCCAAAATATAACATTCACAACTGAGAAATGATGAATAAGTAAGAAAAAACCAGCTAGATAAGAAATAAAGAATTTTAAAAATGCTTTTTTCTTTTGTACTTCTTGTAAATATGTTCTATGTCGGTCTAAAACCTCAGAAGAGCTTATGTTTTGTACCTGTTATAGTGGCATGCCGACTCTAAATAAAGCTTATCTTATCTTATTTTCCTGTTTTCTGTAAATAAAAATGTTTTGCCCAAAAATATCATTCAAATTAATAAGGAATACATTCTTGTATCTTAACGTACAAGGACAAACTATGATATACCCCAAAACACTTTTGAATATGTGACTACAATAAAGATGTAGAATTTGATACATGTAGTATTAAGATTTTTCCAGAAATCGGCAATTTTTGAAGAACAATTGAGATATTACCTCCCAAAAATATCAATATAATCAAAGTAATCTCTTCTGGCTCATTCCATTTGATCACTTAAAATGCCATTAAATAATAGGAAACCTTTCCTGATTTGATTCACAAAAATAATATTTTCTAGCCAATTCGACCAAATATTTCATTGCAGACAGAAATTAAGGTTATCGTAAAAAAAAAACTTTATATTATAAATGAATTAATGAGTTATAGCCAAGTGTTTCCAAACAACAAAATTGAAGTTTTTAACAAAAGCATTCCTTGATACACTTGTTAAGATGACCATCACTTAAGGCTTTATAGCCTTTTTCCCATTTTCTCAGGATTTTAGAGCAAAACACAACATTTTTACCCAAAAAATATTTCGTTATACTCTGAAGTCAAAGTAACATCATTGCTCATTATTTCAGATAAGTTGTAAGGATGAAATAATATTGATCTAAAATGAACAAAATATAAATGAATCAATGGATATAAGCCCTTGAAATTCCAGTTTTTAGAGATTTTGAATCCAAAAACACTATTTTTACCCCAAAAAATGTGTCTTTGATCATTGAAATTAAGATGACACTATAGCTAATTCTCCAAAAGTGTACTTCAGGATAATATAATGAAAGTTACTGTAAAAAAAAAAAAACAAATTTATGAGTTATTGCCTTTTTCCATTTTTCTGTGATTTCTGAGCAAAATTTGACATTTTCACCCCAAAATAATCCATTAAAATTTAAAATCAAAGAAACATCATTGCTTACTATTTCAGATTAATTGTAAGGATGAAATATGATTAAAGAATTGACAAAATATGAAAGAATCAATAACTAAAATCCTTTTTTCCAGTTTTTAGAGATTTCTGATCAAAAACACAATTTTTACCCAAAATTAATGTCTCTTTGCTCATTGAAATTAAGATCGCGCTATACCTGATTCTCCAAAAGGTCACTTCAGGATAATATTATGAAAGAACTTCCTTAAAATTTACATTCATTCATGAGTTATTGCCTTTTTCTATTTTTCTGTGATTTCTGAGCAAAATTTAATACGCAGCTACGTTAAGGTGCTCCACGCAATGACGTTAGAGAAAATTCCGCGAAAACGATGTGTGACGTTATAAATGACGTCACGCCAGTTATCGTATGCTTAGGATATTTCAAGGGATAAATTGTACTGGATCGATTTTGAATAGTATTGAGCTTTCATCCTATTCCTTAAATCAACTCTTAATGTTCCCAATGTTTTATTTACAAGAAATAATCAAAGAATGTGTGTTTTCAACAGTTTTGCAGATCGGGTCATTGTAGGTCAAGCACGCGCAGTCTGAGTTCAGGGTTAAAGGGAAGCTTTGGATGAGAAACCGCTTTTTATTCACAGAGGAATCGCCGAATTTCAATTAGTAAATCGATATAAGGAATTAATTTTTACATGTCAAGTATACATGTAGATAAGGTATCCTTATAAAGGAGTACAATTTTTATTTAGATTATTTGTTAGATATTGTCCATATGGAGCTAATTGATGGAGATTTACTTATTTACCGGCTTTAAATCATTATTTCTTATTCATATTAATATTTATTCAGTTGTTGTTGCCAGGGCTTTTTTTTGGGGGGGGAGGGGGGGGGGCAGCTCGTGTGCGTTAATACAGTTTATTCTAAATCATTATTTTAATATATAGACATATTTAACACGAATACGACACTAAAATACTTTAAATTTGTCACTGAGTATACCGGCTATACAGGCACAGTATAATTAGCATACAATAGAACAATACTGAGACTTCCGTTACGGTCCTATATTTAATCAATTTAACATGTACTAGAATAAATCTAAGAACATATAGAGAATAAGTGTCTTAATTTGTGTTTTGTTACGGGTATACAACACACAGCAAGTGCATTTATCGTACATGTAATGCGCGTTAGCGCATTTCATGCGATAAATGCACTTGCTGTGTGTTGTATACCCGTAACAAAACACAAATTATGACATTTATTCTATATATATGCACTATAGTTGTCTATTTCATTCTTGTTTTCTGAAATTGCCTTTTCTAGGTAAAAGAGTGACGTCAAAATTCATTTCACCGCGGGTTCAGTTTGCAGGTTAGAACAGCCGTCGCGGCATGTTTCTTTAGATCTTATGCATTGTGACGTCACGAGTGTTAATACACGAATTGCAGCACGTTCCTTTCAATAGTAACATCTCAGGGAATTACATTAGTTGTGCATATATATAAGAATAATAATAAAACAAATTGTAATCAGCGGGAGATCGGGCGGGTTATATTTAGATTGAAAATTGATTAGCCTGGCCGGGAAAGAAATCTCCCCCTCCCCTTTCCCTCTCGGCTCTTTATTTATTTATCTTTATCTATTTTTTTCATATATAATTTTTTTTATTGGTCACCGATATAGCTCTGCGCACGGAAGCACTATGACAAGTTTAAAAATAGCTCAGTATGAAAAATCAACTTCGTTAAATAACTGTCCGCCGGATTGGAAATACAGGATCCTGGCTACAAAATATATATTTCAATATTTGATAGCAGAAGTTTCTGGCGGCAACCTTTATCACCAGAGTCATTCCCTATCACAAACTTTTCCATAAAGAAAATATATATTGTTTTAACTTGAATCACATACTAAACTGAGGCGGAAGCCCGGACGAAGCTGACCCTCCGACCGCCCCCCCCCCCCCCCCCCGCCTTCTTATTATATATATGTATATAATTACATTTTCTTCGTTGTAAAATAATGCTAAAATAAATAAAGCCTGTGTTTGTGAAACACGAATGCCCCCGGTGGCATCTTTGCTAGTATAAACACTATTTTCTGTTAAGTACATCTATGTGAGGTCACTGGGTTAAAAGTTCAAAGGTCAAGGTCACGAGGTCAAAAATTTTGGTATCAATGGAAAGGTCTTGTCACAAGGTATACACATGTGAAATATGAAAGCCCTATCACTTCCCATTCAAAAGTTATGCACAATGTTAAAGTTTTTGAAAAGTAGGTCAAAGGTCAAGGTCATGAGGTCAAAAATTTTGGTATCAATGGAAAGGTCTTGTCACAAGGAATACACATGTGAAATATGAAAGCCCTATCACTTCCCATTCAAAAGTTATGCCCAATGTTAAAGTTTTTGAAAAGTAGGTCAAAGGTCAAGGTCAATGTCATGAGGTCAAAAATTTTGGTATCAATGGAAAGGTCTTGTCACAAGGAATACACATGTGAAATATGAAAGCCCTATCACTCCCCACTAAAAGTTATGCCCAATGTTAAAGTTTTTGAAAAGTAGGTCAAAGGTCAAGGTCAAGGTCACGAGGTCAAAAATTTTGGTATCAATGGAAAGGTCTTGTCACAAGGAATACACATGTGAAATATGAAAGCCCTATCACTTCCCATTCAAAAGTTATGCCCAATGTTAAAGTTTTTGAAAAGTAGGTCAAAGGTCAAGGTCAATGTCATGAGGTCAAAAATTTTGGTATCAATGGAAAGGTCTTGTCACAAGGAATACACATGTGAAATATGAAAGCCCTATCACTCCCCATTCAAAAGTTATGCCCAATGTTAAAGTTTTTGAAAAGTAGGTCAAAGGTCAAGGTCAAGGTCACGAGGTCAAAAATTTTGGTATCAATGGAAAGGTCTTGTCACAAGGAATACACATGTGAAATATGAAAGCCCTATCACTTCCCATTCAAAAGTTATGCCCAATGTTAAAGTTTTTGAAAAGTAGGTCAAAGGTCAAGGTCAAGGTCACGAGGTCAAAAATTTTGGTATCAATGGAAAGGTCTTGTCACAAGGAATACACATGTGAAATATGAAAGCCCTATGACATCCCATTCAAAAGTTATGCCCAATGTTAAAGTTTTTGAAAAGTAGGTCAAAGGTCAAGGTCAAGGTCACGAGGTCAAAAATTTTGGTATCAATGGAAAGGTCTTGTCACAAGGAATACACATGTGAAATATGAAAACCCTATCACTTCCCATTCAAAAGTTATGCCCAATGTTAAAGTTTTTGAAAAGTAGGTCAAAGGTCAAGGTCAAGGTCACGAGGTCAAAAATTTTGGTATCAATGGAAAGGTCTTGTCACAAGGAATACACATGTGAAATATGAAAGCCCTATCACTTCCCATTCAAAAGTTATGCCCAATGTTAAAGGTTTTGAAAAGTAGGTCAAAGGTCAAGGTCAATGTCATGAGGTCAAAAATTTTGGTATCAATGGAAAGGTCTTGTCACAAGGAATACACATGTGAAATATGAAAGCCCTATCACTCCCCATTCAAAAGTTATGCCCAATGTTAAAGTTTTTGAAAAGTAGGTCAAAGGTCAAGGTCAAGGTCACGAGGTCAAAAATTTTGGTATCAATGGAAAGGTCTTGTCACAAGGAATACACATGTGAAATATGAAAGCCCTATCACTTCCCATTCAAAAGTTATGCCCAATGTTAAAGTTTTTGAAAAGTAGGTCAAAGGTCAAGGTCAAGGTCACGAGGTCAAAAATTTTGGTATCAATGGAAAGGTCTTGTCACAAGGAATACACATGTGAAATATGAAAGCCCTATCACTTCCCATTCAAAAGTTATGCCCAATGTTAAAGTTTTTGAAAAGTAGGTCAAAGGTCAAGGTCAAGGTCACGAGGTCAAAAATTTTGGTATCAATGGAAAGGTCTTTTCACAAGGAATACACATGTGAAATATGAAAGCCCTATCACTTCCCATTCAAAAGTTATGTCCAATGTTAAAGTTTTTCGGACAAACAGACAGACAAACAGACAAACAGATAAACAGACAAACAGACGGACAGGCCAAAAACTATATGCCCCCGAATCTTTGATTCCGGGGGCATAAAAAAATATATATATATTGAATTACTAGTATTTAAATATACACATGTATCTGTACTTTATATGTACACTTATGTATATAATTTATATGCATGTTATTGCTTTCCCGCTAAATTTCTATGACGTAATCCAGATCACTTGTGCGTTTAGGTCCCATCTGAAAATAGACTGATAAAGGGTAGTTGTAAAAAATTATAAATTGCAGGTGACTACCCTTGTACGATTTCGATATTTTTATACAGAATCTATAGAGGACACTTAAATTTACCAGGATTTTGCTGGGCATTTCATGGAAATTTTAGTAGTTGTGCAAAATTTGGATGTAAAGTCGAGTTTTGTAGTGTTTTTACCACTTGTTAACCTTCTCGGTACCTTTTCTCCTCATAATCGTTATAAGTGTTACAATGCCCAGCAAATTTCTCAATCTACAGGATTTACTGAAGAAAACGATATAACATTTCTATTATTTTTTCCTCATCTACCACTTGCAAAATTCAATTTAAAACCGGGAAAACAATTTAAAGTTATATTTAGGGCTGTCACGTGACACAGGGGAATCCCCTCGTTGAATTTTTTTCTTAGCTACCAGACACCTACTAGATATAAAAGAAATACAGCTTTGAACTAAAGAAAGAATATTTCAGCCGTGATTGAGGGTTGAATGCCAGGCACTGTAAAAATGGAATATCTTCAGCGCGACGTCAGCGTGGAGCACCTTAACGTAGCCGCGTATTTTCACCCCAAAAAAATCCATTATACTTTAAAATCAAAGAAACATCATCACTAACTATTTCAGATTAATTGTAAGGATGAAATATTATGAATGAATTAACAAAATATGAAAGAATCAATGACTAAAAGCCTTTTCCCAGTTTTTAGAGATTTCTGTTCAAAAACACAATTTTTTCCCCAAATTAATGTCTCTTTGCTCTTTGAAATTTAGATCGCACTATACCTGTTTCTCCAATAGGTCACTTCAGGATAATATTATGAAAGAACTTCCAAAAAATTTACATTCATTCATGAGTTATTGCCTTTATCCATTTTTCGGTGATTTCTGAGCAAAAAACAATGTTTTTACCCAAAAATATTATTTTATGCACTGAAATCAAGATGTTTCAATATCTTGCTATTTCAAACAGGTCTTAATGGCAAAAATAAGAAAAAATGGGGGGAAAATATCAATTTATGAATGAGTTATAGCCTTTTCCCAATTTTTAGTGATTTTTGAGTCAAAATAATATTTTTGCCCCAAAATATCCCTTTTTCGACTGAAATTGAGATGGCACCATAGCTAAATCTTCAAGATTGGTCTTAATGAGTGTGTGTGCCAAATTTCATGCTTTTATCACGAAATGAACAATTAGGCCCATTTTTGGCCAGAATCTGCCGGACTATAACAGCAGAATATATTTCAAACAGATGGATTATCACGTATCGTTGTAGCAAACAAAATAAGTACAGATATACGTAGGCACAGATCTAGATCAAGGGTTGGGGTACTTATCATGAGCATCCCCGGTCCCCACCTGACTTAAAATGTTAATATTTCTGTTATGTGCGTAGTTTTCACAGATCTTCCCTGGTGGCCGCGTTATTTCCTGTATCTTAACATAAATTGATATATATCTACTGGTTTTTTTACTCGACTCCCCACCCGTTTTTAGGCCACTCCCACTTTTTGTTTAAATAGCGTCCGTGTGCGTCGATGTTTTGAACACATGGGTGTATAATGGTTTTCTCAATTTAGATATTAAATTGGTACATAATACAACAAAATCTTCATTCTCTTAATTTTATTGTTTTATACAACAAACAAAGGAGGGGATCTCCAACAACACCAGGTTGCATGGCCGCACCCACAGCAAAACCCCAAAACACGCAATGCAAAAACACAAAGCAGACAAGCACAGAAAGAGACGCATAAGGGACAAGGAACGTCAACACACAACACAGAAACATCAAACACAAAGGACTACACATAAACAAACGAGACCAATGGGCAACCGGTGCCGACTTAGGACGGCCATCTGCCACGGAAATAGCAGAAGGTGTGGTTATCCTGGATTACGTGCAGACAACCCTTTCCACTTTTCCGATTACCCAGAGGTCTCGAAGAACGTACAGTTGTGGTGTAAAACAACCTCCTCACTGTCAGATAACCACACAGCAACACAGATGAATATGTAAATGGATATCAAAAGAGGGCGTACGTAATACAGTCCGTGCTCTGCCGACTGTAGCGAGCTCATATATGTTATCAGCCGAGGAGTCCGACTGACGTTCAGAGAGGACAGGTGGTCGGGACCCTGTCTTCTCTAAAGAGGTTTGGACAGGGCCCGTCATGGAGTCCCGTCGTCACAGTCAGTCAGAGTGCAAGTTTTAAGAATGCACTGGTACAAGACTGTAGATTGGTCAAGTACCAAGCCCAGTGTCCGTATCATATCCACGGTATAAAAGGCGTTTGATGATTCTGACGCATTTTCGATGGAGATGTTGTCTATCTTTGATCCTTCTTATCTTGTTAATTATGTCACCATAAAATGCAGGTTGTGAAATACCCAAAGTAATATACTCTGTTGCCTGTATTGGTCCGAATTTCAGAAGAAGTTGACAATTTTTGTAAAATTTCCAGAAAGTCTTTACTAGTTTGTGAAAGCGAAAACCTTGTCCCAAAAAAACTGGGGAGTACATGCGTGTCACTCGTGTTCAACACTCGGGTCGCGACACTTGTCATTCGATGTCACTAGAGACGAACACGTGTAACACGAGTCGTCTAATCGAACACAGCCCTGCAGTTTACCGGGAGTAATCGAGTGTTAAGATGGCGGATCGAATTTGAAACATTTGAACAGACAACTAATTGATCATATACATTTTAACATCAAAATATAAGAGATAATTAAATTCCTGAAATATTCAATGAAAAATTTTGGCTTTTGTGACTTCGGGGGCTTTAGCTTTAGGGGGCTATTTGTTTACATTTGACACGACTCGAGTACTACTCGTGTCATTCGATAAAAATCAGTCAGTCGCACAGAGTACGCATGCGCTTCTCCAACACTCTTGACTCTAGTGTTATTGCGATCAAACGCAGCCCTAGTGTCATTCGATTATAAACAGTCAGTTGCACGGAGTATGCATGCGCTTCTCCAACACTCTTGACTCTAGTGTTATTCAAATCAAACGCAGCCTTGGTGTCTTGTATTGTTGGGAATCCCCTCCTTCCTTGGCGATTCTCTCGCATGACCGTCACGTTCTGTGAAAGTCCATAACGCGCATGACCAAACGTATACGGATGATCAGATTTGTCTTGACCAATCTAGTCTTGTACCAGCGCATCCTTGAGACTTGCTCTCTGACTGACTGTGACGACGGGACTCCATGACGGGCCCTGTCCAAACCTCTTTAGAGAAGACAGGGCCCCGACCACCTGTCCTCTCTGAATGTCAGTTGGACTCCTCGGGTGATAACACATATGAGCTCGCTACAGTCGGCAGAATACGGACTGTATTACGCACGCCCTCTTTTTATATACATTTACATATTCATCTCTGTTACTACTAGGGCCCCCACATTTTGCGGTCTTGTTTGTGTGAGGTCATCTAACAGTGAGGAGGTTGTTTTACACCACACTTGTACGTTCTTCGAGACCTCTGGGTATTTGGAGAAGTGAGAGGGTTGTGCGCACGCAATCCAGGATAACCACACCATTTGCAACTTGCGAGGCAAATGGCCGTCCAAAGTCGGCACCGGTTGCCCATTGGTCTCGTCGGTTTATATGTAGTCTTTTGTGTTTGATGTTTACATGTCGTACGTCTCTTTTCCGTCTCATATGTTCGTCTTTTGTGTTTTTGCATCGGGTGTTTTGCTGTTGGTGCTGCAACGGTCTTGTTGGAGATCCCCTCCCTTCTTTTACACCGGCGCCCTGCTAAAATAAGAATATTCGGTTGTCCCCCCGATTAGTTGGCAGGTGTATTAAGTACTTGTTCAAGGGCGAACCACAGGTTCTGGGAAGTTTTTGTGGATGAAAATCCAAACTACAGTGACCAGTCAATCAAATCAATGTTACTGTAGTGGTCATCTTGTTCGATGGATCGGGTAAAAAAATCCTTCGGATGAAGATGACGTCTATATCACATCAAGTTGGAAAACTGGTCGTTTTTTTTAAACATCACCGTCTCTACAATACATGCTCTAGCACATAATATTGCATGTCCCATATTCCTTGAAAGGCTTCATCGATCAAATCCACAGTGGCCTTGACATGCAAGTTGTGACCTTGACTTGTAACCCGCATCTTTCGAAGTATAAACTCAAAGAGCTCAGCATATATGCGTTGGCCCTAACAAGTGTAACGGACGGACAGACGAACAGGCAGACATCGCCGCATTATAATACGTCCAAGACAAATGGAGCGTATATATTTTCCTTACAAATGGAGTGTATATATATTTTCCTTATTTTAGCATTCGAATTTTTTTTAGCTCATATGCCTAGTCGTCCACACTGCCATATGATATTTGTTAGATGAGTCTCATACCTGTGTCACTGTACATGTATATCGAAATATGATTGACGAAGTAAAATCTTTGATTTTTTATTGATCTTTATTACAGTTGAAAAAAAGGGAAACAAACATGAAATTTCATAACATGAAAATAACAGTAATCGTTAATTATTAACACATTGCAACGATTTGCATAAAGCAATCATTTGAATATATATTATATTTGTATCTAATATCTTAAGTATTAAATTGTCGTTAATTGATCAAAAATGTAAATAGAAACAAATTCAACTGACCGAAAAACTGACCAAATGTCTTCATATCGAGTTGAAAATTATGGAAATTAAACGTAGTGATAATATTATAGTTTCGTATACAAATATATTTGACTTTTAAATATCCGAAACTTTTTATGGTCTTCAAGCATTTTATTGTCAAGATGAAAAAAGTTGGCCATGCACTTTCGTATGTACATGTATGTTTCTAAGATAGCTATATTGCACTTGTTTTAAAATCCTCAAGCACCAATCTGAACACTACATTGCAGTCACGTGACTTCAACAATCACGTTTCTGTCGCCATCAGGCATTGGTTGTCTTTACAGCAGCTTGGATCTTCTGTTGGGCATGCGCTACAGGATGTTCCGGTAGAGTATGGGTCTTCTCCAACGTAATTGCCTCTAAAAGGAGGAATCAATAGACCCTTTCACATTATCTGCGGTACTAAATTTGAATGCCAGTTCCGGGGGACAACGAATAGATTGCGCATGCACCAGTGACGTCATTTGATTGTTCTAGGGCGTTTAGCGCGGAATCATGTTTCGTTTGTTCCGCGGAAAACATCTTGGAACAATCGAATTACGTCACTGGTGCATGCGCAATCTATTATTTGTCCCCCGGAACTGGCCTTCAAATTCAGTACCGCAGATAATGTGAAAGGGTCTATAAATTAATAGTTGGACCTATTTTGAGAAAATACGGAGAAACTTATTATCATAGTCTAATGACAGTAAATGTGAATTGCGAGTTATACTTTCTGCGGTTGGTAAAATCCCATAAGGTTCTACTCGCGATAGAATATAAACTGTCAATCATAGCAGTGACCTTATGAATACGTCACCAGGCACCATACCAGAATACTTGGAGCTTATACTGAATGGAAGAATCTGTTGAAAATTTTCAAAAAATAGACGTGGATTTAAAAAAAAGATAGAATTTTACGTCAATTTCAAACCAATGCATCTTCATAAATCTGGGATCCGATACGTCCTAACCATCATATTCTCAGTATGATGAAGATGAGACATTTAAATGAAGACTTGCGAAACAAGTTTATGCTATGTTTTTTCCGACACACTTTCGCTTTCGCCGAGACAAAAAGCTTCATAAGTTGTGGAACTCCTCACCTTTCATAATAGTAGAAATTATCAAAAATTGTCAACTTTTGAAGATAACCATGTTTCTAAATCATTCTTTTCTTCTCAAATATAAAGTAAACACGTACCCGGGTCCGTAGTTGCAGACATGGAAGTAGACGTTATTCCACCCGCTAAGTCCGACCATAGAAGTACAGAAGTTAACACCGCATCCAATATACTCAGAGTTATGCCATACAACCTACAAAATAGAATATAATCTCAAACATTCATAATTAAACATTTTTTCTCTTAGTTTTTATCTATCAAATTTTAAAAATTCGCTGTCAGTTTCGCGTTAAAAATGATGAAACAATAGAGAAAAAAATAGCTGTCTTCTTCATTTTTGACCGTCCGTCCCATTCGATGCATTTATATTTGTAAAACCCATATAACATTAATTTGCTGTGATCATCTAGATATTTACGTAAAACACGAGACATTTATTACCTGTGTGTAATGGGTACAGATGCCGGAGCTGCATTCTTGGGTGTCAAAGTTATACTTGGACCTCTCTAGCATCCAGTAATCTACAGAACGATTCACGTTGAAAGTCCCTGTAAAAAGAAAACCACCAATCATGCACATCTGTAAAGGCCATAATATTCTGATATCTTAAATAAAACAAAATAAAGAATACGAAAAAAAAAAAAAAAAAAAACCACATTGGGTGCTGATAGAGCCCACCCATACTACAGACCTGTACGTAAGTATTTATTTTCGCCCACGTAGCCGAATGACGGTGAGTCCGATGAGCGGTCAGGGTTGTGACTCCATTTACACGTGTCTGCCCAACCCTGGGCCACCTTCTGTAATTCTGTGCTCCATTTCTACAACAAAATCAAAGGTATTATTATTTCGTTATATTGTTATTTATTTTCAATTGTCACAATATAATGAGTAAAGTTGTAAAGTTTGACATAACATTCATGGTCCTATGTACACAGATTCCTTGTTTAACATTTAAGAATCCATTTTTATCATCTAAGAACATATACATTTGCAGCATGGAACAGAAATGCACGTTTCGGGAACTTAATTCTCGTCAGTTCTGCTTTCAACAACCAATTAAGATAGAAACGTTGACTTGCAAGCAAGACTACCTAGCGATGTTAGACTGGTCCGAGTATAGCTAAGTAAGCAGACGATGCACTTTTCTGTCTACTTACTATGCGTTGCATGTTAGAGGCGGTAGGACTATAACTTGCCTGTCTACATGTATATACTTACCACATGTAGCATGTTAGAGGCGGAAGGACTATAACTTCCCTGTCTATATACTTACCACATGTAGCATGTTAGAGGAAACTTGCCTGCATATAATTACCATGTGTATCATATTAGGGGCGGTATGACTAAATCTTCCCTGCCTGTGTTTACCAAGTGTAGCATCAGAAGCGACAAGAGTCAAGACTAACTTTACATGTGTAGCATGTTAGAGGCGGTAGGACTATAACTTCTCTGTGTACTTACCACGTGTAGCATGTTAGAGGCGGTAGGACTATAACTTCTCTGTGTACTTACAACGTGTAGCATGTTAGAGGAGGTAGGACTATAACTTCTCTGTGTACTTACCACGTGTAGCATGTTAGAGGCGGTAAGACTATAACTTCTCTGTGTACTTACCACGTGTAGCATGTTAGAGGCGGTAGGACTATAACTTCTCTGTGTACTTACCACGTGTAGCATGTTAGAGGCGGTAGGACTATAACTTCTCTGTGTACTTACCACGTGTAGCATGTTAGAGGCGGTAGGACTATAACTTCTCTGTGTACTTACAACGTGTAGCATGTTAGAGGAGGTAGGACTATAACTTCTCTGTGTATTTACCACGTGTAGCATGTTAGAGGCGGTAGGACTATAACTTCTCTGTTTAATTACCACGTGTAGCATGTTAGAGGAGATAGGACTATAACTTCTCTGTTTACTTACCACGTGTAGCAGGTTAGAGGAGGTAGGACTATAACTTCTCTGTGTACTTACCACGTGTAGCATGTTAGAGGAGGTAGGACTATAACTTCTCTGTGTACTTACCACATGTAGCATGTTAGAGGAAAATTGCCTGCATATAATTACCATGTGTATCATATTAGGGGCGGTATGACTAAATCTTCCCTGCCTGTGTTTACCAAGAATAGCATCAGAAGCGATAAGACTAACTGTCCACGTGTAGCATGTTAGAGGAGGTAGGACGATAACTTCTCTGTGTACTTACCACGTGTAGCATGTTAGAGGCGGTAGGACTATAACTTCTCTGAGTACTTACCACGTGTAGCATGTTAGAGGCGGTAGGACTATAACTTCTCTGTGTACTTACCACGTGTAGCATGTTAGAGGCAGTAGGACTAACTTCTCTGTGTACTTACCACGTGTAGCATGTTAGAGGCGGAAGGACTATAACTTCTCTGTTTACTTACCACGTGTAGCATGTTAGAGGCGGTAGGACTATAACTTCTCTGTTTACTTACCACGTGTAGCATGTTAGAGGCGGTAGGACTATAACTTCTCTGTTTACTTACCACATGTAGCATGTTAGAGACGGTAGGACTATAACTTCTCTGTGTACTTACCACGTGTAGCATGTTAGAGGCGGTAGGACTATAACTTCTCTGTGTACTTACCACATGTAGCATGTTAGAGGCGGTAGGACTATAACTTCTCTGTGTACTTACCACATGTAGCATGTTAGAGGAGGTAGGACTATAACTTCTCTGTGTACTTACCACATGTAGCATGTTAGAGGCGGTAGGACTATAACTTCTCTGTGTACTTACCACGTGTAGCATGTTACAGGAGGTAGGACTAACTTCTCTGTCTACTTAACACGTGTAGCATGTTAGAGGCTGTATGACTAGAACTTCTCTGTGTACTACCCACGTGTAGCATGTTAGAGGAGGTAGGACTAACTTCTCTGTCTACTTAACACGTGTAGCATGTTACAGGAGGTAGGACTAATTTCTCTGTCTACTTAACACGTGTAGCATGTTAGAGGCTGTATGACTAGAACTTCTCTGTGTACTACCCACGTGTAGCATGTTAGAGGAGGTAGGACTAACTTCTCTGTCTACTTAACACGTGTAGCATGTTAGAGGCGGTATGACTAGAACTTCTCTGTGTACTAACCACGTGTAGCATGTTAGAGGCGGTATGACTATAACTTCTCTGAGTACTTACCACGTGTAGCATGTTACAGGAGGTAGGACTATAACTTCTCTGTGTACTTACCACATGAAGCATGTAAGAAGAGGTAGGACTATAACTTCTCTGTGTACTTTCCACGTGTTGCATGTTAGAGGCGGTAGGACTATAACTTCTCTGTTTACTTACCACGTGTAGCATGTTAGAGGCGGTAGGACTATAACTTCTCTGTGTACTTTCCACGTGTTGCATGTTAGAGGCGGTAGGACTATAACTTCTCTGTTTACTTACCACATGTAGCATGTTAGAGGCGCTATGACTATAACTTCTCTGTGTACTTACCACGTGTAGCATGTTACAGGAGGTAGGACTATAATTTCTCTGTGTACTTACCACGTGTAGCATGTTAGAGGAGGTAGGACTATAACTTCTCTGTGAGCTTACCACGTGTAGCATGTTAGAGACGGTAGGACTATAACTTCTCTTTGTACTTACCAAATGTAGCGTGTTAGAGGCGGTAGGACTATAATTTCTCTTTGTACTTACCACATGTAGCATGTTAGAGGAGGTAGGACTATAACTTATCTGTTTCTTTACCACATGTAGCATGTTAGAGGTGGTATGACTATAACTTCTCTGTGTACTTACCACGTGTAGCATGTTAGAGGCAGTAGGACTATAACTTCTCTGTGTACTTACCACATGTAGCATGTTAGAGGAGGTAGGACTAAAACTTATCTGTTTACTTACCACATGTAGCATGTTAGAGGCGGTATGACTATAACTTCTCTGTGTACTTACCAGGTGTAGCATGTTAGAGGTAGGACTATAACTTCTCTGTGAACTTCCCACGTGTAGCATGTTAGAGACGGTAGGACTATAACTTCTCTTTGTACTTACCAAATGTAGCATGTTAGAGGAGGTAGGACTATAACTTCTCTTTGTACTTACCAAATGTAGCATGTTAGAGGCGGTAGGACTATAACTTCTCTGTGTACTTACCACGTGTAGCATGTTAGAGGCGGTAGGACTATAATTTCTCTTTGTACTTACCACGTGTAGCATGTTAGAGGAGGTAGGACTATAACTTCTCTGTGTACTTACCACGTGTAGCATGTTAGAGGAGGTAGGACTATAACTTCTCTGTGTACTTACCACGTGTAGCATGTTAGAGGAGGTAGGACTATAACTTCTCTGTGTACTTACCACATGTAGCATGTTAGAGGCGGTAGGACTATAACTTCTCTGTGTACTTACCACGTGTAGCATGTTACAGGAGGTAGGACTAACTTCTCTGTCTACTTAACACGTGTAGCATGTTAGAGGCTGTATGACTAGAACTTCTCTGTGTACTACCCACGTGTAGCATGTTAGAGGAGGTAGGACTAACTTCTCTGTCTACTTAACACGTGTAGCATGTTACAGGAGGTAGGACTAATTTCTCTGTCTACTTAACACGTGTAGCATGTTAGAGGCTGTATGACTAGAACTTCTCTGTGTACTACCCACGTGTAGTATGTTAGAGGAGGTAGGACTAACTTCTCTGTCTGCTTAACACGTGTAGCATGTTAGAGGCGGTATGACTAGAACTTCTCTGTGTACTAACCACGTGTAGCATGTTAGAGGCGGTATGACTTTAACTTCTCTGAGTACTTACCACGTGTAGCATGTTACAGGAGGTAGGACTATAACTTCTCTGTGTACTTACCACATGAAGCATGTAAGAAGAGGTAGGACTATAACTTCTCTGTGTACTTTCCACGTGTAGCATGTTAGAGGCGGTAGGACTATAACTTCTCTGTTTACTTACCACGTGTAGCATGTTAGAGGCGGTAGGACTATAATTTCTTTGTGTACTTACCACATGTAGCATGTTAGAGGCGCTATGACTATAACTTCTCTGTGTACTTACCACGTGTAGCATGTTACAGGAGGTAGGACTATAATTTCTCTGTGTACTTACCACGTGTAGCATGTTAGAGGAGGTAGGACTATAACTTCTCTGTGAGCTTACCACATGAAGCATGTAAGAAGAGGTAGGACTATAACTTCTCTGTGTACTTTCCACGTGTAGCATGTTAGAGGCGGTAGGACTATAACTTCTCTGTGTACTTACCACATGAAGCATGTAAGAAGAGGTAGGACTATAACTTCTCTGTGTACTTTCCACGTGTAGCATGTTAGAGGCGGTAGGACTATAACTTCTCTGTTTACTTACCACGTGTAGCATGTTAGAGGCGGTAGGACTATAATTTCTTTGTGTACTTACCACATGTAGCATGTTAGAGGCGCTATGACTATAACTTCTCTGTGTACTTACCACGTGTAGCATGTTACAGGAGGTAGGACTATAATTTCTCTGTGTACTTACCACGTGTAGCATGTTAGAGGAGGTAGGACTATATCTTCTCTGTGAGCTTACCACGTGTAGCATGTTAGAGACGGTAGGACTATAACTTCTCTTTGTACTTACCAAATGTAGCATGTTAGAGGCGGTAGGACTATAATTTCTCTTTGTACTTACCACATGTAGCATGTTAGAGGAGGTAGGACTATAACTTATCTGTTTCTTTACCACATGTAGCATGTTAGAGGTGGTATGACTATAACTTCTCTGTGTACTTACCACGTGTAGCATGTTAGAGGCAGTAGGACTATAACTTCTCTGTGTACTTACCACATGTAGCATGTTAGAGGAGGTAGGACTAAAACTTATCTGTTTACTTACCACATGTAGCATGTAAGAGGCGGTATGACTATAACTTCTCTGTGTACTTACCAGGTGTAGCATGTTAGAGGTAGGACTATAACTTCTCTGTGAACTTCCCACGTGTAGCATGTTAGAGACGGTAGGACTATAACTTCTCTTTGTACTTACCAAATGTAGCATGTTAGAGGAGGTAGGACTATAACTTCTCTTTGTACTTACCAAATGTAGCATGTTAGAGGCGGTAGGACTATAACTTCTCTGTGTACTTACCACGTGTAGCATGTCAGAGGCGGTAGGACTATAATTTCTCTTTGTACTTACCACGTGTAGCATGTTAGAGGAGGTAGGACTATAACTTCTCTGAGTACTTACCACGTGTAGCATGTTAGAGGAGGTAGGACTATAACTTCTCTGTGTACTTACCACGTGTAGCATGTTAGAGGAGGTAGGACTATAACTTCTCTGTGTACTTACCACGTGTAGCATGTTAGAGGAGGTATGACTATAACTTCTCTGTGTACTTACCACGTGTAGCATGTTAGAGGTAGGACTATAACTTCTCTGTGAACTTCCCACGTGTAGCATGTTAGAGACGGTAGGACTATAACTTCTCTTTGTACTTACCAAATGTAGCATGTTAGAGGCGGTAGGACTATAATTTCTCTTTGTACTTACCACGTGTAGCATGTTAGAGGAGGTAGGACTATAACTTCTCTGTGTACTTACCACATGTAGCATGTTAGAGGCGGTAGGACTATAACTTCTCTGTGTACTTACCACGTGTAGCATGTTAGAGGAGGTAGGACTATAACTTCTCTGTGTACTTACCACATGTAGCATGTTAGAGGAGGTAGGACTATAACTTCTCTGTGTACTAACCACGTGTAGCATGATAGAGGAGGTAGGACTATAACTTCTCTGTGTACTTACCACGTGTAGCATGTTACAGGAGGTAGGACTATAACTTCTCTGTGTACTTACCACATGTAGCATGTTAGAGGAGGTAGGACTATATCTTCTGTGTACTTACCACATGTAGCATGTTAGAGGAGGTAGGACTATAACTTCTCTGTGTACTTACCACATGTAGCATGTTAGAGGAGGTAGGACTATATCTTCTGTGTACTTACCACATGTAGCATGTTAGAGGCGGTAGGACTATAATTTCTCTTTGTACTTACCACGTGTAGCATGTTAGAGGAGGTAGGACTATAACTTCTCTGTGTACTTACCACATGTAGCATGTTAGAGGCGGTAGGACTATAATTTCTCTTTGTACTTACCACATGTAGCATGTTAGAGGAGGTAGGACTATAACTTCTCTGTGTACTTACCACATGTAGCATGTTAGAGGAGGTAGCACTATAACTTCTCTGTGTACTTACCACATGTGGCATGTTAGAGGAGGTAGCACTATAACTTCTCTGTGTACTTACCACATGTAGCATGTTAGAGGAGGTAGGATTATAACTTCTTTGTGTACTTACCACATGTAGCATGTTACAGGCGGTAGGACTAAAACTTATCTGTGTAGAGGCGGTAGGACTAAAACTTCTCTGTGTACTTACCAAGTGTAGCATGTTAGAGGCGGTAGGACTAAAACTTCTCTGTTTACTTACCACATGTAGCATGTTAGAGGCGGTATGACTATTACTTCTCTGTGTACTTACCACGTGTAGCATGTTAGAGGTAGGATTATAACTTCTCTGTGAACTTCCCACGTGTAGCATGTTAGAGACGGTAGGACTATAACTTCTCTTTGTACTTACCAAATGTAGCATGTTAGAGGCGGTAGGACTATAATTTCTCTTTGTACTTACCACGTGTAGCATGTTAGAGGAGGTAGGACTATAACTTCTCTGTGTACTTACCACATGTAGCATGTTAGAGGAGGTAGGACTATAACTTCTCTGTGTACTAACCACGTGTAGCATGATAGAGGAGGTAGGACTATAACTTCTCTGTGTACTTACCACGTGTAGCATGTTAGAGGAGGTAGGACTATAACTTCTCTGTGTACTTACCACATGTAGCATGTTAGAGGAGGAAGGACTATATCTTCTGTGTACTTACCACATGTAGCATGTTAGAGGAGGTAGGACTATAACTTCTCTGTGTACTTACCACATGTAGCATGTTAGAGGAGGTAGGACTATATCTTCTGTGTACTTACCACATGTAGCATGTTAGAGGCGGTAGGACTATAATTTCTCTTTGTACTTACCACGTGTAGCATGTTAGAGGAGGTAGGACTATAACTTCTCTGTGTACTTACCACATGTAGCATGTTACAGGCGGTAGGACTAAAACTTATCTGTTTACTTATCACATGTAGCATGTTAGAGGCGGTAGGACTAAAACTTCTCTGTGTACTTACCAAGTGTAGCATGTTAGAGGCGGTAGGACTAAAACTTCTCTGTTTACTTACCACATGTAGCATGTTAGAGGCGGTATGACTATAACTTCTCTGTGTACTTACCACGTGTAGCATGTTAGAGGTAGGATTATAACTTCTCTGTGAACTTCCCACGTGTAGCATGTTAGAGACGGTAGGACTATAACTTCTCTTTGTACTTACCAAATGTAGCATGTTAGAGGCGGTAGGACTATAATTTCTCTTTGTACTTACCACGTGTAGCATGTTAGAGGAGGTAGGACTATAACTTCTCTGTGTACTTACCACGTGTAGCATGTTACAGGAGGTAGGACTATAATTTCTCTGTGTACTTACCACGTGTAGCATGTTACAGGAGGTAGGACTAACTTCTCTGTCTACTTAACACGTGTAGCATGTTAGAGGCTGTATGACTAGAACTTCTCTGTGTACTACCCACGTGTAGCATGATAGAGGAGGTAGGACTATAACTTCTCTGTGTACTTACCACGTGTAGCATGTTAGAGGAGGTAGGACTATAACTTCTCTGTGTACTTACCACGTGTAGCATGTTAGAGGAGGTAGGACTATAACTTCTCTGTGTACTTACCACGTGTAGCATGTTAGAGGAGGTAGGACTATAACTTCTCTGTGTACTTACCACATGTAGCATGTTAGAGGAGGTAGGACTATAACTTCTGTGTACTTACCACATGTAGCATATTAGAGGAGGTAGGACTATAACTTCTCTGTGTACTTACCACATGTAGCATGTTAAAGGCGGTATGACTATTATAACTTCTTTGTGTACTTACCACGTGTAGCATATTAGAGGAGGTAGGACTATAACTTCTCTGTGTACTTACCACGTGTAGCATGTTAGAGGCGGTAGGACTAAAACTTCCCTGTGTACTTACCAAGTGTAGCATGTTAGAGGCGGCAGGACTATAACTTCTCTGTGTACTTACCACTTGTAGCATGTTATGGGCGGAAGGACTATAACTTCTCTGTTTACTTACCACGTGTAGGATGTTAGAGGCTGTAGGACTATAACTTCTCTGTGTACTTACCACATGTAGCATGTTAGAGGCGGTAGGACTATAACTTCTCTGTGTACTTACCACGTGTAGCATGTTAGAGGCGGTAGGACTATAACTTCTCTGTGTACTTACCACGTTTAGCATGTAAGAGAGGCGGTAGGACTATAACTTCTCTGTGTACTTACCACGTTTAGCATGTAAGAGAGGCGGTAGGACTATAACTTCTCTGTGTACTTACCACGTGTAGCATGTTAGAGGCGGTAGGACTATAACTTCTCTGTGTACTTACCATGTGTAGGATGTTAGAGGCGGTAGGACTATAACTTCTCTGTGTACTTACCACGTGTAGCATGTTAGAGGCGGTAGGACTATAATTTCTCTGTGTACTTACCACGTGTAGCATGTTAGAGGCGGTAGGACTATAACTTCTCTGTGTACCTACCACGTGTAGCATGTTAGAGGCAGTATGACTATAACTTCTCTGTGTACTAACCACATGTAGCATGTTAGAGGCGGTAGGACTAACTTCTCTGTGTACTTACCACATGTAGCATGTTAGAGGCAGTAGGACTAACTTCTCTGTGTACTTACCACATGTAGCATGTAAGAGGCAGTAGGACTAACTTCTCTGTGTACTTACCACATGTAGCATGTTAGAGGCGGCAAGACTATAACTTCTCTTTGTACTTACCAAATGTAGCATGTTAGAGGCGGTAGGACTATAATTTCTCTTTGTACTTACCACATGTAGCATGTTAGAGGAGGTAGGACTATAACTTATCTGTTTCTTTACCACATGTAGCATGTTAGAGGTGGTATGACTATAACTTCTCTGTGTACTTACCACGTGTAGCATGTTAGAGGCAGTAGGACTATAACTTCTCTGTGTACTTACCACATGTAGCATGTTAGAGGAGGTAGGACTAAAACTTATCTGTTTACTTACCACATGTAGCATGTTAGAGGCGGTATGACTATAACTTCTCTGTGTACTTACCAGGTGTAGCATGTTAGAGGTAGGACTATAACTTCTCTGTGAACTTCCCACGTGTAGCATGTTAGAGACGGTAGGACTATAACTTCTCTTTGTACTTACCAAATGTAGCATGTTAGAGGAGGTAGGACTATAACTTCTCTTTGTACTTACCAAATGTAGCATGTTAGAGGCGGTAGGACTATAACTTCTCTGTGTACTTACCACGTGTAGCATGTTAGAGGCGGTAGGACTATAATTTCTCTTTGTACTTACCACGTGTAGCATGTTAGAGGAGGTAGGACTATAACTTCTCTGAGTACTTACCACGTGTAGCATGTTAGAGGAGGTAGGACTATAACTTCTCTGTGTACTTACCACGTGTAGCATGTTAGAGGAGGTAGGACTATAACTTCTCTGTGTACTTACCACGTGTAGCATGTTAGAGGAGGTATGACTATAACTTCTCTGTGTACTTACCACGTGTAGCATGTTAGAGGTAGGACTATAACTTCTCTGTGAACTTCCCACGTGTAGCATGTTAGAGACGGTAGGACTATAACTTCTCTTTGTACTTACCAAATGTAGCATGTTAGAGGCGGTAGGACTATAATTTCTCTTTGTACTTACCACGTGTAGCATGTTAGAGGAGGTAGGACTATAACTTCTCTGTGTACTTACCACATGTAGCATGTTAGAGGCGGTAGGACTATAACTTCTCTGTGTACTTACCACGTGTAGCATGTTAGAGGAGGTAGGACTATAACTTCTCTGTGTACTTACCACATGTAGCATGTTAGAGGAGGTAGGACTATAACTTCTCTGTGTACTAACCACGTGTAGCATGATAGAGGAGGTAGGACTATAACTTCTCTGTGTACTTACCACATGTAGCATGTTAGAGGAGGTAGGACTATAACTTCTCTGTGTACTTACCACGTGTAGCATGTTACAGGAGGTAGGACTATAACTTTTCTGTGTACTTACCACATGTAGCATGTTAGAGGAGGTAGGACTATATCTTCTGTGTACTTACCACATGTAGCATGTTAGAGGAGGTAGGACTATAACTTCTCTGTGTACTTACCACATGTAGCATGTTAGAGGAGGTAGGACTATATCTTCTGTGTACTTACCACATGTAGCATGTTAGAGGCGGTAGGACTATAATTTCTCTTTGTACTTACCACGTGTAGCATGTTAGAGGAGGTAGGACTATAACTTCTCTGTGTACTTACCACATGTAGCATGTTAGAGGCGGTAGGACTATAATTTCTCTTTGTACTTACCACATGTAGCATGTTAGAGGAGGTAGGACTATAACTTCTCTGTGTACTTACCACATGTAGCATGTTAGAGGAGGTAGCACTATAACTTCTCTGTGTACTTACCACATGTAGCATGTTAGAGGAGGTAGGACTATAACTTCTCTGTGTACTTACCACATGTAGCATGTTAGAGGAGGTAGGATTATAACTTCTCTGTGTACTTACCACATGTAGCATGTTACAGGCGGTAGGACTAAAACTTATCTGTGTAGAGGCGGTAGGACTAAAACTTCTCTGTGTACTTACCACGTGTAGCATGTTAGAGGTAGGATTATAACTTCTCTGTGAACTTCCCACGTGTAGCATGTTAGAGACGGTAGGACTATAACTTCTCTTTGTACTTACCAAATGTAGCATGTTAGAGGCGGTAGGACTATAATTTCTCTTTGTACTTACCACGTGTAGCATGTTAGAGGAGGTAGGACTATAACTTCTCTGTGTACTTACCACATGTAGCATGTTAGAGGAGGTAGGACTATAACTTCTCTGTGTACTAACCACGTGTAGCATGATAGAGGAGGTAGGACTATAACTTCTCTGTGTACTTACCACGTGTAGCATGTTAGAGGAGGTAGGACTATAACTTCTCTGTGTACTTACCACATGTAGCATGTTAGAGGAGGTAGGACTATATCTTCTGTGTACTTACCACATGTAGCATGTTAGAGGCGGTAGGACTATAATTTCTCTTTGTACTTACCACGTGTAGCATGTTAGAGGAGGTAGGACTATAACTTCTCTGAGTACTTACCACATGTAGCATGTTACAGGCGGTAGGACTAAAACTTATCTGTTTACTTATCACATGTAGCATGTTAGAGGCGGTAGGACTAAAACTTCTCTGTGTACTTACCAAGTGTAGCATGTTAGAGGCGGTAGGACTAAAACTTCTCTGTTTACTTACCACATGTAGCATGTTAGAGGCGGTATGACTATAACTTCTCTGTGTACTTACCACGTGTAGCATGTTAGAGGTAGGATTATAACTTCTCTGTGAACTTCCCACGTGTAGCATGTTAGAGACGGTAGGACTATAACTTCTCTTTGTACTTACCAAATGTAGCATGTTAGAGGCGGTAGGACTATAATTTCTCTTTGTACTTACCACGTGTAGCATGTTAGAGGAGGTAGGACTATAACTTCTCTGTGTACTTACCACGTGTAGCATGTTACAGGAGGTAGGACTATAATTTCTCTGTGTACTTACCACGTGTAGCATGTTACAGGAGGTAGGACTAACTTCTCTGTCTACTTAACACGTGTAGCATGTTAGAGGCTGTATGACTAGAACTTCTCTGTGTACTACCCACGTGTAGCATGATAGAGGAGGTAGGACTATAACTTCTCTGTGTAATTACCACGTGTAGCATGTTAGAGGAGGTAGGACTATAACTTCTCTGTGTACTTACCACGTGTAGCATGTTTGAGGAGGTAGGACTATAACTTCTCTGTGTACTTACCACGTGTAGCATGTTAGAGGAGGTAGGACTATAACTTCTCTGTGTACTTACCACATGTAGCATGTTAGAGGAGGTAGGACTATAACTTCTGTGTACTTACCACATGTAGCATATTAGAGGAGGTAGGACTATAACTTATCTGTGTACTTACCACATGTAGCATGTTAAAGGCGGTATGACTATTATAACTTCTTTGTGTACTTACCACGTGTAGCATATTAGAGGAGGTAGGACTATAACTTCTCTGTGTACTTACCACGTGTAGCATGTTAGAGGCGGTAGGACTAAAACTTCCCTGTGTACTTACCAAGTGTAGCATGTTAGAGGCGGCAGGACTATAACTTCTCTGTGTACTTACCACTTGTAGCATGTTATGGGCGGAAGGACTATAACTTCTCTGTTTACTTACCACGTGTAGGATGTTAGAGGCTGTAGGACTATAACTTCTCTGTGTACTTACCACATGTAGCATGTTAGAGGCGGTAGGACTATAACTTCTCTGTGTACTTACCACGTGTAGCATGTTAGAGGCGGTAGGACTATAACTTCTCTGTGTACTTACCACGTTTAGCATGTAAGAGAGGCGGTAGGACTATAACTTCTCTGTGTACTTACCACGTTTAGCATGTAAGAGAGGCGGTAGGACTATAACTTCTCTGTGTACTTACCACGTGTAGCATGTTAGAGGCGGTAGGACTATAACTTCTCTGTGTACTTACCATGTGTAGGATGTTAGAGGCGGTAGGACTATAACTTCTCTGTGTACTTACCACGTGTAGCATGTTAGAGGCGGTAGGACTATAATTTCTCTGTGTACTTACCACGTGTAGCATGTTAGAGGCGGTAGGACTATAACTTCTCTGTGTACCTACCACGTGTAGCATGTTAGAGGCAGTATGACTATAACTTCTCTGTGTACTAACCACATGTAGCATGTTAGAGGCGGTAGGACTAACTTCTCTGTGTACTTACCACATGTAGCATGTTAGAGGCAGTAGGACTAACTTCTCTGTGTACTTACCACATGTAGCATGTAAGAGGCAGTAGGACTAACTTCTCTGTGTACTTACCACATGTAGCATGTTAGAGGCGGCAAGACTATAACTTCTCTGTGTACTTACCACATGTAGCATGTTAGAGGCGGTAGGACTAACTTCTCTGTGTACTTACCACATGTAGCATGTTAGAGGCAGTAGGACTAACTTCTCTGTGTACTTACCACATGTAGCATGTTAGAGGCGGTAGGACTATAACTTCTCTGTGTACTTACCACATGTAGCATGTTAGAGGAGGTAGGACTATTACTTCTCTGTGTACTTACCACATGTATTATGTTAGAGGCGGTAGGACTATTACTTCTCTGTGTACTTACCACGTGCAGCATGTTAGAGGCAGTAGGACTAACTTCTCTACGATGTCTGATATGGGATGCTAAGTAATCTGCTTTCACTTCGGCGTCAGTGGGAGCAGTGGACCTACGTTCGAGTCCTCTCCTGTCCACCTTGGTCTCCTTTACCACGCCTCTCCCGTCCATCTCCTGTATATGAAAAATGTAAATAGCCTTGAGCGGATCTACTTTTTTTCGGGACATATATCTACTAGACCAAGTCATCTAGAGTATTTTGCCATAGTGACCTTAAAACAAGAGGCCCGGGGGTCACATTGCTCACCTGAGAACAATGGAAATCTTACAATGAAAGTGATTTATAAAATGATTCTCATTGGCCCTATGAAAACACAGGGAAGTTAAAGATTACATAGCTGGCCTTATGAAAACATAGGGAAGTTTAAGATTACATAGCTGGCCATTCAGGTTGTCACAATTAACCGAAGTTCAAAATCTCCTGTTCGATTCCATATTTTCCGGCTAATAAAGCCTGTGTTTGTGAAACACGAATGCCCCCGGTGGCATCTTTGTTAGAATAAACACCATTACCTGTTAAGTATGTCAAAGGTCAAAGTCAAGGTCACGTGGTCAAAAATTTTGGTGTCAATGGAAAGGTCTTGTAAGAAGGAATACACATGTGAAATTTGAAAGCTCTATCACCTTCCATTCAAAAGTTATGCCCAATGTTAAAGTTTTTTCGGACAAACAGACAGACGGTCAGGCCAAAAAGTAAACTTATGCCCACGAATCTTTGCGATGTGACCCCCGGGCCTCTTGTTTTAAGGTCACTATGGCAAAATACTTTAGATGACTAGGTCTAGTAGATATGCCCCGAAAAAAACCTAGAACATTAACCCCACACACACACACACACCATCACATATATTGTGTGTGTGTGTGTGGGGGGGGGGGGGGGGGGTAATGTTCTAGGTTGTTTTTTTTTACCTTTCCTATTAAATTTTATGAGAAAAAAAGCAATGTAATCAATATTATGCAAAACAGGTCTACGGATTCTAATGGGATCAATCTACGTAAAAAAAAAAACTTCTCCCACTTTCAAAATTGACTGTTCAGGACAGATTTTACGCTTCATCTTGTCAGCTCCTTTAGTATAGGATAAAGACCGAGTTGAGGTCTGTATGAATGTTAGATGTCCAAGGAGAGAACAGGGTGGTGTTTAAAGACCGAGGCCGAAGGCCGAGGTCTTTAAACACCACCCTGTTCTCTCCGAGGGCATCTAACCTTCATACAGACCTCAACGAGGTCTTTATCCGACTTACAAACCGCAGAATTTCTTCAATTTTCAGAAAAATAAAAATCCAAATATTTAATACACCCCTGCTTTTCAAAATGAAATTGACAATGCAAATTATCGGGTGGAAATATGCAACGGTAACGGTTATTAGGCCATAGAAGTAAAATAGTTTGTTATACATCCCGATCATTTTCTAAAAGGTACCCTGTCGGGTCAGAGAAGAAAATAACACGTAAACAATGAGTTCTATTTCCATTAAAGTGTTTGAATATGTGATTAAATTATTGCAAATAGAGATAAGGAAAGATTTTGTAATCAAGTGAGGATAATATTTCTTCATTTTGTGCATCAAGTTCCTCAATATACATTCAATTGAAGAGCATTTAGAATTATTGGTCTTCAAGAATCGCTAGAAGGATCTAAATTGATTTGAAATGGCATTTTGAACTTTTCGGGATAGAAGAATCTATTCTTTTTCTGTAACATTTCTTATAAAAGAATGTATTTCGCGGACTTGAAACACAGTATTTCTATACTATGGCCGAATACTCATTATAATCGAAACAATTCACACCCGCGACTGAAATAATTTTCTTCTCTCCGCCCCTCATTGTTTTTTATTGACCTCCACACTTCATTGAACGTTCATAAAACCTCGTATATTTAGAATCGTCCGCGGTCTTTATGAAATAAAATGACCGATGTATAACAAAAGAATCACATTTGAAGGTTTGTAATATATGATAAATTTTACAATTATTGTCTGAAAAAATCATTTCAAATAAAACCGGACTTACCCTTTCAATGAAAAGATCCAGGGCTTCCCTCAAGGATATCTCACCACTGTCTCTCTCCTCGGTGTCTAGGCCTCTCTCTTCTGTGTCTAGGTACGCGCCTTGTACATTCACGCTCAGTGCGATGATCAGAACACCTACAAATATCATTTTCAGGTCCGTACTGTGCTGTCTCCGAATGGTGAATGTGGAGAGTGAGAAGCAGGATTCCCATTATATACCTTCTACGTCATAGTGTCCGATGATTAAATTTCACTGTGAGTAGTGTTTCGTTCTATTTTTGTCTGTGAACAAATCTCATGTGACATCTTCACTGTGGCGTATCACGTGATACACAAATGATATGTTCTACGGGAATCCCCTTTGATTAAACCAAGTAGATACTGTCTAAATCTACTTTATATGAATTTATTTTAGGCCTATCATATGGTCATTATTATTAATTATATGATGGAAATTATTCTGATCAAGAATAGACGTATATTTGGAGAACACTTCAACAGAAACCATATCATAACATGTGTTGAGCATTGAAAAATTTCTGTTTAAGTGTTCTCCGAATACACGTCTATTCTTGACCAGAATAGATAAGCATCACATAATTGATGATAATGGCCATATGATAGGCCTAAAGTAAAATCATATAAAGAAGATTTGACCAGTATTTACTTGGTTTAATTAAAGGGGATTCCAGTGGAACATATCATTTGCGTATCACGTGATACGCCACAGTGATCTTGTCAGTGAGGGGGATTAAAAGCCATTGACCTCGTTTTAGAGGAATACTGGTATTCTAGCCGTTTTATTTCATTTTACTTATAATAATCACCATAGGAAGGATAAAGTATCAGTACAACATGTACAGGGGGTAGGTATCATCGCGAAGTCCGCCCCTCCCCCTTCGCTATACAGAAATTCCTATCTTCCAAGTTCTTATATGTATGAGGATAGGACGTTTCGTTTGGCGAAGATGGAGGGGCGGGCTTCGCGACGATACCTACCCCGTGATACAGAATGAATGAGAAAAAATCAAAACAAATGAATGAACAATTTCTAATTCAAAGTAATCGATCAATTAAATGAAATACTTCAAAAACTAATTCATTTTGTTTCAAATATTTTTAGAATTATTCTATGCTTTAATATTCACTAATCTTATTTAATTTCCACTCTATAACATCGTTTATTTTACTTGATTTTGAAAACTTTATGCAAGAAATATATTCGAACACTTCAAATTGTAATAGAGACACGTGACCGGTTTCGGTCTTCGAATTTTATTTTTCTGTATAACGAGAACCAAATCACTGTGACACATATACGGTTTAACTCAAATTTCAAAAGACAACGGTAAAACAATTTTTGTATGCTTTCATTTGTCGATATATACATGTACAATCCTTTCGGCATTTTGTTTATAAGTTACTTCTCTTTACTAAATCTAATCGATTATTTTCTCTTTATTTAAGTTTTCTTAATGATTGCATTTATTTGTTTCTTGGAGGTTTCGAGAGCTCACAATTGTCTGTACAGAAATCAAAGAACAAAAATATCGAAGGTACATGTAAAGCAGGAGGAATCAAGATTATAGGGAGGAGAAACAGCGCATGAATAAACTATGTCCAACCTTTGATAATCAAGAATTTATCAATAAGAAAAAGATCAGAAGGTCTTATAGTTTTTGTATCAAGAGAAAGGTCTCGTCAAAAGGAAGACAAATGAAACATGCTCATAGTGTTCATTTAAGGTCTTTATGACTGACAGACGATCGAACATCAGACGAACAAAAGTTACCGCACTTTTGCGAAAAAGGGGACATGAATATGAAAAAAGACAAGGGGATGCTGACCAAAAAGATTTCTCTCTTCCACTAAGTCTGCAACTGCTTACAGTATTACGGTAACAACACAAGGTCTTGCAACAAGAAAACACACCCAATACCACTCGCCTTTCCCAAGAAAAAATCAACGCCAAATTGTTCAATTATGTGTCAAAATTTGGGGACAATTTTTGTTTGCGGTTTATGTACGAAGATAATCAAATGGTCCAAGATATGATGAAAGTGTGTGTAACGTTGCAGATGAGTCAAAATAGGCGAATCATTCAGGTCCAACATGCAGCAATCATCTTATCTAATTGACAAGGTCGAAAGAGCAAAAAACATAAAATAATAAAGGCAACATAAGCGGAGTATCCCCTCGTAACTGCGTGTTCTTTTCCATCAGCAAAATTGATTTTCAAAAAATCAAATTCAAGGAATTGTGGTCCCCCGCTTTTGGGTGTTTGCCTTTAAAGAAATGCTTACAGACACCCCTACTATTTTAAAGTTTTCAAAACATATCTCATGTACTATCAAAGTTCTAAATATCAAAGGATTAAACCACAAGAAAAGGTCAAAAGGTCAAAACTTTGTTACCAAGGCAAAGGTCTTGTGAAAAGGAATGCACATGTGAAATATGAAAGTCTTACTTTTTACTATCCAAAAGTTATGGTCAATTGTGAAGTTTTTTAAATGTGATTCAATCTCCAAGGACGAGGTCACAAGGTCTGAATGTTGTTACCAACGGAAAGGTCTTGTCACAAGGAAACCACATGTTAAATATGAAAGCCCAATCACTTACCATTCAAAAGTTATCGTCAAGGATAAAGTTTTTGAAAAGTAGGTTAAACTCCAAGGTCACAAAGTCAAAATTTTTGGTATCCAAGGAAAGGTCTTGTCACAATGAATACTCGAGTGAAATATGGAAGCCCTATCACTTTCCATACAAAAGTTGTCGTCAAGGGTAAAGTTTTTGACAAGTAGGTCAAACTCCTAGGTCAAGGTCTAAAGGTCAAATTTTTTGGTATCCAAGGATAGGTCATGTCTCAATGAGTACACATATGAAATATGGAAGCCCTATCGCTTTTCATTCAAGAGTTATGGTCATGATTAAAGTTTTTGAAAAGTAGGTCAAACTCCAAGGTCAAGGTCACAAGGTCAAAATTTTTGGTATCCATGAAAAGGTATTGTCACAATGAATACACATGTGAAATATGAAAGCCCTATCACTTACCATTCAAAAGTTATGGTCAAGGTTAAAGTTTTTTTTAAAGTAGGTCAAACTCCAAGGTCAAGGTCACAAGGTCAAAACTTTTGGTATCCATGGAAAGTTCTTGTCACAAGGAATACACATGTGAAATATGAAAGCCCTATCTCTTACCATTCAAAAGTTATGGACAAGGTTAAAGTTTTTCTGACTGACGGACAGACAGATGGACGGACAGACAGACGGGACGGTTTTAATGTCCCTGCGCTCCGCGAAAGCGGGAGACAATAAAGTCCATAGAGACCTTGATCTTGAAATTCAATAGGGTTTATCCTCTCTACATATGGAACATTTGTGAAGAGTTATGTGATCATAGAAAATTGCCTTGTCTTCTATGCTGTTCACAATGATTTAAGTCCACAGTAACCTTGATATTCGACCCTTGACCGATTTATTATCTTTCCAAGGGGAACACTTGTGGAAGGTTTGATTTTGCTATGACGATTACTTTTTTTGTCTTCTTTTACAATGATTTTAAGCCAAAGTCTACAGTGACCTTGACCTTTGACTCTCAACCTTGAAATTCCAAAGCATAAGATCTTGTTTGGAAGATCTGAAAGGAAGGAGGGGATCCCTGACAAGACCCACAGAAAACCCCTTATGCAAAAACACAGAGGTCAAGCACAATAAGAGACATCAAAGGGACAAAGAAGACCAAACATCAAAGACAACATCAAAACATGTGGTGACCATTTTCAAATTCAAATTTTGTCTCGATGAGCACCTCAAGTGCTTGTTTCTCATAAGGTTCACAAGACCACATTATTCATTGATTTTTGTTACAACAGTCAGAGCTTGTAAATCAATATTTAATGTGACCTTGATCTTTGACCCCTAAATCATATCAGTAGATACATGTATTCTCCACTCATTTTATAACCAATATATTGAAATTGTGTTACAATCTAGAAACCCATATCAAAGGCATATACTACTGTGGTCGCAACTTCCAAGCTTTTTGCGATTGTATAATTATCGCGAAAATAACTCCCAAGTGAAAATTACAAGCAGTATAATACTCCCGATTTGGCCAAAATGACCCTCATACGTGCTGTTGCAATTTCCACTGTGCGAAAAATTTCCAAACAGCGAAAATATCTCCGTTTACAGTATATTTGCATCAGTGACCTTCACCTTTCACTTAATTATTATGAAAATGTTACCAAAGTAATAGTATGCGTATCTTCAAAGTATCATCCTCAGCTGAAAACATTCACACTTGCTGTCATTTTACTGTAAATGTTCTGGAAACACACTGTATGTATGGTGACTTAATTTCCAAGGGTCATAATACATCTCTAAAGTGTCCATAAACATGATGTAGTTGTCCAGGAATATCGCCTGTTGTATGACTTTGACCCTTGACCTTGAAAATCATTTATCATTGGTAAATGCAATCTGTTAAACATTGGCAACTCACATGCTAAGTTTGATTAACATCCAAAGAACTGTAGGACTTGTATCCATAACTTTAATGCATTTGTACATTAAGACCTTCATGCACATACTATTATTCTTATTAATGATAGAAATATAAACATCCTAACAATAATAACAATTTTGATGATTGATTTTAAATAGTTTAATTTGATTTTATAAACTCAATGTTTTTTTAGTATATGCACAACTTAAAACTTGATTTTACATTTGATACAACTTTAAAATAAATCTTGATGAATTTTTCAATCTTTAAAGTTGAATTATTTCTTTTTAATGCATACTTTAAGATTTAATACATCTAAAACAAATGTTTATAAAATTTTTCAGTCTTTAAAGCTATATTATTTCTTTTTAATGCTAAATCTGTCACGTATTTGGCTTATCCTTTACCAGTTTATAATGTATTCTTTCTTTTCTTTGAAACTCTTTCAAGCTGAACTATTTCTTTTTAATGCATAATCTATCATGAATTTGGCGTATCCTTTCCCAGTTTCTAAGGCCTTCTTTCTTCGTTTAAACTCTGTCATCACTTCAAGGCCGTGTTTCACTGCCAGATGCTTGTCCAAATTCCCCTTCAGCTTACAGCTGTGTTCACATAAGTGGCACTTATATGGTCGCAAGTTCTGAAAAAAAATAGTGAAAAACATAATAATCACAGATTACGAAGCTCACCTCGTGGCAACAAAATTCAATTCAAACATATTTCTAAGTACAAGTATATTGGCTTTTAAAGGCAAAATCATTCAAGTGGAAAAAGTCATTTTATGGAAAAAGTAGGTCAAGGTCATCTTATTAAAGTTTGATCAAAGACACATCCAATATGCAAGTTTGGTACATTTAGCACTTATACTTTGCTCAATATTGGCTTTTAATAGCACTCAAGCAGAAAAAGTAGGTCAGATGCTGCATCCGATGCATGGGTCCACCTCAGCATCCAAAGATACACAGCCAATTGTGCCTCACATGAAATTCATATGAAATTAGCATCATGTAAATTTCACATGAAAGTTCATGTAAAATTCATATAAATTTCACATAAGATTCATGTGAAAAATATTTCACATGAATTTCACATAAATTTCCTTCACATGAATTTAACATAAATTTTTCTAAGTGACCTTCACAGGAAACGGAATTCACATAACATCCATGTAAAAATCTTCACATGAATTTCATGTGAAAAATTTCATGTAAATTTCATGTTCATACTCATTTCGCATAAATTTCATGTGAACTTTCATGTAAAGTTCATGTAAATTTCACATGAATTTCATATGAGGCACAATTGGCTGTGTAAATCACTTGTGCAAGTTTGGTTACTGTAGCATCAGAACTTTGTCAGATACTGAGCTACCCCAAAATTCTTAACCAAGTCGCTCTGAGCTACCCCAAACTTCTTAACCAAGTCACTCAAGCAGAAAATGTAGGTCAGATGCAGCATCAAATGCATGGGTTCACCTCATCATTCAAAGATGAATCACTTGTGCAAGTTTGGTTACTGTAGCATCAGAACTTTGCCAAATACTGAGCTACCCCAAAATTCTTATTAAAAACCAGACAAAGACACAAACGCAGACGCAAAAGTGTAGAGCATAAGCTCACTCAACTTTGTCACGGTGAGCTAAAAATCAAGTTTCTGTCTAAAAACAACAATTTCGAGGTTTTTGCATGATAATAACAATACAAAAATATCATACAATTGAAAAGATTAGACTTCAAAGTTAATTTTTGAAACATTGGTAAATGATAATAGACAATACTACGGAGCTTAGCAGCAACCACTGCCGAGAGTTATTATGAATGCCTACCACATTTGTGAATTGTATTGAATACCTACCACGTTTGTGTGTTTACCACTGATATGGTTCCTCATTACTGGTTTATAACGCGTGATAAAGCCACAGCCCTCTACTTCACATTTTAGTGGTTCTATTTCTGAAACAGAAACCACAACATAACTACATTATTGTAGCTAATTTTCCAGTAAACTCAAGAGACAGTCAAACACCAGACATCATTAAATTTCACGATATTTTCATTGTGACGTCAAAATTAAAAGCATGACAACACATCAAGGTGCTTCACAACAGTGAGACCAGATGTGACGTCATAATGGAAAATTTTGCCAAATGTGATTTCTGTGTGTATAAATTCAAGGTTGGGAACAGTCATATCTTTTATCTGGAAAATGGAATATGTTTGATAACAATTTGTGATGCTTAATTGATCCTTACAATTTTTGTGAAAATGTCCCAATGTTTTTATCCATGTATATATAAGCTATGAATTATCAAGGAATTCTACCTTGGAAAGTGCCGATACCTGCAGACAGCCTATAATAGCTGATTTTTCAGTAGATATATTGGGCAGACAGACACCAGCCATCACAAAATTTGGCAACATTTTCATTGTGACGTCATAGAAAACATGACACGAACTAACGACGGTGTGATCAAATGTGACGTCACCATTGAAAATTTTGCCAAATGATGTGATGTCATAAAAACAAGGTTTAAAAGGGTCATAAACATTTTCTGACTATTACTCACTGTGATGTCTCTCATGACTTTTTAACTTATCCTTGGATACAAATATCTTTTTGCAGAGTTGACATTCATGGTGACCCGTCTCTTTTCCTAGAAGAATAATTTAATATTGGGTTATCAAAGACATATATCTTTCCATGGCAAGTCTTCGTAAAAAATCGGACCAATTCTAAGATCAAGTCATGAAGAGTCTATGCATGATATATATATAAATCACATCTCTTAAAGTGCTAACATATGAGTTAATGAAAAGTATGTCACTAGGTTAAAGGCCATGGTACAAATGAAAGGTAAAAATAAAATTTATCTATTCATGAAATATGTAAGTCATTTATAGTTGAAGAAATATAGACCACACTGATTTTTGAAAAGGAGGTCAACACATTGGTAAAGGGTTTGAGTCCGGGTTAATAGTGTTGGGGGGAAATTTGCAAAAGATGTAAATTTATAGTATATGGTATTCCTATCAAATACGTCCAGTTCAAATGCACAAACAGCATACATGATACAAAACAAGTCATTTAATTTTCTTACAGGGGAGGTTAACATTCAATATTATGAGGGGGAGGTTAAAACTGCCTTTCATTTTGTATCATTTTAACTAAGTGTCTTGGTACAAGTGAAACATGTACATATAAGTTTAAATAAACAAATAAAACACGTTTAGTTCTATGCTACTTTTACGGCGTAAAATCCATAGTTATATACATTGTATTAAAAAGGCATTTAATACAATGTACATGTATATAGAGGGCAATACACATTTTCAACACTACAGTACAAAAATTTTACATAGGACTTCATACAATGTGCTTTCCTCATTATAATGTTTTATCACTAACAGCACATATCATATAATATATATAATCAAGAATATCAAAGTAAGAAGTAGATACTATTCATTCAATAAGAGCCTATTTCATACCGTTGTGCAATTCCTGGTGTCGCTCAAAAACGTGATTTGATACACAGCGGAAGTCACACTTGTCACATCTGAGTCTAAAAAATATAGAATATTAAAAAGTTCAAAGAGCAATTTGAAGAGACATGTTATAATCTCTACATTACGCCATGGTAACTAGATATTTTATTCTATGTACAGAATCTTTTCTGAAAGGTAACCTCCCACCATGCATGAAAACACACAAATACATGATCAATATGAAGGAATTTGGAGAGGAAGACACAAAAAAATAAAAGAAAAAATATATCTTTTCTCAAGTGAGGCGGATTATTCTGACTTTATTTTGAGTAAAATCACTTTTTTCTCCTGATATCAATGATGGTATCCTATTAGACATTTTATAGTACATATGAAACATTAATATAAGTTTGTAACTTGTTTGTTAAACATTCTAATATAAATAAACATTTAAGAAATATTATTAATCTTACATTTTTTCTGTTGATGCAGGTATCAACAGAAATTGAACAGAAAACTGCATCAACTGCGCATAGGGAAAGTTGACAGGTATGAATAAATTTCAAATTTTGAAATCAATCTACAAGTGGTTACCATGGTTACCTGACAAACTTACATGTTATAATCATTTGGAGTCTCTCCATGACACATCACCAAGTGATTCGCTAAACTTAGTTTAAATCGGAACACTCTGTGGCATAGATGACAGCTGTAAGTTTTGTAATCACCAAAGTGGACATAACTCATGTGTGCCTGAAACAGATTCTTTTTTGTGTGTAAAAGTTAAGTTCTATAATATCACTTTAAGAATTAAGTAAATATGGTTGAATTTTTCTGTGAATCACTTCAAAACAATTCTATCTCTTAGAATCTCATGAATATTCAAATTACGTTGTTTAGAGTGATTTTAGAAAGTATCACATTCAATAGACTCACATAGGCCATACGTTTCTTTTTCCACAGTAGGTCAGATACAAAAATCAAGGTCATATGATAAAACAATCTTAAATCAGAAGATCTTATTAAGAAGAATTTAAGTATGAGAATACCATTATAACATTTTCTTCCGAATCAATCACCCCTTTGTACGGGATAGGGAAATCCCATCCGAGTATCAAAGATTTGCAGTCCACAACGAGGATTGTGGAGTCATGGACATTGCAAATCTTTGATACCAGGGTGGGATTTCCCTGTCCTTGTATAAAGGGTGATTAATTATTTTTCTCTCACCAATATATTTTCACATAATTCATGAATAAACATTAATTGCTTGTTTTGCGTTAAATGTTGCTCCATGTGACGTCAATCACTGCTAAACCTGTGTAAATGCATATGACGTCACAATAGGGGGGTTCGAGACAAACACACCGGGACACGAGACAGAGTTGTCTCAGATCAGGTAAATCTGTAGTTATCTCTGTCCGGGGTGAGAGAAATTTTTATCTATTTCTAATTACAAAGCATGGAATTTTCGTGACCTTGTAAATCATGACAAGGACAGAGATCAAAATAAACAATAATTATTGAAAATTATTACTATTTCTTATTCTCAAGATCAAAACACATCCTTACGTCCTGAACATCAAATCTGAGAAACATCAACTAAAGAGAATAAAAACTTATGGCCTGGACAAGATTTTACCTTGGTTTTTTTTTTCATGATCTTGACCTTGAATATATGACCTTGGCTCAAGGTTGTGACACACCCTTTGGTTCAATGAGCCAATCTTGTGAAATATTACTCAATCCATGCAGGGATTAAAAACTTATAACCCTAACACCATTGATAGAAGAGGTGACAAAGATGTGAACTCTATAAAAAAAATGTTGGTATAAGATTTTTCTTCAAGTCAGCACCGTGGTCTAGTGGATAGTGCGTCGAACTTTTAATCGTAAGATTGCTGGTTCAAGCCCTGCAAGGACCACAGGTCGGCCAACATATACAGTAACTCTTCAGTGTTCTGTGTTTATATACAAAAAAATGTCCTTGTCTATGTATTGTATACATGTCTGAGGTGTTTTGGGGGTTTTTTTTAAAGATTTTTCTTATGCTAGACAAATTAGTAAAGATTAGCAAACCCCAAAAATTTACTGATGAGAACAGACTGACAGACAAACAGAAGCACGTCCCCCTTACCTTCAGGCCGTATTTGGAGACACTCTTCCCACAGATACTACAGATACTTTTAAACGTTTTGTCTTTTTTCTCTCGATGGCTATCCAAGTGACGATTATGATTTGATTGTGTCTTGTTCGTTCTTCCACATATTTCACATATAAATGCAGGGGCACGGGTTTTACATTTGTGGACAGTTTTCACGTGCATTTGCATATAATTATCCAACATTGACGAGTACTCACAGTTCTGAAAAAGAGATATTCAATCATGAAATGCTCAATGTCAGGAATGTAACATTACTTATTACAATGTCACCGTTAATTTAGCTAAGGAGCAGAGTATTAGATAAGCTTTTTGACTTTCTCTCCTAATCTTATTTTTCATATGATGTAAATTATTGTTGGAATATTATATTGAATAAATATTGTTCAAACTAATTTAGCTACAACACAATATTAGTGTATCACATGATAAATCCTAGGAATTCCATTGGTTGATCACGCGTGGACTTTGAGAGAAAAGTGTCTGGCGTCTGGGCACTATTGCTTTTTACTTAACAGAGTTATGCCGCTTGGAGAGTAATACCCTATAAATAGGTGTCGCCACCTCTTTGTAAATAATCTGAATTGCTAAGTCAATTCTTTTAAAATGCTATTGAGGTCATGTGATGCACTAAACCTATTAATGCCCGTTTGTATGTGTACTATTCTCTCATAGTGTTGCTTGAAGGTAAATAGTGCCCTCACCGACGCTCTAGCACTATTCCTTCCAAAAGCAACACTATGAGAGAATAGTACTCACACAAACGGGCATAAATAGGTAAATAGGTTCTTGCTAACTTCTGATGTCCAATAGTGCACCTTCTAGCAGGTGATAAACGATGTCCTGTAAAACAAAGTGTTGACAGGCCATTAGTTCATGACTTCATGTATAAGTCTGCCAACTGGTGCTACGTCAGACATTCAGTGATCCTTCAATTTAAATCTGCATACAATATCGTGACTTTACTTTACCTCATATGGACACTTGTGGATGGGGTACTTCTTTTCATCAAAGGGCATGTTGTGCTTAACAGACATATGGTGGACTATTGATTTCTCTGTGTGAACCACTTGCAGACATATGTTACATCTGTACACCAGCCGGCCATTTGGTGAGTGTGCTGTACTTTCACTTTGTTGCTCATCGTGCTCTTTCCTAGTTTGGAACACTCCTTTACAAACAAAACAACGATGCATAACACTGACGTGGGGATGTTGGAATTCAGCCATCTTGACTTTGTCTCTTTCCATTTTCGAAAATTGTTTTGCTCCAACCCGGTTTACAGCAGCACAGATGGTTCTTCTCTTCTTCATATTTTGATTGATTTTTGATGTTGTGCTTGATTTAGAATTTGTGCTTGTTTGTGATATTGTGCTTAGTAGTGATACTGCTCTTGCTTGCAATTTTATGCTATTATTAAATTTTGTGCTTCCTTGTATTTTTGTGCTGGTTTGTGACAATGTGCTTGCTTGTGATGTTGTGCTTGCTTGTGATGTTGTGCTTGCTTGTGAATCTGAATCTTGTGATGTTTCACATATAACTGCAGTAGCATCCTTTTTAGTTCTATGCATGAACTTAACATGATATCGAAAATAGCTGTCCAACATTGATGAGTATTTGCAGTTCTGAAAAGAGATAAATTGTGAAAGTAAATACTTTAAATTGGTTATATTCGTCAGGTACCAATTTTCGTCATTTTCGTCAGTGCCTCCCTTGACGAAATTACGTATCGACGAATATAAATACTCTTGACAAAATATGGTGTAGAAAGGAAAAATTGAATCTTAAGAGTTTAAAATACAACAGGCAAATGATAAATCATTGAAAACTGAATACGCACACAAAGTCACATATAATGTACTTCTAATTACTATATTCACAACAAGCTAGGCGGTATACATGTCTCTAATTGTTTGTTTACCAATAATTGTTAAACAAACAATGAAAACAAACGCATACGGCTATACCTGAATATTAAGTTGGCATTTCAACAGACGGATTTATATTTTAGAGACCCTTGGATGACGAATTTACGTACTGACGAAATGGTCATTTTGAACGAATTGACGAAAATTGGCACTGACGAAAATAAAGCAATTTACAGTACCATATAACCAGAAATTTCCGCGAGTATCAAATTTCGTGATTTCATGGTAAAATGGGGTGTCTTTATTTTCGCAAGTACAATTTTTGAGATACCGAAATTACAAACAAATATGTACATATGACTTCACTGTTTTGTACCTCCCATTATTGAAGTTTCAGTTATTTCTATCGCAAGAATACACTCGATTTACTTCGCTTTATGTTTTATCGGGATATGTGAAGAATGACACATGTACAATAAAAACAAAATGTCACTGATATACCAATTTATGTTATACCTTATCAAACACAATTTTTTGCGAGAATATTTTTTCGCAATTCCAAATCACTTGCGAACAAAGCAAAAATAAGTATCTCGGGAAAATTTCTGCTTATATGGTAGGACATGTCAAATTCCTAAAAATAATACTTTGTCATGAATTCTTACAATAAATATTTCTGGTTTTTATTTAGATCTAATGGTAACAGTCTACTTGTCATGTTTTAACCAAAGAGTTTAATGGAATCTATCACCAGTTGTAATAATTGACAATGAAATCAAACTCGAATGTTGAGTTTGGGATATTATTATAAAGCATGTCCATAATTATGGACTTCAAGCAAAGTTGAACACAATTATCAACAGCACCAAAAAAAAAAAGTAGATATGGACACATCTAATATGCGATGAAACACTGACTTCAGAGTGTTCAAAGTGTAAAATATCACTTCCCTAACTTACCTTATATGGACATCTGAGCACAGGGTACTTCTTCTCGTCGTAGGGTATGTTGTGCTTTAGAAACATATGTTGGATTATAGCTTTCTCATAGTGAATCACATGACGACAAATGTCACATCTGTACACCAGCTGACCTGACGGTGAGTGAGGTTTTGAGTCACTCTGCTGCTCATTATGATCTTCTCTTTTGTCAAACACTCCTTTACAAACATTACAGCGATACACGACGGAAACATGTGGATGGTTAAAATTAGTCAAGGCTTGTAATTTTGCAGTACCCTTTATTTTTTTGCTTGCTTTTGATATTGTGCTTGCATGTGATATTGTGCTTGCATGTGATATTGTGCTTGCCTGTGATATTGTATTTGTTTGTGATATTGTGCTTGCTTGTGATATTGTGCTTGCATGTGATATTGTGCTTGCATGTGATATTGTATTTGTTTGTGATATTGTGCTTGCTTGTGATATTGTGCTTGCTTGTGATGTTGTACTTGCATGTGACAGTGTACTTGAACATGATACTGTACTTGAAAGTAATACTGTGCTTGCCTGTAACAATGTGCTTGCTTGTGATGTTGTGCTTGCTTGTGATATTGTCCTTGCTTGTGATGTTGTGCTTGCTTGTGATATTGTGCTTGCTTGTAATACTGTGCTTGTATGTGATATTGTGCTTGCTTGTAATATTGTGCTTGCCTGTGATATTGTCCTTGCTTGTGATATTGTGCTTGCTTGTGATATTGTGCTTGCTTGTGATATTGTGCTTGCTTGTGATATTGTGCTTGCTTGTGATGTTGTGCTTGCTTGTGATGTTGTGCTCTCTTGTGAATCTGAATCTGTATCTTGTGATGTTTCACATACAGTTGCAGTAGAATCCTTCTTGGCTTTATGCATATATCTAACATGACACCGCACATAACTGTCCAACATAGCTGAATAGCTGCAATTCTGAAAGAGAAAAATTATGAGTTAATAGGACATGTCAAATACGTGTACTCCAAACAATATTATGTCATGAATTTTAAAAGACTTTTGACTATTTTTTTTAATCTTATGTGAAAAGTATACTTGACATATTTTCAGACAAAAGTTTATCGATAATAGAATCTTATCACCAGATGTGACAACTGCCCGTGAAATCCAACCCAAGTGTCAAGTTTGGGTTTTTATTATAAATGACAAATATGGAAAAAAAAACCATATCCCTATCAAGAAGTACAAAATCGTTAATAAAAAAAATCTTCTAACCAAGGACATAAAGTATGTCCATAATATAGACATAATGCACACGATTACAAAATAAAAACATTGGTTGTTTAACATAAATGATAATATGGACTCGTCTTATATGATGAAACACTGACTTCAGAGTGTTCAAAGTGTAAAATATTACTTCCCTAACTTACCTTATATGGACATCTGAGCATGGGGTACTTTTTCTCATCGTAGGGTATGTTGTGCTTCACAAACATGTGGTGGATTATATATTTCTCATAGTGTTTCACATCACGACAAATGTCACATCTGTAAACCAGTCTTCCAGATGCTGTGTGAGGTTTCGAGTCAGTTTGCCCTTCACCGTGATCTTCTCTTTTGTCAAACACTCCATTACAAACGTTACAACGATACACGACAGAGGCATGTGGATGGTGGAAGTTAGTCAAGGCTTGTAATTTTGCTCTAATCTTTAATTTTTTGCTTGCTTTTATTATTGTGCTCGCATGAGATAGTGTGCTTCTTTGTGATATTGTGCTTGCCTGTGATATTGTGCTTGCTTGTAATTTTGTGTTCGCTTGTGACATAGTGTTTGCTTGTGACAATGTCTTTGCTTGTGATACTGTGCTTGCTTGTGATACTGTGTTTACTTGTGAATTTGCACTTCCTTGTGTTATTTCACTTATAATTGAAGGGGTATCCTTTTTAGTTTTATGTATATATTTAACATGTTTTCGCAAAGACATGTTCAACATTGCTGAAAAGCTGCAATTCTGAAAAAAAGAGAACAGTGAAAGTTAATAGAAATGAAACTGAAATGCTGAAAACAATGTCATGAAATTTACAATATCAATTCAATATAATGTGAACAATGCACTTTGCATATTTTCTGTCAAAAGCTTCTAAAGTTAAATGTTTAAACACAGATTAACAAAAGTCGATAGCCCAGCAGCAGATAAAGCTGAAATCAAAACTCTTTGGAAAAGATACTATCACGGATAGGATTTTTCTTTTCCTCATATATCTTCCCAAGTCATCAAAAGAACATAATGAATGGTAATGAGCCTGATGATCTTCTGTATCAGCATAAAGCATTGCACATTGACCAAATATGACAGTGGGACTCCATTAAAGGCACCATTCTAAGGCCATGTAAAATAAAATCTATGTTTCTCGGACACCGCCGCGCACTATAATTTGCCGCCAACGAGACGTTTTTATTGCAATTTCAGAAAAAAATATACGCCGTGTCTCATCCTCGATCATCGATTAAAAACGAAATATCCATTTATTTCATTGAACATGTTTATTGTCCTTTAAAATCGTCAAAACTGTACCCGATGAATAAATACTTTTAAAAGCCCGTATAAATCACAGCGTGTTCAGTATTTACATTACGGGTAGACTTTATCCACGCGTCGTTTAAAGGGAATTGTGTAGGATATACTAACAACGTGCCGCGGACACTTGGACGGCTGGCTATTCGCGTGTTTAATACATCCAGTATTACATGTATCAAAACGTTCATATAGTTTTCTTTATTGATCTCCACAGCATATGTAAATACCTATGCCGAACAACAGCAAGTGTCCATTGTAATACTTCCGAATCTATAATAATAACATTAAGCAAGGACCGCCGACGAACGCAAGAGAAACGTAGTTAAATCCTTAGGGGGGGGCAGCATAAGATTTTTTGCCTTACATGAATAATGGGGGGGGGGACAGAACAGAAGACTTCTTTGCCTTACATGAACAATAAGAGCACTCTTGATGAAAAAAAAACAAAAAATAAAAACCCTACCTACCTTGCCACTTTTTGTTACCCAATTATCTGAGAAACATAGAATTTATTTTACATGGCCTAATTTTGTCAGAGAAGTCTGGGACCTGGGGCCTGTCTTACAAAATTTTAGGAATTTTCAGAACTTTCATCATCAATAAAAGCTTAACATCTTTCTCTCTTTAGATTATATTGACCTTTCTAATAGCATTTCTACATAATAAATACAAATTAAGAAACAAAACATTGCAATTTTTAGCTTATAAGAAGTACTAGGCGATCAAGACTTACGAAAATTCCTTGAATTTTTTGTAAGTATTGGCCGTGATCCCTTGACTTTTTTTTAATATATATTGTAAGAAAAGCTTGGGTCATGATCCTTTGTCCTATATGAAAGTCGGTCACATCTCAGGCGATTTTTCATAAGCTCATTTCATCCAGCAGAACACTAACTTATCTATACATGTTATATGCAAATTGCCTTTGACATCTATACATAGTTTTTTATTCTTTCGTATTACAATCTTAATTGTATGTTTACCAACAAAGACCTTCGCTATTGAAAAAAAAGCCTGTGTTTGTGAGACACGAATGCCCCCGGTGGCATCTTCGTTGGTATAAACACCATTTTCTTTTAAGTACATGTATTTGAAAGGTGAAGATCAGGTTCATTGGGTTAAAACTTTTTGGTATCAATGGAAAAATCTTGTGACAAGGAATACACATGTGAAATATCAAAGCCCTATCACTTACCATCCAAAAGATATTCCAAATGTTAAAGTTTTTGTAAAGAAGGTCAAAGGCCAAAGTCAAGGTAAAATATGTTGGTATCAATGGAAAGGTCTTAACATAACGAATACACATGTGAAATATCAAAGCATTATAACTTACCATTCAAACGTTATGCCCAATGTTAAATTTTTTGAAAAGTAGAACAAAGGTCAAGGTCAAGATGACGAGGTCAAAACATTTTGGTATCAATGGAAAGGTCTTGTCACAAGGAAAACATATGTCAAATATGAAAGCCCTATCACTTACCATTCAAAAGTTATGCCCAATGTTAAGTTTTTTTGAAAAATAGATCAAAGGTCAAGGTCAAGGTCACAAGGTAAAACATTTTGGTATCAATGGAAAGGTCTTGTCACTAGGAATACACATGTCAAATTTGAAAGCCCTATCACTAACCATTTAAAACTTATGCCCAATGTTAAAGTTTTTGAAAAGTAGGTCAAAGGTCAAGGTCAAGCTCATGAGGTCAAAATTTGGTATCAATGGAAAGGTCTTGTTACAAGGAATATACATGTGAAATATCAAAGCCCTATCACCTACCATTCAAAAGTTATGCCCAATGTTAAAGTTTTTGAATAGTAGGTCAAAGGTCAAGGTTAAGGTCACAAGGTCAAAATTTTTGGTATCAATGGAAAGGTCTTGTCACAAGGAATACACAAGTGAAATATACAATCCCTGTCAACTGTTAAAGTTTTTCACACAAACAGACAGACAGACAGACTAACAGACAAACAGACGGACAGGCCAAAAACTATATGCCCCCAAATCTTTGATTCCGGGGGCATAAAAATATCACTTCCCTAACTAAACTTTACCTTATATGGACATCTGAGCAAAGGGTACTTCTCTTCATCATACGGAACGTTGTGCTTCACAAACATGTGTTGGATTATAGCTTTCTCATAGTGAATCACATGACGGCAAATGTCACATCTGTACACCAGCCTTCCTGATGCTGTGTGAGGTTTCAAGTCAGTTTGCCCTAATTTACCATGATCTTCTCTCTTGTCAAACACTCCACTACAAACGTCACACCGATACACGACAGAAACATGTGGATGGTGGAAATTACTCAATGCATGAAACTTTGCAGTACCCTTTAATTTTGTGCTTTCTTGCAGTTTTGTGCTTTTGTGTGACACATCTCTCCCTTCAAACTCTAATACTTTATCTGATACTGCACTAGTGGTTTCTGTCTTCTTTGATTTGGTGATATTTTCATCCGAGTCTGACAATGTGCTTGGTCGTATTTTTGTGTTCATATCTGATGCTGTGCTTGCTGGTGATATTGTGTTTCCTTGTGATTTTGTGCTTCTGTGTGAATCTGTGATTTCTTGTGAATCTGTTTCTTCTTGTGATATTGGGGTATCCTTCTTTGATCCATGCATCAATTTGACATGACTTCGCAAATATCTATCCAACATTGCTGAAAAGTTGCACATCTGAAAAAGATATTTAAGCAACAAAGTTAAGCCATATTTGTGTTAAGCCATATTTCTTGACTGTTCGGCACGAAAAACGTTAACTTGGTAGAGGACCTTCATTACTTGCTTCCACCAAGATTTCATGAAATTCTGTGCAGCAGTCAAAGAGGAGACGTTGAAAATGTGTCAGCCAATCAGAGCCCTTGGCAGCCATATTTGTTAACCAATTGAAACAAAAAACATAACCATTGTAATTTTGTAAAGGACCTTGAGTAATTGCTTTCTGTATGATTTCGTAAAATCCTGTGCAGCAGTTGCAGAGAAGTCGAAAATGTATCAGCCAATCAGAGCCATTGGCGGCCATATGTGTTGACCAATCGACAAGAAATACACAAACTGTGTGAAGGACCTTGAGTACGTGCTTCCTGAAATTCAGTGCAGCATTTTACGATGGTGTCAGACTACTAATGACAGACGGCACACTTTGACTATAGCTAACTTGACTCCGTTGAGCTTAAAACATAATATTTACTTATGAACTGTGTTTCCCTGATCTGCAAGTATACAGGGCTCTTTATATGCACCCTGATTTTGACATCTATACACAGTTTTTGTGTTACTTTCATATTACTGTTTTGATTACTGTAAAGAAGTTACCAAGTATTTTCCCTGGAGAAAAAATGTTACGATTATAGCATCAAGACCATACGCTTGGGGGAAATATTTGTCTCTGTCATTGCAAATATTTCAATTGAATCACTTAATAAGAGAAATTACCCCCACCCAAAAATTTCTACGTTGACAGTATATATCAATTATAGTAGAAGACATTTGTTTCTAATCTCGCTTTCCAAACTAAACTTTACCTTATATGGACATCTGAGCAAAGGGTACTTCTGTTCATCATACGGAACGTTGTGCTTCACAAACATGTGTTGGATTATAGCTTTCTCATAGTGAATCACATGACGGCAAATGTCACATCTGTACACCAGCCTTCCAGATGCTGTGTGAGGTTTCAAGTCAGTTTGCCCTAATTTACCATGATCTTCTCTTTTGTCAAACACTCCACTACAAACATCACACCGATACACGACAGAAACATGTGGATGGTGGAAATTACTCAATGCATGTAATTTTGCAGTACCCTTTAATTTTGTGCTTTCTTGCAGTTTTGTGCTTTTGTGTGACACATCTCTCCCTTCAAACTCTAATACTTCATCTGATACTGCACTAGTGGTTTCTGTCTTCTTTGATTTGGTGATACTTTCATCTGAGTTTGACAATGAGCTTGGTCGTATTTTTGTGTTCATATCTGATGCTGTGCTTGCTGGTGATATTGTACTTCCTTGTGATTTTGTGCTTCTGTCTGAATCTGATGCATGTGAATCTGTGATTTCTTGTGAATCTGATTTTTCATTCATAACTGCAGGGGTATCCTTTGATCCATGCTTCAATTTGACATGTCTTTGCAAATACTTATCCAAGATTGTTGAAAAGCTGCACTTCTGAAAAAGATTTTAAATTTAAGAAGTTAATTCTCAAAATGGTGTCATGAAAACTAAACAAGAGGCCAAAGGGGCCACATTGCTCATCTGAGTTGCAGACCAAAAAATAAGTGGCCAACTTGGTGGAGGCCCTTGTGAAATTCTGTGCAGCGGTTGCAGAGGTGAAGTCGAAAATGTGTCGGCCAATCAGAGCCCCTGGTGGCCATATTTGTTGACAAATCAGCACGAAAAACAAAAAGTTGGTAGAACACCTTGTGTACTTATTTCCTGTAATTCCTGTAACGTTTTGTGCAGTTGTTTCACAGGAGAAGTAAAAATTGTGTCAGTCAATCAGAGTCCTTGGCAGCCATATTTATTAACAAATCTGCACACATTTTTGAGAAGACCTTGAATTCTTGCTTTCTGTAAGTTTTTGTGAAATTTTGCGCAGTAATACGATCTTTTCGAAATACAGAGTTACTTCCCATTTGTGCAGGTATCTGACGTCAACGCATTGTGACGTCATGAATTTTTTATAGAAACCAGCATGAAAATCAGGGAAACAGGGTCACAAATATGACGTTTAAAACGGAATTTAATGACGTCACAATGCTTTTACGTCAGAAACCTGCACAAATCGAACAAAAGCCTGTAAAATCGAAAAGACGGAATTGAAGAGGAGAAGTAAAAAATGCAGTGATTGAAGAGGAGAAGTAAAAAATGCCTCAGCCAATCAGAGCCCTCGGCAGCAATATTTTCTGACTGATCGGCACAAAAAACACAAGCTTGGCAAAGGACCTTGAGTACTTGCTTCCTGCAAGTTGTAACATTTCGTGAAATTCTGCACTTTGACTATAGCTAACTTGAGCTTTGCTCAGGTAAGCAAAACATCTTAAAATTTGCAATTTTAATGTTATATCTGAACAGCACACATAAGAGTATTTTAGTATTTCTCCTATGCTAGAACTTGACCTTTGATCCGAAATTCAAATCAATATGCTTCCAAACCTTTAGCCATTTTTGAGAAGGAAATTACCAGACAGACAGGTGGACAGACAGACAGATGGAGCGACAGACAATTTTCTCAGAATTCTTTTGTGATTTATAGAATTCGCATGTAGACATTTGGAGAGTATAAACCATGGACAGAACAAGCTTACATATCATGTATCAAAACAAAAAGGTTCTTGAATCTGTTTACCTTGTATGGACATCTGAGCTCGGGGTACTTCTCTGTATCATACGGAATACCGTGCCTTACATAGAGATGGTAGATTATCCCTTTCTCATAGTGATAGTGTTTCACATCACTGCAAAGGTCACATCTGTACACCAGCTGACCTGATGCAGTGTGAGGTTTTGAGTCAGTTTGCCCTTCGTCATGATCTTCTTTTTTGTCAAAAACTCCATTACAGATGTTACAACGATACACTACGGAGACATGAGGATGGTGGAAATAAGTCAAGGCGCGTAATTTTGCCCTCATATTTAATTGTGTGCTTCTTTGTGATTTAATACTTCCTTGTGAACTTGATGTATGTGAATCTGTGATTTCTTGTGAATCTGAATCTCCATGTGATTTTTCACTTCTAATTGCAGGAGCATCCTTTTTAGCTCCATGCATCAATTTAATATGACTTTGCAAATAACGGTCCAACATTGACGAATAACGGCAGTTCTGAAAGAAATTTAAAAATTATCGAAGTTAATTCACAAAATGGTGTCATGAAATTTTAAATACATATCAAAGTCACAATTTTAATGTTATATCACAATGGCAAACTCAGAGTGTTTTTGTATCTACTTGACAACATATTCCCCTTTGTAACTGGTAACAGTGAGTTGGATTCTAACAGCCATAGAGGCTCGAAGCTGCGATAAATTACCCTTCAAAGATCCACAATACTTACCATTCAAAAGTAAAGAAAAGTGGCCAAGGTCAAAGTTTTTAAAAAGTAAGTCAATCTCCACGGTAGATAAAAGATGGATTTTACTTAGCTATCACATACATCGTCGTCTTCTTGATTAAGGCAAAGGGGCCGAAATTTGAGTTACCAAGTGTTTGTGTTCTTCATTATTCTAAGCGTCATGTTTTTCCCAACAATGATCTTGACCTTTGATCCTGAGAACCCCAAATTGATAGACTTGTTCCCATCTACGGTAGTATAGTAAGCATACATTCCAAATGTGTTACAGAATTCGGGTGTCATCATCTTGAAACAGAAAGTGTGACAGAATGACTGAATGACAAACAACGCAATCTCTCAAAACCCAAGTCATTATGGTACATGTACATGACACACGGGGATAAAAATATAACTGCTTAATGTTGAATGTTTGACCCTGAATATATGGCCTTGACCTTGCAGTTGACCTTGACCCACAATGGGTATTTTATCATGCTTGACCATCCCTGCAGATCTGATGAAAGTAAAATGTATGTTATAGCCATTTATGTGAAAGGGTGACTACCAGACAGATAGACAGACAGACATTGCCTTATGATTCATGGAATATGAATGCAGACCAACAAGAGGGTACATGTATAAACCATTAGCAATTCGGTCTTTTCGAAATACAGAGTTACTTCCCATTTGTGCAGGTATCTGACGTCAACGCATTGCGACGTCATCAAATTCTATGGAAACCAGCATGTAATTCTGGAAAACAGGGCTGCAAATTTACGTTTTCAAAGGAATTTAATGACGTCTCAATGCTTTTACGTCAGATACCTCACAAATCGAACGTAGGACTGTAAAATCGAAAAGACGGAATTGCATGAAGAAGACCTTTATACTTTTAAAATATCAAGAAACCAAATGTTCAACAATCTGTTTACCTTATATGGACAACTCAGCAAAGGGTACTTCTCTTCATCATATGGAATATCGTGCTTCACAAACATGTGGAGGATTATCGCTTTCTTATTGTGTTTCACATCACGACAAATGTCACATCTGTAAACCAGCTGACCTGATGCAGTGTGAGGTTTCGAGTCAGTTCGCCCTTCACCGTGATCTTCTCTTTTGTCAAACACTCCATTACAAACGTTACAACGATACACGACGGAGACATGAGGATGGCGGAAGTTAGTCAAGGCGTGTAATTTTGCGATACCCTTTAATTTTGTGCTTCCTTGTAATTTTGTGCTTCCTTGTAATTTTGTGCTTCCTCGTGATTGTGTGCTTCCTTGTAATTTTGTACCTCCTTGTGATTTTGTCCTTCCTTGTGATTTTGTCCTTCCTTGTGATTTTGTCCTTCCTTGTGGACTTGATGAAAGTGAATCTGTGATTTCTTGTGAATCTGTTTCTTGTGATTTTTCATTCATAATTTCAGGGTTGTCCTTATTTGATTCATGCATCAGTTTGACATGTTTTTGCAAATAATCATCAAACATAGTTGAATAGCTGCAATTCTGAAAGAGATAAAGTATGAAAGTTTTAAATTCTCAAAATGGTGACACGAAAACTAATTACATGTATATAAAATCATTCAAAGGAATGCATGTGTTGCCTGCAAAACAGCGACACATAGGAATCACTTTTATATAGGTGTGACAGACATCTAAGTGGGACAGATGGACAGACGGACGACGGACAAAGTGATCCCTAAGTGTTACTATGCTTTGCAGGTGACACAAAAATACATACATGTGTATTAGAATTTTTTAACTTAAATGTTATATCAAAACAGCACACTAAGAGTGTTGAAATATTTGTAAAACATATAATGCCCCCACTGTAACTGGTCATAGAACTGGTTGCTTTGACCAAAAAAGATTTTTAATGAATTTTCAAAAAAAATTTACCAGAAAATCTCCAAAATCACCTTGACCTTTTATCCCTGACCTTGATAATCAATAGAAAGATTCGCTACATAATTAAAGCCAATTTAAACTGCAAATTTGAAGTTCCCACATAGCTTCAAACGGTTTGGCCTCTATTCTTATATACAAGGGGATGGACGTATGGACAGACTGACATCGCTATACCATAATACGAAGAATCCCATCAGAAGACAGGCACTTAAAAAGAAATGGTATCCTTGAAATTTAAGCAAACATCAACAAATTTTATTTTCAGGTATGATCTGATTCATGTTTGTTGGAATCCCAGACTCCAAATATAGTGCTATAACATTTGTATAAATAGACCCCCAAAATAGTTTAATAATCTATGTATCAACAAAATATCTCAGCCAATCAGAATCTTTGTTCTGAAATATAACAACGGAAATTAAATGATTTGAATATCACATATTGAAACAAATGTTCCCAAATTACAAATTACCTTATATGGACATCTGATCACAGGGTACTTGTCTTCATCATAAGGAATATCATGCTTCTGAAACATGTGATGTATTATGGCTTTCTCATAGTTAATCGCACAATGACATATGTCACATCTGTAAACCAGCTGACCTGATGGTGAATGAGGTTTTTTGTCAGTTTGCCCTTCACCGTGATCTTCTTTTTTGTCAAACACTCCTTTACAAACGTCACACCGATACACGACAGAAACATAAGGATGGCGGAAATTAGTCTTGGCAAGTAATTTTTCCCTGACCTTCGAATTTGTGCTTTCTTGAGATTTTGTGCTTTTGTGAGCCACTGTGCTTATATCTAATATCCTGCTTCTCAGACATCTTTGACTTGTTATTGATACAGAATCATCACCATTGGCTGGCGTCGTTCTTCCTGTTTTTTCTCCTACCAAGACTCTTTTCCTTTTGTTGATTTGTGTCCTAGTTTTATCATCATATAGATTTACTCTGTCTTCAGATTCTAATACTTCACAGACTTTTCTCTTTTTTGATCCCTTTTCACTATTAAAGTCTTTATCATCAGCTGTCTTTGTCTCTTCACCTGACACTTTCCTCTTTTTTTCCTGATTGGACAGTTTTGCTTCTTTGCTCCTACGTAGATTGTACCTGTTTGTTACACTCTTCTCTCTAAGAATGTTTGCCGAGGAAGAAGGACTGTTCCCTTTTGATAGTGGATCATTTTGGGTATATAATGGATAATTCAATCCTGTATATTGTGAATTATTCCCTGTAGATTGTGAATCACTCCAAGTAGATTGTGAATCATTCTTTGTGGATTGTGAATCATTCCATGAAGATTGTGAATCATTCCCTGTAAAATGTGGATCAGATCCTGTAAAATGTGGATAATTTCCTGTGGATTGTGGATTATCCACTGTGGAGTCCAGATCATGCCATGCAATGGCAAACACTTGATTATTCCCTAATGACTGTAGATCACTCCCTCTATTTGAAGATTCAGTCCATGTAAATTCTGAATTGTTTCTTACAGATTGTATATCACTACATGCAGATTCTAGGTCATATCCATTTGACATATTGCTTGTATTAGAAAAAGAATCCGGTGAGATATCGTCATCAGTGTACACTGTTGATAGAGCTTCGCTGACGGCCTTTTGGGTAGCAGTCATCTCGTTGCTTTGATTGTTTGTTCTGATGGAAGACTGATCTATGCAGTTCTCAAACGGCAAACCTTTACATCTTTTATTTACATCGTCCATACACATTTCCGTACATGAAATCATCTCACCATTATCAGAGGCACCTATATGTATAGCATCGGCATATTTCACTTCCTCACTAGCATTGTTCTCAATCATCGCTAAACTAGCACTAGCATCAAACTCTTGGCTATTAACAACAGAATTATTTTTCCTACTCTCACTTTCAATATATTGTAAAAAGTTTTCACAAATTGACAGAGCAGTTTTTAATTGAAGATAAGAGCAAATTTCTGTGATTCTCCTAATACTGTCTTTGGATACCATCAACTTGCCGGTGTAAAGAAGCCTTACCACTACTCCAACATCATCTATGTGAAAAGGTACGGTAAATTTCATGTCCTCAGTAGAATTTTTAACGTTATTAAAGTAAGGACTGGCCATGAAGAGTACCAGACGATGAGCGGGTATACAGCCATTGGTTGTTATAACCAGGCAGTCACACAGATGACGTTGTTGTTGGAATCTGTACAGACACTCCGTGAATTGGCTGGGAAAGTCGGGAATTTCCAGAATCTTTATTTCCTGATCCATCTTTTTATCTGAAACACACAAATGTTTGCATAAGTGTGCAGTATACTGGTATATATCACATTGCAGGGACCTCTTTTTGCTCAATTATGAAGCTGACTAATTTGGTCCTATATCCAAACAAAAATACTGCATGTATCTTACTTCCCAACTGAGATTCTTATATAACAATAAACAGGCTAGAAATAACTTCAAACTAGTAGTTCCTGAACCATCCTCAATATTATACAAATATGGACTGGGTATGAGTTCAATATTATACAATTACAAACCTTCAAATGTGATTCTTTTGTTATTCATTGGTCATTTTATTTCATAAAGACCTCGGATGATTCTAAATGTACGAGATTTTATGAACGTTCAATGAAGTGTGGAGGTCAATAAAAAACAATGAGGGGCAGAGAATAGAAAATTATTTCAGTCGCGGGTGTGAATTGTTTTGATTATAATGAGTATTCGGCCATGGTATAGAAAATTTTGTGTTTCAAGTCCGCTTAAGACATCATTTTATAAGAAATGTTAACAGAAAAAGAAAAGATTCTTCTATTCCGAAAACCGCAAAATGCTATTTCAAATCAATCTAGATCCCTATTGCGATTCTTGAATTCCAATCATTCTAAATGCTTTTTAAATATATGTATATTGAGGAACTTGATGAACAAAATAAAGAAATATTATACTCACTTGATTAGAAAATCTTCTTATATCTCTATTTGCAATAATGTAATCACATATTTAAAAACTTTAATGGAAATAGAATTCATTGTTACACTATTATTTTCTTCTTTGACCGAGTACAGGGTATCTTTCAGAAAATTATCGGGATGTATAACAAATTATTTTACTTCCATGGCCTAATAATCGTTACCGTTGCATATTTCCACCCGATAATTTGCATGGTCAATTTCATTTTGAAAAGCAGGGATGTACTAAATATTTAGATTTTTATTTTTCGGAAAATTGAAGAAAATCTGCAGTTTGTAAGTCGGATAAAGACCTCGTTGAGGTCTGTATGAAGGTTAGATGCCCTCGGAGAGAACTTATTGACTGGGAATGAGGGCAATAATATATGATTTGTTGGACCTGAATATACAATTATTGACTGAGAATGAGGGCAATATATGATTGGTGTGAAAAACCTAAATGCAACTAAAAAACGAAAAAAAAATTAGGGTCAGCTTGAGTAGGGTCGGTCAGAAACACAGGTGTTTTTTTTTTTTTTTTTCTTTTGGCCCTAGAAAATTTTACGAAATTTGGGTTGGAAAGAACGTGCCATTGTAAGAACCGCGAAATATACAACTTCTAAGGCACGGTCCATTTGATATTCTGGGGGGGCTTGGGTTTTTTTCGAAAAAAAATAATTTTGCTCTGAATTTTGATGAAAAAAATAAATTTGCTTATGGTGTGACAGAAAAAAAATAATCTTGCTTTTACAAGTAATCTGAATTTGAAGAATAACCAAAAAATTCGCTTAAAATAAAAATTCCTGAAAAATTTTCGGCTCGCTTCGCTCGATCGCCGCAGTTTTTACTTTCTAAAAAAAATTTTTAGATCGCTTAATTGCTCTCCATAGTTTTCTTCTGTAATGGCAAGTACATATTTGAAAAATATCAAAAGAATGCATGTGACTGAAACAATTAAAATGCTTAAATACATTATCAATATAATTTATTACTTTTAATTAATAGATACATGTATCACCTTATATTAGTGTCTAATTTTATATACAAGCTTGGAAGGAGAATTTAAATAAGTTTTTCACTAGTTTTCATTTCTAAAAACTTGCATCAGGCCCTCTTGCCATGTTACATGACCTTATATACATTTTGTTTACTAAAAATCATATATCGAATATTGTAAAAATCTTTCATCTCTCTCAGTTTAGATTTACATAAAAATAATGTTTGGAGTAATTTAAGTAAAAATAACGAATTTCTATTGAAAAAACACAAACATTCTTAATATTCACATCAATTGTTAAAAAAAAATTTCCTTGCTCCAACTTTGCAAGAAAAAAATAATTTTGCCCCGGTCCGGGGCGAACAAAATAATCTTGCTCCGACAAAAAACCCAAGCCCCCCCCCCCCCCCCCCCCCCCCCCCCCCAGAATATCAAATCATGGACCGTGCCTGAGCACTCTTTCACCTCGAATTTCCTCGGACATCTTCAAATAACTTGTTACAGATTCAAGATATTTTATCTTGTAAGAAAGTAAAAAGCTGGGCATGTACCTTTTATTTATACTATTCATTGGCTTCTTGCATTCTTTTTTACCAAATTTTATGACTGCAGAAAATTTTCTTCTTCAGGAAAGACAACTCTGCAGGAAAAATATATTCAGACAATTCTAATGAAAGGCTTTTCGATCTCATGTCAATTCGAAGAAAAAGAAAAGAAAATTCAAATGCTTTCTTACCGATAATTAAGCATGTTGTTGATTTATGAGGTGTACATTTATGAGGTGCAAATAAAAAAAAAATTGTATACATCATCATACATAATCTTCTTCTTCTTCGCTGGATTAGTCCAGTCATATTACGATTTGAAATCAAAATCATTGCAAAAGAAATGTTTTAGTGTTATGCTTACGTTGAGACACTTGGAACAACATATCAAAAGTCCTCTAAAATCCTCTTGGTGGAAATATGATTTTATTACCTCACAAAAATGTTATTTTGACCTTGACCATGAAGATGACTCCATCCCATATTGCGTATTGACTTATATTTGACTCTTCATATGATTGTGACCTTGACCATGATGATGACTCCGTTCCACATTGCGTGTCGAGACTCATATTTGACTCATCATATGATTGTGACCTTGACCATGAAGATAACTCCATCCCACATTGTGTGTTGAGACTCATATTTGACTCTTCATATGATTGTGACCTTGACCATGATGATGACTCCATCCAACATTGCGTATTGACTTATATTTGACTCTTCATATGATTGTGACCTTGATCATGAAGATGACTCCATCCAACATTGCGTGTTGAGACTCATATTTGACTCTTCATATGATTGTGACCTTGACCATGATGATGACTCCATCCAACATTGCGTATTGACTTATATTTGACTCTTCATATGATTGTGACCTTGATCATGAAGATGACTCCATCCAACATTGCGTGTTGAGACTCATATTTGACTCTTTATATGATTGTGACCTTGACCATGATGATGACTCCATCCAACATTGCGTATTGACTTATATTTGACTCTTCATATGATTGTGACCTTGATCATGAAGATGACTCCATCCAACATTGCGTGTTGAGACTCATATTTGACTCTTTATATGATTGTGACCTTGATCATGAAGATGACTCCGTCCAACATTGCGTGTTGAGACTCATATTTGACTCTTTATATGATTGTGACCTTGACCATGAAGATGACTCCATCCAACATTGCGTGTTGAGACTCATATTTGACTCTTTATATGATTGTGACTTTGACCATGAAGATGACTCCGTCCTACATTGCGTGTTGAAACTCCTATTAGACTCTTCATATGATTGTGACTTTGACCATGAAGATGACTCCGTCCTACATTGCATGTTGAGACTCATATTAAACTCTTCATATGATTGCGACCTTGACCATGAAGACGACTCCGTCCCATATTGCCTGTTGAGACTCATATTAGACTCTTCATATGATTGTGACTTTGACCATGAAGATAACTCTGTCCTACATTGCGTGTTGAGACTCATATTAGACTCTTCATATGATTGTGACTTTGACCATGAAGATGACTCCGTCCCATATTGCATGTTGAGACTCATATTTGACTCTTCATACGATTGCGACTTTGACCATGAAGATGACTCCGTCCTACATTGCGTGTTGAGACTCATATTAGACTCTTCATATGATTGCGACCTTGACCATGAAGATGACTCCATCCCACATTGCGTGTTGAGACTCATATTTGACTCTTTATATGATTGTGACCTTGATCATGAAGATGACTCCATCCAACATTGCGTATTGACTTATATTTGACTCTTCATATGATTGTGACCTTGACCATGATGATGACTCCATCCAACATTGCGTATTGACTTATATTTGACTCTTCATATGATTGTGACCTTGATCATGAAGATGACTCCATCCAACATTGCGTGTTGAGACTCATATTTGACTCTTTATATGATTGTGACCTTGATCATGAAGATGACTCCGTCCAACATTGCGTGTTGAGACTCATATTTGACTCTTTATATGATTGTGACCTTGACCATGATGATGACTCCATCCAACATTGCGTGTTGAGACTCATATTAGACTCTTCATATGATTGCGACCTTGACCATGATGGTGACTCCATCCAACATTGCGTATTGACTTATATTTGACTCTTCATATGATTGTGACCTTGACCATGATGATGACTCCATCTAACATTGCGTATTGACTTATATTTGACTCTTCATATGATTGTGACCTTGACCATGATGATGACTCCATCCAACATTGCGTATTGACTTATATTTGACTCTTCATATGATTGTGACCTTGATCATGAAGATGACTCCATCCAACATTGCGTGTTGAGACTCATATTTGACTCTTTATATGATTGTGACCTTGATCATGAAGATGACTCCGTCCAACATTGCGTGTTGAGACTCATATTTGACTCTTTATATGATTGTGACCTTGACCATGAAGATGACTCCATCCAACATTGCGTGTTGAGACTCATATTTGACTCTTTATATGATTGTGACTTTGACCATGAAGATGACTCCGTCCTACATTGCGTGTTGAAACTCCTATTATACTCTTCATATGATTGTGACTTTGACCATGAAGATGACTCCGTCCTACATTGCATGTTGAGACTCATATTAAACTCTTCATATGATTGCGACCTTGACCATGAAGACGACTCCGTCCCATATTGCCTGTTGAGACTCATATTAGACTCTTCATATGATTGTGACTTTGACCATGAAGATAACTCTGTCCTACATTGCGTGTTGAGACTCATATTAGACTCTTCATATGATTGTGACTTTGACCGTGAAGATGACTCCGTCCCATATTGCATGTTGAGACTCATATTTGACTCTTCATACGATTGCGACTTTGACCATGAAGATGACTCCGTCCTACATTGTGTGTTGAGACTCATATTAGACTCTTCATATGATTGCGACCTTGACCATGAAGATGACTCCATCCCACATTGCGTGTTGAGACTCATATTTGACTCTTCATATGATTGTGACCTTGACCATGATGATGACTCCATCCAACATTGTGTGTTGAAACTCCTATTAGACTCTTCATATGATTGCGACCTTGACAATGAAGATGACTCCGTCCTACATTGCGTGTTGAGACTCATATTTGACTCTTCATGATTGTGACCTTGACCTTGAAGATGGCCCCGACCCACAAGTCAGTTGAGAATCTGTCACTCATCATGCTTGATCATCTCTGAATGATGAGATGGTACACATAGTACATGTATGATGTATTTACATTTGTATAGCAATAGACGATTTTCACATTACCACAGTTTACCTGCATTTTACAAATCCCAGGACCCCACATCACAAGATTTGATGTAATTTTTTCCTGTGACATCGTTGCAGATTCATGACATCACAATTACAAATAACGTCAAAAGTAGTTATGTCAGGTCTTGGCGTGTCTAAAATGCAGGTCTAGCGGTAATGTGAAGAAGGTCTATTACATTGTATATACATGAAAAAGTGACTTCCAGCCATAAACATCAATCATACAGGCAAATTCTGGGAAAAATGATCCCTTTCAGTTGCCCTTGCCTTGTAAATTATATCATATTGCAAATTTCAAAAAACACTCCTATAAATTAATAATTTAATTTGACATATATCAAAACATCCAATTACATGTACATTTATTATAATATAAAATTAAAGGTTTTAAAGCACAAATTTTCAATCATTTCATTGCAGGTGCAAAAAAAAAAATTTAAGCTTTAAGCAATCAGATGAGATCATTCTTAAATACAGATAGTAACACATATGCATTCGATTTAGGTTCGCATTTCTCTACTTAAAAATATACCTCTGCCTTAAGGTGCGACTACAGGGAGATAACTCTATTTTTATATCATGTAATATTTGAAACCAACATGGACGATAAATGGTATAAGCTGTTTGTTGCATTATTTCAGAAAAAAATAATACTCCTTTAAATTTTCATTGCTGAATGGGTATTTCGGGGAAAAATGCATATTTTTCAATGAAAAATCGCGGAAAATAGGGAAAAAATTGTCATTTTCGCATGAGTTCTGCCTCTAAAGATTCAAACATCAGAATATATCCTATTCATTATACCCTTTAAAAATAGTTGCCAGAGTCACCTAATGCTCGACTGCATAGCATAATATCCCTCATGACAGCCAATTTATTTAAACTCCCTTTCTCAGGCAACAACATATATCAAGTCACATAAAAAATTTAAAGTTATAAATTAAAATTAGTTTATGGTGAACCAATGACAGAGGATACATTATGACAAAAGGTCACTTACGCTTTGCTCATATGAGTATAAGTAGGTCAAGGTCAGATTTCAATAGTCCAACCCAAGATGCATCCAATATGCAAGTCTAGTGCATGTACCACTTATAGTTTGCTCAATATTGGCAATTTAAAGCAAAATCACTAAAGCAGAAAAAGTAGGTCAAGGTCAGATTTCAATAGTCAAACCCAAGATGCATACAATATGCAAGTCTGGTGCATGTAGCACTTATAGTTAGCTCAATATTGCCAATTTAAAGCAAAATCACTGAAGCGGAAAAAGTAGGTCAAGGTCATATTTCAATAGTCTAACCCAAGATGCATCCAATATGCAAGTCTTGTGCATGTAGCACTTATACTTTTCTCAATATTGGCTTTTAAAGGTAAAATAATTCAAGCGGAAAAAGTAGGTCAAGGTCATTTTATGAAAGTTTGATCAAAGATACATCCAATATGCAAGTTTGGTACATGTAGCACTTATACTTTGCTCAATATTGGCTTTTAAAGGTAAAATCATTCAAGCGGAAAAAAGTAGGTCAAGGTCATTTTATGAAAGTTTGATCAAAGATACATCCAATATGCAAGTTTGGTACATGTAGCACTTATACTTTGCTCAATATTGGCTTTTAAAGGCAAAATCATTCAAGCGGAAAAAAGTAGGTCAAGGTCATTTTTTGAAAGTTTGATCAAAGATTCATCAAATATGTAAGTTTTGTACATGTTGCACTTATACTTTGCTCAATATTGGCTTTTAAAGGCAAAATCATTCAAGCGGAAAAAAGTAGGTCAAGGTCATTTTTTGAAAGTTTGATCAAAGATACATCAAATATGTAAGTTTGGTACATGTAGCACTTATACTTTGCTCAATATTGGCTTTTAAAGACTTTATTGCTATCTTAACATTTACCTTATCATCTCAACATTTGCCTTATCATTTGAAATAATTTTAAAAATCCCAACCCCAGGGGCTATATCCTCATCTGGATATATTAAATGATGTATAATTAAACATTTGCAACAAAAAAAACCCCAAAAGAATATGAATATAGGAAAGGTAAACGTGTAATCTTAACATTTACCTTATCATCTAGTTGGGACGACGCGGACGCGGACGCCGGGGGTATTGCAAAAGCTCTTTTGCACTTAAGTGCAGTCGAGCTAAAAATGAGAGAATTAGAAATTCGAACTTGGAGTTAATCTCTATATATATATTTTTGGGTCAAAATGTTGATTTTTTACACAAATTATTGTGCTATTAATAGAAACAGTCATTTTGCTCAAAAACGAATTCGGGTACATATTGGTTTGACTGCTTTAGGATAAAGCAATACCATATCCCTATACATAGAAAAAAAAATGTGTACATGGCGACCTTTTAACTATTAATAAAAATAATGAGTTGTTGCCATGGCAACCAGCAAAATCGTATTTATATCAAAATACACTCCTTAGAACTGTTTATTTTATCAGAATTTTTCGAAATAGGCTTTAATTCATACACAAGTTATAAGAATCCAGAGAAATAAGGGTATATATGACTTTTTCAATTTTCATGCATAGCAGAGGTATGTAAAGTTATGATGTGGTATTCTCTAAAATGACGAAAATGTTAGAAGAGGCCTAAAATGGTCGTTTATAGCCAAAAAACGAGATGGGCAAATTTTGATTTTTTGGTCTAAATAGTTTGAGGAGATGTTCCTCTACATGTGGACATATCCATCTTTCTTCTACCTCATTTCTATTAAAAGTTGCCACCCTGACCTTAATCCCCTCATTGATTATCTGCAGGATTTTTCAACAAGATTCTTTCAGACAGAAACTGGAACTATAGATTTGTAAACAAAAGTATTGTAAATTCCGTGAAGGTGTATATATATGTGGATTTATCAGTTAAATAATGTACAGGAAATGCCTTTGTTTCAAAACAATACTATCCAATAGGATGGTTAAGATTATAATCCATAAGTGGGGGGGGGGGGGGGTGGACAGGGGGGACTTCTCTCCCCCTACTCACCCCTTACCTCCCCCCTCCTCTCTCCCCCTCCTTTTCACCCTTCCCTTACCTACCCCCTTCTGCTCTCCTTTCTCCCTCCTCCTGCCCCCTTTCCTCCCTCCTCCCGACCCCCTTCCTCTCAATTTTCTCCCTTCCCTCCCTCCTCCCACTCCCTTCCTCCCCCTCCCTTTCACCCTGTCCATCCCCTCATAAGTCGTTTCAATATTTCTATAATGGTGCTCATAAACACAAAAAGTATTTTTAACACATGATTAACATCCTTCATTTAATTATGTTGAAACTTTATCACAATTTTTCATAAATTTCAGGACTCACTTAAACATAAGAAGCTTCAGATTTATTACGACAATTATTTGTTTATTTAATAAATTATATTACAATACAAAATTCAATTAAAATTTTTTGATTATTATCTATTTTGGTACATTGTATAAATCATGTGATGAATGAGCCTCAAATCATTGAAATGATTTTCAGTTAAAAAAATATTTTATGAAAATCAATGTGTGATTTGAATCCCTTTTCATAGGAAAATTTTTATACACACTGTCGGAAAGCAAATCATTTGCAATGCTATCAAAACATGAAAGACATAGGTGTATACATATTTGCAAAGACGAACAGTCGTAGAAATTGTCAGACTAGGTCCCTTAACAGATGTCGGCTCCGTGCTCCGGCACACGTTTTTAATATTTCCTGGAATCCCGTCCCTGTTTCCAAGGCGATCTTTCGCTGCTTCACCTGCGTCATAACTTCGAGACCATGCTTGCCTGCGAGGTGTTTATTCAGATTTCCCTTCAACTTGCAGCTGTGGTTACATAAGTGACATTTATATGGTCTAAGATTCTGAAAAGAATCAAAGTGAATGATCTGAAGAATGAAACATTAATTTTCATGCTTTTTTTCTATGGATGACTTATCAATCCATTAAAGTCATTAAATGGAATTTTATATATCTTTATAATTAATATAAGCATATTTGTTTCAAACTGACGTTAACGATGCCACTATACGATTTAATTTGTATCATGATATTTACTCACGATATGATTCATATATAACAGTACCAAATTTATAATAATGGTATAAAAGCATTTAAGTAATATGTCCAATATTCTAATAAAACAAGTTCAGCAATAACAATTTATCAAGTTCAGATCATCACTCATTGAATGTTTTGAGATCTAATAGTTACGTTTATTGTAAAGCATTCAAGTAAAGAATGATGATTTCATCTTAATTTGTTTGTGTCTTATAAGTACCACTCGAAAAGTTTTAATTTTTATCAGGAACAATAAATGCCAAACATAGGTAATCACAGATTACGAAGCTCACCTTGTGGCAGCCAAATTCAATTCAATCATATTTCTTAGTACATGTATACTGGCTTTTAAAGGCAAAATCATTCAAGTGGAAAAAGTCATTTTATGAAAGTTTGATCAGAGAAACATCCAATATGCAAGATTGGTACATGTAGCACTTATACTTTGCTCAATATTGGCTTTTAAAGGCAAAATCACTGAAGCAGAAAAAGTAGGTCAAGGTCATTTCATGAAAGTTTGATCAAAGATACATCCAATGTGCAAGTTTGGTACATGTAGCACTTATACTTTGCTCAATATTGGCCTTTAAAGGCAAAATCATTCAGGCGGAAAAAGTAGGTCAAGGTCATTTTATGAAAGTTTGATCAAAGATACATCCAATATGCAAGTTTGGTACATGTAGCACTTATAATTTGCTCAATATTGGCTTTAAAAGGCAAAATCACTCAAGCAGAAAAAGTAGGTCAAGGTCATTTTATGAAAGTTTGATCAAAGATACATCTAATATGCAAGTTTGGAACATGTAGCACCTATACTTTGCTCAATATTGGCTTTTAAAAGCAAACTCACTAAAGTGGAAAAAGTAGGTCAGATGCTGCATCCAATGCATGGGTCCATCTCGGCATCCAAAGATGAATCACTTGTGCAAGTTTGGTTATTATAGCATTAGTACTTTGTCAGATACTGAGCTACCCCAAACTTCTTAACCAAGTCACTCAAGCGGAAAATGTAGGTCAGATGCTGCATCTGATGCATAGGTTCACCTCAGCATCCAAAGATGAATCACTTGTGCAAGTTTGGTTAATGTAGCATCAGTACTTTGTCAGATACTGAGCTACCCCAAACTTCTTAACCAAGCCACTCTGAGCTACCCCAAACTTCTTCACCAAGTCACTCAAGCGGAAAATGTAGGTCAGATGCAGCATCCGATTCATGGGTTCACCTCAGCATCCAAAGATGAATCACTTGTGCAAGTTTGGTTACTGTAGCATCAGTACTTTGCAAAATACTGAGCTACCCCAAACTTCTTAACCAGACGGGGTAGCGGACACGGACAGGGACGCGGACACGGACGGGGACGCGGACACGGACACGGACTGGGACGCAGACACGGATGCGGACGCACGGGGGTATAGCATAAGCTCACTCAACTTCGTCGAGGTGAGCTAAAAATGAACCGTAAAGCAACAATACTGCCCCTCTTCGTATCATGTATCAAACTGTCAATTCCTTAACCACGGTGAATTGAGAACCACAATGAAACATTGCAGCCCTAATATATTTCCGTTGGATACAGACATCAAGTGACCAGTACGTACCGTATTAGTATGTTTGCCACTAATATGATTCTTCATGATGTGCTTGTAATATGTAAAGAAATCACATCCCGCAAATTCACATTTCAAAGGCTCAGTCTCTGAAAATAGATTAAACAATGTTCATCATTAAGCTCGTGCAAATCGATACATGTTTAAGGTATTAGATATCATTGAAAAGCTAAGAATTATATACATCCATATCTTACATATCTTTTACACATTTCTTATTATTTCATTCAACTCGCCATGAAAATGTATGGTCCCAAACATTTTTTAATGTTTTTAATGATATTTCTTAAATTTTCATTCAACTCGCCATTACAAACATTACCGAAGTCATGAGTCTTCGGCCTACTTCGTGGTATTTCATTTTTATGTTATCAAAACAACCGGAAGTAGAGTACTAAGTAGAGACTTAAAGAAAAGTTCGAGTCATCGGAATTCCAGTTATCAGGAGTAAAAATGCATAGAAATCAATGCATAGAAGAGAATCAGGACTTTTGAAATCAGTTCGAGTTACCCGGTAAGCAGAAATTCCAGTTAACCAAGTTTGAGTAAACGAGAGTTAACTGTATGTTACGAATCCTAATACAGTAACTTACTATGCCTCCGTTCATGAGCTTTCAGATTTGCCATACTGTAAAATCCTTTATTACAAGTTGGACACAGATACTTTCTCTCAGCACCTGAAAAACAAGAAAAAAATCTTACTGAAAAAAAATTGTACAAAAAACTTACATAAATTTAAGTATACTCGAAGACTCTCAAAGCAAAGGAGCTGTTAAGATGAGGCGTAAAATCTGCCCTAAATAGTGAAATTTTGAAAATAAAAATTGCAATCCAAGGAATGCTTGTGTCGCCTGCAAAGCGGCCTATTTTTAAAAAGTTAATCAAATATGTAGGTCATGGTCACTTCGTTTAATATTTGTACATGTATCAGTGGGAAAGTCTTGTCAAATGAACTCTCATGCCTCTTATTTACCAATTAAAAGATACATGTATGGTCAATCTATTACTTTAAGAAAAGATCAATCATCTAGGTGAAGGTCATTAGGTACACATTTTTGGGAATAAAAGAAAGGACTCATCATAAGAAATACATGTTTTAAATATTAAAGCCATATCACTTATCAATCAAAAGATATAGTAAATACGTAGGTCAAGGTCACTAGGTAAAAAAAAAAATATGATATGTGTAGAAAGGTCTAATGACAAGGAATACACATGTGAAATATAAAAGCCCTATCACTAACCAATCAAAAGATAAAGCCAATCTTAATTTTTTGGAAAAGTAGGTCAAATATCTAGGTCAAGGTCACTAGGTCAAAATTGATGGTATGTGTAGTAAGGTTATGTCACAAGAAATACACATGTGAAATATCAAAGCCCTATCACGTACCAATCAAAAAATATAGCCAATCTTAGTTTTTTTTTAAAGTAGGTCAAATATCTAGGTCAAGGTCACTAGGTCAAAAATTATGGCATGTATAGTAAGGTTTTATCATCATTAACACACGTGCAATATCAAAGTCCTATCGCTTACCAATCAAAAGATATAGCCAATCTTAGTTTTTTTGAAAAGTAGGTCAAATATCTAGGTCAAGGTCACTAGGTCAAAAATTATGGCATGTGTGAGAAGGTCTCATCACAAGGAATGCATTTCTGAAATATCAAAGCCCTATCACTTACCATTCAAGAGATATAGCCAATCTTAGTTTTTTTGAAAAGTAGGTCAAATATCTAGGTCAAGGTCACTAGGTCAAAAATCATGGCATGTGTAAGAAGTTCTTATCACAAGGAATACACCTATGAAATATCAAAGCCCTACCACTTACCAATCAAAAGATATAACCAATCTTAATTTTTTTGAAAAGTAGGTCAAATATCTAGGTCAAGGTCACTAGGTCAAAAATTATGGTATGTGTAAGAAGTTCTCATCACAAGGAATACACCTATGAAATATCAAAGCCCTACCACTTACCAATCAAAAGATATAACCAATCTTAATTTTTTTGAAAAGTAGGTCAAATATCTAGGTCAAGGTCACTAGGTCAAAAATTATGGTATGTGTAAGAAGGTCTTATCACAAGGAATACACATGTGAAATATCAAAGCCCTATCACTTACCAATGAAAAGTTATGGGGTGTGACACCCAAAGTGTGACAGACAGACAGACGGACGGACGGACTGACTGACTGACTGACAGACGGACAGACGGACAACGGACAAAGTGATCCCTAAGTGTCGCTATGCTTCGCAGGCGACACAAAAATTTCAAGAACTTTTTCTCTTAAAATGTATACCCACATGGCATCCCATCAGAATGTGAAGTTATTTTCTATCAGTTTTGCATAATATTGCTAATTTTTGGGTCAAAACTTATCTTTTTATCATAGAAATCAATAGAAAACGGAAAAGTTTTATTGAACATTGTTCCCCCGGATATACAGAAAGCCACTTTTACTGGAGGTGTATATCCATGATACAAATTTTTTGGCAAAGTGGGGTTCTGTATCTCTGGAACACTACCTCAGAGACGAAAAACCAAATATGGAAAAGGGGGGTGCATTTTTTAAGAATCGACCTTTTTGACCATAAAATATAGCACATTTGACTTTTTTTCCTATTGAATCCATGTATACTCAATATGATTGAATGCAATATACAAGAATTAGGAAGGAAATAAGCTAGAGTGATGTTTATTTCTTCCTCAATGTGTATTTCGCGCTAAAAGGCTTACATTGTAGCCACTGAATATGAATTGAGACTGTATTTTAAGTTCCGGATTTCATTATTTACTGATTAAAGGAGATAGAGCTTTTGAAATCTATTTTTGATACACAATGTAGATAATATTTCATGTCTTTTAGTTTATATTCATGCATTGTACATGTAGGTAAAATATTCTAAAATTCCTACCTTTTTTTTTTAAGATATTACCGGTTTTTCTATCCGAGCACCCCTACCTCTTTCGACCTTAATTTTTAGAATCTTAAGAGTTCTTTAACGAAATGTAAAACATATAAAAGGTCTGCAAATACATTATATTTCAATAATGATGAATATTTTTCTGCTTACGATTCGCCACGCGGAAGAAATAAGTCACGAGATTCAGGACTAAGTATGGCCCTGATCTTAACAGCTCCTTTTTGAGAATTAAGTGAAGTCTTGTTATTTCTTCTAAAAGATATTGAAAGATTCTCGAAGCAAAACTGATGAGAATTAAGCGAAGTCTTAATATCTCTTCTAAAACGAAAGATTCTCAAAGCAAAACTGTTGAGTATTAAGCTAGGTCTTGATATCTCTTCTCAAACATATTCGAAGATTCTCAAAGTAAAAATAAATAAACCAAGGAAAAACACTTATATAATTGTAGATAAACATGTAACAGCAAAATTACCTTGGTGAAGAAGCATGTGTCTCTCCAGGTAGGACTTTGTCAGTGTAAAGTAATCGCACTTCTCACATTTGAAACTATTGGAAAGAAAAGCTATCATCAGAAAAAAATTAAATCTGAGAAGAATATTTATGACAGTTATATATTTGTCAGTGTATAATTTCTTCAACGCTTTTGCTCCTGATTATCTTTCAAAATCAATGTAAAATTGTACATAACATGCATGAATATTCCTTAGTGAAATAATTTAATTTAAAATGTTGCGGACAAAGAGGAATAACTCTTGATTTTATGAAAAGATGGGCAAATGGAATGATTTAGGTTTACTAATTGGTTTTACATATATTTCAGATAAATCATTTATCTTTTCATTAAATATTTCACCAATTCAAAACAGTGAAATGATGTCATATCAATATATAATGTAATGCTGTGCGATGATGTTATATTATTGATTTGATTGGGTAAAATACAATACAAAAAGAAATATATACAGTATGTATATTAAGCAGAATGATTCGCTGGTATTTTCTTTGAAAGTTTTATAAAAGTAAACCTTATTCCTGATGCTATTGAATTATGCACATGGTATTTTATTTTTAATTCACAGGGACAAATTTTTGCGATACAAGGCTGACCGCCAAAGTGGTTAAGTTTAATGGACAGAGAATGATTCTACTTATTTATTATACAGTCGTTGATCCAAGTAACTCTTATTGTTCTGAGTTCTATGTCTTACATATTCCTCCCCTCTGGTGGCTGCTCATTATGAACCTTATACAGATGATTATGGAATTCTCTCAACCCGTATGTACCATATGGACAGAAATGACACAGAAATCTCTTCCTCTTCTTCTGATGAACTTCTTCTATGTGCTTCTGCAAGATAAACGACAATTTTAGTCTTTTCCGAAAACAGAGTTACTTCCCATTTGAGACGGTATCGGACATACAACCTTTATTACTTCATGGTACCATAATTTCCCAGAGATTTCAATAGGATATGTTGACATTAAAATAAGTCTTCTTCAGACATCATCTCAAATTGGACGCAACTTTGGATTTTGAAAATCCTGATTAGGTCATGAAAGAAAAATCTTCATTTGAATTCAGTCCTATGGGAAAATAATATAGCCATGATATAAAATTCATGAAGCAAAAAGCAGATTCCGACTAAAAAGAAGCAAAGATTCACATCACAAAAATGTTACTTGTAACACTGTAAAAATAAATGTGAGTATAAACCTGAAACTAATTTCAGGTGATGAATACGATTAAAAATATCCTAATAAAGGAAATCTGTAGCACCTTCACAGATAGTTCCTTACCTTAAGTGTGTACATTGTCATACATGTACATGATTTTCCACCTTCACAGATAGTTCCTTACCTTTAGTGTGTACATTGTCATACACGATTTTCCACCTTCACAGATAGTTCCTTACCTTTAGTGTGTACATTGTCATACACGATTTTCCACCTTCACAGATAGTTCCTTACCTTTAGTGAGTACACTGTCATACAATACACAATTTTCCACCTTCACAGATAGTTCCTTACCTTTAGTGAGTACTCTGTCATACACGATTTTCCACCTTCACAGATAGTTCCTTACCTTTAGTGAGTACACTGTCATACACGATTTTCCACAGATACTACACATGTGTTCGTTGCCGGTCCTGGTGTGCGTTGCCGAGTGGTATTTATGTTGCCCTAGCGACTTGGACTCCCTCCCACACACCTCACACATAAAAACTTGCTGCTGCTCGTGCACTTTCTTAACGTGGTCCTTCAACGTCTGCTGTACTATGGTGGTGAATTTACAATTCTGAAAAAATTTATTAAGATCACATGTTAAAAAAAAACCTGAAACTATTGTAGAGTTCATAATTCACAAAAATTATCCAAGAAATGCATGTGTCACCTGCGAAACATAGCGACTCTCAGGAATAACTTTTATAGGGTGTGACACCCAAGTGTGACAGACAGACGGACAGACAGACAGATAATGGACAAAGTGATCCCTAAGTGTTGCTAACATTTAGGAAAACTATGAAACATGTTATTTGTGTTATGGCACACATTGCATAACACTTAAAACACGTTAAATGCATTAATTTGTTATTTATAGCCGCAGAAACGGCCAACGAACCTAGTCCTGTTTATTTTGTTGGTTGTGGTGTGTAGGCCGCAGTGCCGTATATGATACATCCAGGACCCAAATTTGATCCATACATATGGAGGTTGTTATGGAAACAACCTTGCGGTGTTACATGTTTGACCTGATGCATGAGTGTAAACTTACAACATGGCGCTCGAGTTTGAAGAGACGAACCGGAGGCAATAGAATCCCGGCTGTATCATTGATATTAAAGCTTAACAAGGTAAAATATGGTTGCCGATCATTTAGTTTTTGCTTTATTAGAGTCAGGCATAGTCAGTAATTCCCTGGAAATCTTGCCAATTTGTGACGGCCATATCCTGAATTTGGGTCCCAGATTTGTCATATCAAAGGCACTGCAGCCAACACACCCCAACCAACAAAATAGCCAAGTGTTGTTGGCCATTTCTGCGGCTATGTTATTCAGTAATAAAACACCGCTAAAGACGCTATGGCCGGATTGCAAAGTAAGTTTTTGTCACCAACTGGGCTAGGTCACTAGGTCAAATATTACAGCATACATTGAGAGGTCTTGTCTGAAGCAACCTACATGTATAGTATAAAGTTTCTACTGCATACAGTTCCTTAGATTTTGCTCAAACCAGAAACTTTAACCAAAATCTTAAACTAGGTCAAAGTCCAAGGTCAAGGTCACAATGTCAAATGTTACGGCATAAATTTAGGTCTCGTCATGGGCAACCTACATGTATAATATAAAGTTTTTACTGCATACAGTTCCTTAGATTTTGCTTAAACCAGAAACTTTAACCAAAATCTTTAACTAGGTCAAAGTCCAAGGTCAAGGTCACAATGTCAAATGTTACGGCATAAATTGAAAGGTCTCGTCATGGGCAGCATTAATGTATAATATAAGGTTTCTACTGCATACAGTTCCATAGATTTTGCTTAAACCAGAAACTTTAACCAAAATCTTTAACTAGGTCAAAGTCCAAGGTCAAGGTCACTAGGTCAAATGTTATGGCATAAATTGAAAGGTCTGGTGATGGGCAAGCTTCATGTATAATATAAAGTTTCTACTGCATATAGTTCCTTAGATTTTGCCTCAACCAGAAACCTTAACCAAAATGTTGACGGCAGACGGACGGCAGACGGACAGACGGACGGACATCATCAATCTATAGACCAGAATTACTTTGCAATCCGGCCAAAAAGCTGAAGATTGCTTATGACATCACAGCAGAAAATGCAATGTTGGTGAGCTATAAATGAAAAATGAACTTGAAATTCTGAAATTTTGACGCTAATTAAATAAATTACAGTGTATATCATGTGATAAAAAGAATCTCAAATGATGTTATTATTTCATGATACTCACAAAGGCTCGGGATGTAACAATCAATCAACTTATTTATAAATACCATATGAAATAGAAAATAGCAATCCAAGGAATGCTTGTGTCGCCTGCGAAGCGGCTTATTCTAGGAGGTGGATCACATGGTTCAAAATTACTGATATCACTATAAAAGTCTAATGAAATTCATATGTTAAATATCAGACCTCTTACTTACCAACTGAAAGATATGGTCAATCTCAAATTTTCAGAAAATAGTGTCAATCAACTAGGTCAAGGTCACTGCGTAAATATTTTGGTAACAAAACAAAGGTCACATCATATGAAATGTATGCGTGAAATATTAAAGCCCTATCACTTAGCAATCAAAACATATACGCAATTCTAAGAAAAAAGGTCAAATATCTAGGTCAAGGTCACTAGATCAAAATTTATGGTATGTTTAGAAAGGTCTTGTCACAAAGAATACACATGATAAATATCAAAGCCCCATCACTAACCTATCAAAAGATATAGCGAATCCCAACTTTTTTGAAAAGTAGGTCAAATATCTATGTCAAGGTCACAGGGTCAAAAATTATTGTATGTGCAGAAAGGTCTTGTTACAAGGAATACACAAGTGAAATTTCAAAGCCCTATCACTTACCAATGAAAAGATATATACAATATTAATTTTTTTCTAAAGTGGGTCAAATATGTAGGTCAAGGTCAGTACGTCAAAAATTATGGTATGTGTAGAAAGGTCTTGTTACAACCAATATACAAGTGAAATTTCAAAGTCCTATCACTAACCATTCAAAAGATAATGCAAATTTTAACTTTTTTTAAAAGTAGGTCAAATATCTAGGTCAAGGTCACAAGGTCAAAAATTATGGTATGTGTACAAAGGTCTTGTCACAAGGAATACATGTGTGAAATATCAAAGCCCTATCCCTCACCAATCAAAAGATATAAGCATTCTTATTTTGTTCGAAAAGTAGGTCAAATATGTAGGTCAAGGTCACTAGGTCAAAAATTTTGGTATGTGTAGAAAGGTCTTGTCACAAGAAATACACATGTGAAATATCAAAGCCCTATCACTTACCATTCAAAAGTTATGGGCTGTGACACCCAAAGTGTGACAGACAGACAGACGGACTGACTGACGGACGGACAGACGGACAACGGACAAAGTGATCCCTAAGTGTCGCTATGCTTCGCAGGCGACACAAAAATCATTTGAGATCCTTAGACTATAAATTTAAGCTTGCGCATCAAATACAGTCCCAAATAGAACATATGCCTAAAGAAATGAGAAGATGGAATCATACCACTGATGAGAACCTTAGGCATCAATAAAAACAAATCCATCTATGCTGTAAATAGATAATTTTGTTTTAAATATCTCAGAAAGAAATCTACTTTTGGCTTATTTTGGTCATGGAAGGAGCTTTCTAGTAGCGACCGAGTTAACGTTCTCTTGACTTGTATATTACCTCATGTGTACAATGTAGCAATGGATGCTTGTCCACATCATATGGAATGTCATGTTGTTTAAACTTGTGCTCTATTAGGCCTTTGATGGAATTAGGCTTCTTGAAGCAAATATCACATGTGTACTTCTCCTTTTTCTTATTGCTTGGATGTGCAATCACTCTGTGATGTTGTATGTCTTGTGGTTTTACAAAGTATAGCTTGCAAGTTCGGCAGGAATATCGAATGACTGTCGGATCGCTTAAAACTTCATGCATGGGTGCATCTTCATATGAAATGCCGGGGGGAACATCCTTCATTTGTTCTGTATCTGACCTTGACTTTTTCTGACGTTTCTTGGACGGTCGATCATGAACTCTCTTCACATGGTCCTTCAGTGACTGTTGTTCTATTGTACTGAATTTACAACTCTGCAATCAAAAGTTTTGATCCATTTCTTAAAGCTGCACTGAAAATGATTCATTGAATTGAAAAAAAAAATCTTTTCGAGGGCCGGACATACACTGCTGTAGAATTTTTTTCACTATCGGAGTATCCAATTTTTGCACTTCTTAATGAAGACTATAGACTCTTCAATTCCTACATTTGTATCATCTCTCCGGCCACATTTTTCACCCTTATTTACCCTTGACCTTGAAGGTGACCTTGATCCTAATTCAATGCTGGGTCTCATCATGCTTGATCATCCATCAGAGGTATTGCCATTTATACAAAAGTGTTACTCTAGACATAAGAACAGACAAAGTGATCCCTGTACGTCTCCCTTACAATGAAGGTGTGACAAAAAGAAAATTAAAAAAAAAAAAAAAACATGGAGAGAGAAAATCTCTGTACACAAAGATAGGACATATCTTCCTTCCATGACCAAAATATAAATTCTAGTGCACAACTGTGTATACTTTGAATAAATTTTAATCCTCTCCAGCGGTAGTGTACATGTACATGACATGCATTCAAATTCTGAATAAAAAAAAAAACTTTGAATGGCCAGTTATGCTTTCAAAATGGTAATATCTTTTTTCATCATATGCTTACATATACATGTACTATAAAGTATGTGAATTACCTCATACGAACAGTGAAGCAATGGATACAGATCAGCATCATAAGGAATGTTGTGCTTTTTGAACTTGTGCTCCACCAGAGCTTTGAGAGAGTTTGGCTTCTTGAAGCAAATATCACACGTGTACTTCTCCTTCTTCTTGTTGCTTGGATGTGACGTCAGCCTGTGATGTAGTAAGTCTTGCGGCTTGAGAAAATGTAACTTACATGATCGGCAGGAATAACGATTTACCGTCGGATCACTTAAAACTTCATGCTTGGCTGCCTCTTTGTATGGAATACCCGGGGAAAGGTTTTTCATTTGCTCAATCTCTGACCTTGACCTTTTCCGACGCTTTTCGGGTGGTTGGTCAGACACGTCAGAAACTTTATCTTTCTTACAAATCATTTCTCCGTCGTCATCGATAGAGATAAAGACGTCACCTATAGGGATATTGGTTAAATCATCTTCCGACTCGCTGCTACTGTCAGAGGTTCCGTTTTTCCCTTTTTCGTTACGGAGTTCATTGGGGGTCTTTCCGTTGTGTTGATTCTTAATATGCTTTTTCATGTTATGTTGAATGATGGTGGTATATTTACATTTCTGCAAATTAGAAAAAAAAATTTAATAGTACAAATTAAATAAAATATTCAGCATGTTCAGAGTATTACTAAAAAAATTTTACCAAATGTGCACATCATATTGCTTTCTATTGTAATTTATACCATGATTCCAATAATGAAGACTTTGGCAAATTGTATCACCCTTATCAGGTGAATGACCAAAACCCTTAATTTCAAGACACTTTATTTTGTCATGATTTTTATGGTATTAAACATTTGTTCATCTTTTTAGGATTTCATTTTTTCCCCTCTGGTACAAATCCAGTTTTGTTGTTAAAGTTGTTAGAAATAAAATTGCTTCGAGCTCAGTAGACATGTCCACATGTTTTGTTTTGCACAATGAATGTTAATGTATTATGACGTAATGACTCCACTGCATAAGAAATGAAGTGCGCATCATGTGATAGATTTTGTCTATGCAAATTGAGGCATAGAAAAATATTGCACATCGCACCTGCAGGCAGACTTATATATTATGACGTCATAGTCAAATCGCCCATCAAAGCATTGTTTGACAGGTCAATGATTATGATTTGTCATAATGTAAAAGTCTTTCAGCAGGCGCAATGTCTGACATTTCGCAATCCATTATTTACCATGCTTACAAAGCAAATATAAACCCTTAAATATTTTTATTAAATACATGTAGTCTGTTTATATTCCCACTCTCATTTGCTGAGAACTGTCACGTGACGAGTCATTGTCTCATCATAATGACCTGTGAGGGGCGATTTCATTAAATAACACTACCACATAACTCTTGCTTCCGGTTTACCATGAAATATCGAAAACGCGCAAAATTTATATCTGTGACGTCTTTAACGTCATTTCGTAAACAGCAGTAAGGACGCTGAAGCTAAGCTCAAATCCTTGAATTTTGAGCCTATCTACGAATTTTGACTCTAAAGTAATCTTGATTTGACTCATTGAATGAATTCTAATATCAACGTTCAGGATAATTCAGCGACAGATAATGCTGATATTATCAAGTCTTGAAATATTTTCAAAGAAAAGTCGATGTAAGCCATTTTGAAAAGGTACCTTTATAAATACTGATTAAGTCCACCATATATAGTAAAACAATTTTGGACTTTTCACACTCGCCTCAGTCAATATTTTCAAATTCAGAAAATATCACACCATATTCATCTCGTGAAAAGTCCATAATTGTATGATATTTACCTTGTGTTCACATTTAATGGTTGGATACTTCTTTGTATCATAAGGAATACCATGTTGTTTGAACTTGTGCTCCACCACGCCGATTATAGTATTAGGTTTTCGGAAACAAATATCACACATGTATTTTTCTCTTACTTTAGAGTTGTTTTCAGGATGTACTTCAAGTCTGTGCTGCCATAAGTCATTAGGATTCAAAAACAATAATCTACACACTCGACAAGAAAATTTTCGACATTTTCGATCTTTCATTATTTCCTGGAATTTCTCCTGATCATATGATATTCCAGCTGGACACGCCTTTTCTTTGGAAGTATCGTCTTCCTTAATACTTGCATTACTAAATAAGAAATTCTCCTCTTTTTCTGATCGCTGGTCCGATTCATCTGTTTCAAACCTTGTATTTTCTTCCGAAGAAACATCTACGTTACCATGGTTACCTACTGGAACATCTTCAGAATGATCACTTTCCATTTTGAGGTTGCTACAAGCGGCTGTGTAAGAATTGGACTCCTCTTCCTCTCTGTCTTCAGCCTCCTCTTCCTCCACCTCCTCATCTTCAACATTAGTATCATCTACATACTCTTGTTTATTTGATTTCTTTCCACAATGAGATTTCTTCACATGACTTCTCATTGTTTGTTCCACAATAGTGGTGAATTTACAATTCTGAAAACAGATATCAATTTTCAATCAATATCAAAACATGAATTCCTCCTTAAACAAAAATAAATTTTGAAATGAACTAATATAAATAATAGAGATAGTGTAAAATACCTTAAAACCACATTTTATAGTTGGGTACTTCTTGGTGTCATAAGGAATACCATGTTTCTTGAATTTGTGTTCAATCACTCTCAGTATGGAATTGGGTTTTTGGAAACATATATCACACGTGTATTTGTCCCTTTTTTCCGTGTTGTTTTCAGGATGGACGTTCCGTCGATGGTGTACAAGGTCTTGTATATGCAGGAAGTATAGCTTACATGCTCGACACGACATCTTACGGCCTTTATGTTCTGTCAATTTCTTGTTGAACTTTGCAATGTCATATGGTATTCCAGGATGCGGTTCTCTGTCTACATCTGCATTACTCTCTTCTCTTTTTCTCTTCTTTGATGTTTTCAATTGTGCTACTCTCCCCCTGTTTCCTGATGGTTCTTCCTCTTCAACTTTCAGTCTCTTCAATAAATCTTCTTCAACTGACTGAGCTTCTTCTTTCATACTGTCACCTATATCTTCTTCCTTAGAGGTAGTAGCATCTTCGTGAAAAATCTCTTCAGCGATATCTTCAATCGTAGCGCTACTGGAGCTTGAAATTTGAGAATCTTCATCAGCCGCTGGTGTAATAAAGTTCATATTTTGACTTTCATCCGTTTGATCTTCATCAGGGAATAACACATAGGAATAGTCAGAATCGTTAGTAAAACTTTCTGGCGACGTCAGAGAATTTGTGCTCTGAATAGACGGCACATTTTCCAGCTTACTAATTGTTATCTTGTCCTTTTTGCCATCTTCAAACATTACGATCCGATCAAGGTCTATATTTGTCTTTACGGAATGTGACGTATTGGAATGTGGTTTATTGGAATGTGACTTGTCGGATTGCGATAAGTTGGAATGTTCCGTTGATGTACTCCTCCCTCCCTGACCACCTACATCGTACCCTATTGATAATGAGTGTTCGACAGCATTTACAGAGTTACCTTGCCTCTCTGCTGAAGTCTTATTACAATTAGCTTGTATATATCCCTCACATAGAGATGCAGCCTCCTTTAGTTGTAGAAGCTGACATATTTTGTGAAGCCGATGTATATTTTCCTCATTCACCAACAATTTCCCAGTGTACAACAGCCTCATGATGGTTTTGACATCCTCTAAATCGGACTCCAGGGTGAAATTAGCATCAAACGGGGACTTGTAGTTCCTGCTTGAATCAAGCTGTTGGAAAAATGGGCTTCCCGCCACAAGCACCAATCTATGAGCCGGTACGTAACCATTGTTAGCTATAATTACGCAATCACATAAGTACTGTTGTTGCTGGTACAGAAATAGCGTATCGGTAAACTTGCTGGAATGTCCGAGAATTTCCAACGCGTGTATATCTCCGTCAAGGCGATCCCTCTTCTGTGAAATCAGATAAAAGCAGTGTAAATATAAGTAAAATTTAATCGTACCATAAGGTACAAGAAACAATATGTATAAAAAGACATGGATAAAGTAAACTTACAAAATCTATATTTATTTATATATCTGAGGTAAAGGTCATTAATAGAAAGATATACATGATGACCCGTCACAGATCTTGAATAGCACATGATACTCATGATCTGAGATTGAACTTGAAGATTAATTAAAATACAAATGTTATAATTAGTAATACAAATGTATGCGAGAAAGCTCTACCTAATTTGAACCACACTCTCAGCGTACAAAGCAATTAGCCATTTTGAATGCCTGCAGTTGCAATTATGCAGCACATGCAATTGGCAATCCAACAAATATGTATAATAAGAAAGTGTGATTGAATAAACAATGTCATATAAGTACACATATGCTCATACTCTCATATAAAAAAAGCTTACCTCTTTCATTTTGGGATGTGAATTTTTCATCTACATTATGACATCCATTTATCCATGTTTCCCTTCTAGCTTCTCTCCTTCCTGAAAGAAAAACATGACAAAGTTAAAAAAAAATAAAGCCTGTGTTTGTGAAACACGAATGCCCCCGGTGGCATCTTTGGTAGTATGAACACTATTTTCTGTTAAGTACACATATGTGAGGTCACTGGGTTAAAAGGTCAAAGGTCAAGGTCACGAGGTCAAAAAGTTTGGTATCAATGGAAAGGTCTTGTCACAAGGAATACACATGTGAAATATGAAAGCCCTATCACTTCCCATTCAAAAGTTATGCCAAATGTTAAAGTTTTTGAAAAGTAGGTCAAAGGTCAAGGTCAAGGTCATGAGGTCAAAAATGTTGGTATCAATGGAAAGGTCTTGTCACAAGGAATACACATGTGAAATATTGAAGCCCTATCACTTCCCATTCAAAAGTTATGCCCAATGTTAAAGTTTTTGAAAAGTAGGTCAAAGGTCAAGGTCAAGGCCACGAGGTCAAAAATTTTGGTATCAATGGAAAGGTCTTGTCACAAAGAATACACATGTGAAATATGAAAGCCCTAACACTTCCCATTCAAAAGTTATGCCCAATGTTAAAGTTTTTGAAAAGTAGGTCAAAGGTCAAGGTCAAGGTCACGAGGTCAAAAATTTTGGTATCAATGGAAAGTTCTTGTCACAAGAAATACACATGTGAAATATGAAAGCCCTATCACTTCCCATTTAAAAGTTATGCCCAATGTTAAAGTTTTTGAAAAGTAGGTCAAAGGTCAAGGTCACGAGGTAAAAAATTTTGGTATCAATGGAAAGGTCTTGTCACAAGGAATACACATGTGAAATATGAAAGCCCTATCACTTCCCATTCAAAAGTTATGCCCAATGTTAAAGTTTTTGAAAAGTAGGTCAAAGGTCAAGGTCAAGGTCACGAGGTCAAAAATTTTGGTATCAATGGAAAGGTCATGTCACAAGGAATACACACGTGAAATATTGAAGCCCTATCACTTCCCATTCAAAAGTTATGCCCAATGTTAAAGTTTTTGAAAAGTAGGTCAAAGGTCAAAGTCAAGGTCACGATGTCAAAAATTTTGGTATCAATGGAAAGGTCTTGTCACAAGGAATACACATGTGAAATATGAAAGCCCTATCACTTACCATTCAAAAGTTATGCCCAATGTTAAAGTTTTTGAAAAGTAGGTCAAAGGTCAAGGTCAAGGTCACGAGGTCAAAAATTTTGGTATCAATGGAAAGGTCTTGTCACAAGGAATACACATGTGAAATATGAAAGCCCTATCACTTCCCATTCAAAAGTTATGCCCAATGTTAAAGTTTTTGAAAAGTAGGTCAAAGGTCAAGGTCAAGGTCACGAGGTCAAAAATTTTGGTATCAATGGAAAGGTCTTGTCACAAGGAATACACATGTGAAATATGAAAGCCCTATCACTTCCCATTCAAAAGTTATGTCCAATGTTAAAGTTTTTCGGACAAACAGACAAACAGACAAACAGACAAACAGACAAACAGATAAACAGACAAACAGACAAACAGATAAACAGACAAACAGACGGACAGGCCAAAAACTATATGCCCCCGAATCTTTGATTCCGGGGGCATAAAAATAAAGCATTCAGATGTTATAAATAACAGATTTCAAAACGTCAATTTCAATTACTAAACAAGTTGAAATAAAGGACTTGAGCCCTCTCTTCTCATCTAATACATGATCAGAACCAGTCCATAGGTTAAAAAAGAATTGTGCATGAGTACACACAAAATTTCATACAAGGGGAAATTTTTAAAAACCTAAGGAATCTGACATGGGCTCAAACAAAATAGTCTGTATGTGTACTTATTTTAGCGGCATTCATATTTTAGCAGAGATAGCGCTGCTAAGACTGCGCTTATTCAAGAATACACTAAATCATGAATCTCTTATATAGATTAATGGGTAAAATAAGTCAAAGCGCTTTAATATTCATGATTACGCTAATATGTCAATTTACCGAATTCTGCTCTGTTTCCGCTGAAAAATAAGTACATGTACAGTATAAGGATCTACAGGTGAACACATACCTGTCAAATTTGAAATCTTAAAAAAGAGGGAGATCTCCCTCCTTGGCACTTGAGAAAGAGGGAGATTGCGTGTGAATCCATTTTGCTACATCATTAATGAATCATGACATTTTGCGTAAAACCATTTTTCAATTAATTTTATTGTGCTGACATTTCAATGCAATTTAATAAACATTTATAAACAATGAAATAATATGTATCCATTTATTGTATTCTATACATCTTCTCTTACATTTTGTCATGCAATTTCTCATGAAATGCTCTGAATGTTGCTATCTAGAGTTATTCTTCTTTGGTAAATAGTGTTTCAGATTGAAATGATTTGTGTGTTTCAGACTGAAATATTACAGGACATGTGGCCTACCGTGTGAAAAAAGTATCGACCATTTTGTCCTAAACCTCAAAATATTTTAGGCCTTTTTTTCAGCAAGATTATCTATGTAAACCAATGTGAAAAGATTATTGTATAAGTACACGAAAAGTAAAACATATAACCAAAATATTAATATAGAGAAGTTAAATATAGTTGATAAGGCCATGTCTGTATTTTGAGACCAAAGAATATGTCTGATACTTCAGATAAGACCCTTAGTTCCCAACTCACTCTTTTTATTTTGGTGCGTGTGTGTGTGTGGGGGGGGGGGGATTCTGTAACCCTAAATCACCTAAAATAAGGTAGACTTCCAACAAATAGATCCTACGTAAAAAATTGATGCCTGCCATACTTAAAGAGAGTAGGACAGGGGAAAGGGCAGATTTCATTGAAGGCTGTTGTCATTGTGCATCTGTGATCCCAAAGACAGTTTCAGCAGTGTTGACTGTTGTATAAAAAGGATATAATTATCTCAACTCCAATCTGAATCCCTGATAAATATGCCAAATGAAGGAGAAAGAGGGTGGTTGAGCCAAAAAGAGGGAGATTTTGGTCTCATGGGAGGGAGGAATGCCAAGGAGAGAGATGAGGTAAAAAATAGTCTCCCTCCAAAAGAGGGAGAGTTGACAGGTACATTGTGAAACAAATGACCTATCAGACTGCTAAAGAAAAATAGAACTGTTCAACAACAGGTATGCCACTGTTGCCTATTTGACTCTAAGTATGTGACCTTGACCTAGCAGGTGACAGGTCAAAGTTGACCCGTTTTTAGTCCTGTCATATGTGACAATGTGCAAGATTGATGGAAGGATAATGCATATTTATCAATTTATAGTCATTTACATGATCAAAGTGTGACTACCAGACAGATGGGCAATGGACAGCAGGGTATGAACTTAATGCTCGCCCACTCGCCCAAGACGAGTATTTTTTCCTGTGGGCGATCAAAAATTACCATTTACATGTACTCGCCCACGTGGCGAATGAATTATATACTTAATAATAATAATAATAACTAGATGGCTACTGTTGCAAGCAACAGACGGATTCCTCCTTTATTAGACCTTCCTCGGAACTGAAGTCTTAAAATCCGAATAAAAAAGATGAAAAAATAATAGTTGCTTAAGTACCTTATTCACTTCAGATAATGAGTCAAAAGAGCTTATGTCTAACTTGGGACTCTTATCTATCTATCGACAAAAAAGAAGAAAAAGATGATAAATACCTTTCAAGTTTAGGAAGGCTTTAAACTCCTAGATCTATTCTATCCATTTTGAATCCTTTTAAATTACTATCCCAAAAAGAATTGCACAATGAATTAGCAATGAGAAAATTTCTATAAATAGAGAATGACAACAGCATGAAAGTACAGACAAGTAATGCTACTAAGTTAAAAAAAGGATACAGAGAACAAGAATAAAGAGTTATCTATCTTACTATGTAAAGTTTAAATAAGAAGTACTACTTGTGTGAAGAATAAATATTTAAGAACAAAATCCTATCAATCCTACAAGAGTAAATGTTTTTTATGACCTTGAAAAAGTTTATTTGACCTTGAACCAAGGTCATGGATGAAAGATAAGCACTTTAGTTTATCCTCATAAAGATTCCTTTTCATCTATTCAAAGCTCAATATTCTATCAACAAAAGTCTGTTGTGACCATGAAATCGAACAAATGACCTTGGGTCAAGGTCAAGGTAAAAGGACTTGATGCAAGGAATATTTGCGCCAAGTTTGAACTCTCAATGTCAAATGGTCTTTTTTCTATAGGAAAAATTTTGTTGTGACCTTGAGAATGAGAATTTGACCTTGGGTCAAGGTCAAGGTGAAAGGGCTTGGATCAATGATTGTATTTATGAAGTTTGAACTGTCAATGTCAAATAGTCTTTGTTCTATAGGCAAAAGTTTGTTGTGACCTTGAGAATCATAATTTGACCTTGAAACTTGGTCATCATCAATGACTACCTATAAGTAACCTACCATCCAAGTTTCAACTAAAATTCTCAAAAACTGTAGAAATTGGCACTGTGCCAATTTAAAGTTCCATTTTAACCTCAAAATAGCACGAAAACCGTAAATATTTTATCGAGCATGTCAGCGTATAAAAGTTTGCAAATTTCCCAAAGAACAATATAAAGCAAATTTCATTCAAATCGCACGGTTTGTTTAGGAGTTATAAGGTTTTAAAGATTTTACCTTTGATGACCTCTAGCGGGGGCATATGTGAACTTTTCGATGACAAATTTTTTTTACCTCTAGATCTTTATATGCTCTTTCACATGATCCTTTTCGTTTTATCATAAGAAGTGGTACTTTTTTGTACAGTGACTGGAACGATCTGGGGGTAAGAATAATAATAATAATAACTAGATGGCTACTGTTGCAAGCAACAGACGGATTCCTCCTTTATTAGACCTTCCTCGGAACTGCAATGTTAAAATCCGAAGAAAGAAGATGAAAAAAGAATAGTTGCTTTAGTACTTTATTCACTTCAGCAAATGAGTCAAAAGAGCTTATGTCTAACTTGGGACTCTTATCTATTTATTGGCAAAAAAGAAGAAAATGATGATAAATACCTTTCATGTTTTCGAAAGATTTAAACTCCATGCTCTATGGATATCAAATCCTTTACAATTACTTTCTCAAAACAGAATTGCACAATGATTTTGCAATGAGATAATTTCTATTAATAGAAAATGACAACAACATGAAAAGACAAATCTGTAATGCTACTAAGAAAAAAAAGCAATAGAACAGAGAACAAGAATAAAAGAGTTATCTTTCTTATACTATGTTAAGTTCATATAAGAAGGACTACTTGTGTGAAGAATAAATAGTATAGGACAAAAAGTGTAAATTCTACAAGAGGAAATGATTGTTAAGACCTTGAGAATGATTATTTGGCCTTTAACCAATGTCATGAATGAAAGCTAAGTACTGTGATTATTCTCATCACGATTGATCTTAATCTGAGCAAAGCTCAATATCTAATCAACCAAAGTCAGTTGTGACCTTGAAATCAAACTAATGACCGTTGGTCAAGGTCATGATGAAAGAGTTTGATGCAAGGAATATTTGTGTAAAGTTTGAACTCTCAAGGTCAAACAGTCTTTGTTTTATAGACTTAAGTTTGTTGTGACCTTGAAAATCAGAATTTGACCTTGGGCCAAGGTCAAGGTGAAAGAGCTTGGTTTAATGATATTATGTATGAAGTATGAACTCTGAAGGTCAAATAGTCTTTGTTTTGTAGGGAAAAGTTGCTGTGACCTTGATAATGAGAATTTGACCTTGGGTCAAGGTCAAAGTGAAAGAGCATGACTGAACAATTATTTGTATGAAGTTTAAACTCTGAAGGTCAAATAGTCTTTGTTCTATAGGCAAAAGTTTGTTGTGACCTTGAGAATCAGAATTTGACCTTGGGCTAAGGTCAAGGTGAAAGAGCTTGGTTTAATGATATTATGTATGAAGTTTGAACTCTGCAGGTCTAATAGTCTTTGTTCTATAGGCAAAAGTTTGTTGTGACCTTGAGAATCAAAATTTGACCTTGGGTCAAGGTCAGTGTGAAAGAGCTTGGTTTAACGATAGTATGTATGAAGTTTGAACTGTGAAGGTCAAATAGTCTTTGTTCTACAGGTAAAAGTTTGTTGTGACCTTGAGAATGAAAATTTGACCTTGAAAGTAGGTCAACATTAAATGACTACCTATAAGTAACCTAGTATCCAAGTTTCAACTCAAAATCTCAAAAACTGTAGAAATTGGCACTGTGCCAATTTAAAGTTCCATTTTTAACTCGTAATAGCGCGAAAACCGTAAAAATTTTATCGAGCATGTAAGCGTATAAAAGTTTACAAATTTCCCAAAGAACATTTTAAAACAAATTTCGTTCAAATCGTACGGTTAGTTTAGGAGTTATAAGAGTTTAAAGATTTGAAATTTGATGACCTCTAGCGGGGGCATATGTGAACTTTTCGACGACAAATTTTTTTTACCTCAAGATCTTTATATGCTCTTCCACATGATCCTTTTCGTTTTATCATAAGAAGGTGTACTTTTTTGTACAGTGACTGGAACGATCTGGGGGTAAGAATAATAATAATAATAATAATAAGAATAATAATAAGAATAAAGAAAAGACAATACAATAACAGAAAGGATTCCGACGGAATAGTCGGAATCCTTAATAACTAGATGGCTACTGTTGCAAGCAACAGACGGATTCCTCCTTTCTTAGACCTTCCTCGGAACTGAAGTGTTAAAATCCGAATAAAGAAGATAGAAAAAAGAATAGTTGCATAAGTACCTTATTCACTTCAGCAAATGGGTCAAAAGAGGTCATGTTTAATTTGGGACTCTTATTTATTTATCAACAAAATAGAAGAAAAAAAATTACGTACCTTTCATCTTTATGAAAGCTTTAAACTCCATGCCCTATGGATATCAAATCCTTTACAATTACTTTCTCAAAACAGAATTACACAATGATTTTGCAATGAGATAATTTCTATTAATAGAAAATGACAACAACATGAAAGTACAGATATGTAATGCTACTAAGAAAAAAAAAAGAAACAGAGAACAAGAATAAAAGAGTTATCTTTCTTATACTATGTTATGTTCAAATAAGAAGGACTACTTGTGTGAAGAATAAATAGTATAGCACAAAAAGTGTAAATTCTGCAAGAGAAAATGAAAGTTAAGACCTTGAGAATTATTATTTGGCCTTTAACCAATGTCATGGATGAAAGCTAAGTATTGTGATTATTCTCATCACGATTGATCTTAATCTGAGCTAAGTTCAATATCTAATCAACCAAAGTCATTTGTGACCTTGAAATTAAACAAATGACCTTGGGTCAAGGTCATGATGAAAAAGTTTGATGCAAGGAATATTTGTGTAAAGTTTGAACTCTCAAGGTCAAACAGTCTTTGTTTTATAGACTAAGGTTTGTTGTGACCTTGAAAATCAGAATTTGACCTTGGGTCAAGGTCAAAGTGAAAGATCTGGGCCCAAGCATGATATGTATAAAGTATGAACTCTGAAGGTCAAATAGTCTTTGTTCTATAGGAAAAAGTTTGTTGTGACCTTGAGAATCAGAATTTGACCTTGGGTCAAGGTCAAGGTGAAAGAGCTTGGTTTAATGATATTATCTATGAAGTTTGAACTCTGCAGGTCTAACAGTCTGTGTTCTATAGGCAAAAGTTTGTTGTGACCTTGAGAATCAGAATTTGACCTTGGGTCAAGGTCATTGTAAAAGAGCTTGGTTTAACGATATTATGTATGAAGTTTGAACTCTGAAGGTCAAATAGTCTTTGTTCTACAGGCAAAAGTTTGTTGTGACCTTGAGAATCATAATTTGACCTTGAAAGTAGGTCAACATTAAATGACTACCTATAAGTAACCTACCATACAAGTTTCAACTCAAAATCTCAAAAACTGTAGAAATTGGCACTGTGCCAATTTAAAGTTCCATTTTCAACTCGGAATAGCGCGAAAACCGTAAATATTTTATCGAGCATGTAAGCATATAAAAGTTTACAAATTTCCTAAAGAACATTTTAAAACAAATTTTGTTCAAATCGTACGGTTAGTTTAGGAGTTATAAGAGTTTAAAGATTTGAACTTTGATGACCTCTGGCGGGGGCATATGTGAACTTTTCGACGACAAAATTTTTTTACCTCAAGATCTTTATATGCTCTTTCACATGATCCTATTCGTTTTATCATAAGAAGTGGTACTTTTTTGTACACTCACTGGAACGATTTGGGGGTAAGAATAATAATAATAATAATAATAAGAATAATAATAAGAATAAAGAAAAGACAATACAATAACAGAAAGGATTCCGACGGAATAGTCGGAATCCTTAATAATAAGAATAATAATAAGAATAAAGAAAAGACAATACAATAACAGAAAGGATTCCGACGGAATAGTCGGAATCCTTAATAATACTTTATTTTGAGAGGGTGGACACAATTAGCAGTGCTATTCTTCCTTGTGGCCCTCTATGAAAACATATATACATTATATACAATGCTTAAAATTGTCATGAAATGGAGATTCAAAGGAATACAAGATACAAACTACATGTAAAATAAGATGAAATGGTATGAAATACATTCATATAAACATATATGTACAAAACATAGTAATTGATGAAAGAATAGAGCCTGTGTGTGCAATGCTACCTCTTTGATTGAATAAAGGCCGAAAGTGAATTTTTGAAAGATGTTAATGAGTTTGAACAACGCAGTGAGGGAGGTAAGTTATTCCATATTTGAACGCCAGAATATTGGAAACTTCTTTTAAAATTTTCATGGAATGGCCTTGGCAAGTGTAGATCCAAGTTTGATGTTGATCTCAAGTTATAAGCATCCGTATTTTGATAAGTGTTGTGGGTCATGTATTATTTTAGTTTTACTTTATGTGTAGGTGCACATGTACTTAGTCATGTTATTTAATGATTTCATAATAATTCTTTCTAGATTTTACTATGTCATGTTTATTTCATTAGAGAATATTCCAGTATGTTCTTTGTTACATCATTATCATCACATGACTGTGATTTCTAGAATTTACTCTATTGTTAATCATTTGTAATGAGTCATTGTTCTAGAAGCTTCTGGTTAATTCATTGTTATTAAGTATAAATACCTCTGAGGAACTGTGTTAAGAGAGACATTCGTACACATTCGTAGACACGATTCATTCATCTATTCTGATATACTGGGACACTTTATTTGTTGAGACTTTAATCCATTTAACAACGTTTGGACACCGATCTTTCGAGAACGTTTGTGATTACCGGAAACCATACCTTCGATAGACTTTGTGGACCGTAACGGACACTTTGATCCGGACATTGTATTGTAAGTTGTAATCATTGTAAATATATATATTTTGTACATAATTAAACTTGTAAATTTATATTCTGTCTTTGTCTGATTTTTGCTGGCGTTTTGGGGTATTCTGACCCATAACAATAAGTAAAGAGGTCTGACATGTATGATGGACATAAACCATTTAGTGATTTATATAACATTACACCTTTATTGTACTCTATTCTTTCATAAACATTCAACCAATCTAACTCCTCAAAGAGAGGCTGAGACGGAGAGTCAGGAGGCTTGTCTAAGATTACACGGGCTGCATATTTTTGTAGTTTATTTATTCTTTCTATGTTTCCTTTAGATGCATTGCCCCAAACAGCGAGACAATAATCAATAGATGGCAAAATGTAGGCATTGTAGAAAAGTTTTCTATAATTTAAAGAGAGATGTTGTTTAATTTTCTTCAACAAGGAAATTTTTGATGAGATATTCTTGCAAATAAAATTTACATGGCAGGTGAAGTCTAGGTTTTGATCGATGTGTACACCTAAAAGTTTTTCTTCTTTAACGTTTTCCAAAATATGAGAGTTTATATCTACATTTATTTCTTTTGTATTCAATTTAGATATTTTTTGTCTAGCTCCTATCAACATACATTTGCTTTTCGATTCATTGATTTTCATCTTGTTTTCTGCACACCAAATTTCAACATTTCTTACATCACATTTCAAATCATCTTCAATTGTTTTAATATCTTTAGCAGATGTATGCATTGTTGCATCGTCAGCAAATAGGTCAATGATGGTGCGTTGAATGTGAAGTGGCAAGTCATTGATGTAAAACAAAAATAGCACCGGTCCCAGCACCGAACCTTGTGGAACACCTGTTGTGATGTTTTGGTGATCTGACATAATATGTCCTATGCATACCTGTTGACTTCTATTTTCTAAATATGACTGCAGCCAAGTAAGAGAAGCTGGATGAAAATTATAAAATTTAAGTTTATCTAATAAAATTTTGTGATCTACCAAATCAAAAGCTTTTCTGAAATCTAGAAAAGTTACACCATTTAAATTACCTTTATCTATTTCAGAAATCAACCTATCAGTTAAGTTTATAAGAGCCGTCTGACACGAATGTAATTGTCTAAATCCTGACTGATTTTTATTAAGAAGATCATTTTGTTTAATAAAATCATTTAATTGTTGAGTGACATGTTTTTCATAGATTTTAGAGAGAGTTGGAAGAACTGACACTGGCCTATAATTTCCAGGATCCATTTTATCTCCCTTTTTAAATATAGGCGTCACTTTTGCCGACTTTAAATCGTCAGGAAAAATACCTGTTTCTAAACTTATATTTATAAGATAGGCTATCGGTCCCGATATTACTGGCGCGGATAATTTGAGAATTTTTGGTCCAATAGTATCAATACCAGAAGATTTATTAGGATTAAGATTTTGTAGTAATTTTAAAACGTCATCAGTATTTATCTCTTTAAATTTCAAAGGTTCGCAGTCTCGTAATTTAGAGTCCGTGAATTCCTGAAGTAATTTAATTGTTTTATTATTATTTTGATTAGTCACACCTAGAGTTTCACAGAGCTCAATATAGTACTTGTTCAAGGTATCGGCGATTATTTTGGGATCATTAGACGTTCCTTCCGTAGTATATATAGAGGATGGAGAAGAATTTTGTGGTTTTGGAGCAAGTTCATTAATATGATTCCAAATATCTCCTGATTTTGTATTATGTTCTATTGCAGTCTGATAGTAATCTGTTTTTGAATTTCGTATAAGTTCTGTGACTTTGTTTCTCCATATTCTATAATTTACCATATCGTTCGTTCGATGATATTTATCACGTTTAGTCCGGGCTTCATTTATTTCTACGTTAATCCATTTAGGTCGGAAACGCGTTTTTACCCTTTTTGATTTTGTTTTTGCATGATTATTGAGTACAGTTAGGAATATGGTGTAAAAATTATTTAATGCAATATTGGGGTCTTTAACAGTGTAAATTGAAGTCCAGTCTGAAGATATCAATTGAGATAGAAAAGCTTGTTCATCAAAATGTTTAAAATCCCGATACTGAATAGTAAAATGACTTTTCTTCTCGTTTACGCAAGGTAATTTTCTAGTGGCACATACAGGGTAATGGTCAGACATAGCTATAAATGGTACTTTTATTTCGTTAAAGTTTTCTGGCTTATTAGTGTAAATGTGGTCAATTAACGTTGCACTTTTATCCGTGACACGTGTCGGCTTATTGATTACCTGTGTAAAGTCAAACTGTTCTAAGGCGCGTGTCCAGTACCCCGGGGGGTCTTTTAGGAGGTCTATGTTAAAATCGCCACAAAGGATTATTTCATTATCGTTTGAGCCGGATACTGATAGTATTTCCTCTTCTAAGAAATTTACCCAGCTGGTTTGCGCGGAAGGGGGTCTATATGCAAAACAAAAGAATATCGATTTAGTGTTAGGATTGGCAATTTCAATCCATATGGTTTCAATATGACCCGATTCAAAATCACACCGCCGCTGATATTGTATGGCTTTAGAAAGATAAACTAATAAACCCCCTCCTGACTTCCCGCCTCTGTCTTTCCTCTCAAAATCATAACCATTTAGATGAAGTAACGAGTCGTCAATTTTATCATTCAAAAATGTCTCACAGAGTCCTAATATATCTACCGTTCGATTTTCAAGTAGAAGTAATTTTACCTCATCTATTTTTGGAAGCAAGTGACAGATGTTTAAGTTTCCAAATCTAAGTCCCCTTTTAATGAGACCGAAAGATGAGACATCATTTTCATCAATAATGATATTTGAGGTTTTACTTGATGACGATTTAGATAAAAGTTGTTTGGTAATATTATTTGTTTTAGAAGCATGATTTCTATCTACAATATTGCAAGAAGTATCATTGATTGGCTGTGAAGGTACAAACTTAAAACTATCAATTGGATTTTCAAATAAGCGAGTCAATGAAATTTCGTAAAGTCCAAAATCTGTATTATTCAGAGTGTTATGTACATGTATTCCATCCTGGGTGGTGGAGGCATGTTTCTCATTGCCAGCTTCCTAATATGCCTGACAAAGCTTAGCTTTATGGCCACTTCTGTTACACTTATGACAGACCAATTTTTCATTATAGAAACACCGTTTGTAATTGTGACCTTTCTCTCCGCAATACACACATCCATCGGATTTCTTGCCGTTTTTGAGCACTGGGACGTATTGCTCGTACGAATAAAGAAGATCACGGGTTCCTGAGTCGGTAAGATGCGGTCCGCCCTTCCAAAACTGCTCGGCATTCAACTTGCTGATGGCCCTAGATGTCTGTATGACCGTCGCTCCGTACATCTCGCACACAGACTTAATTATTCCATTTATGTACGACACATTTACTCCCTTCCGCGGTGTTACTTCAGAAATGAACACTGATGTTTGCGGCGATCTGTGCTGTACATCCAGTATGATTTCAGCGAAATCATTTTCTATGGCCTCTAAGTCTCTACCTCGACTCACATCGTTACCTCCAGCTTGTATGATGATGTTTCTAATGTTGGTCAAGTCCTGGTAGGAAATCTCATCGCGGATCGTAGAGACTTCAGCTCCTCTCATGGTTTTCACTCTAACGTTTTCTCTCAAACCTCGTGTCCGGATCCTTTGCGTAATTGAACTTCCTAAAATCAATGTTTGACCCCTTGTACTGTATTTCCCATCATTCATCGATCTCGTTTGCGCGTTTTGGAGAAAACGTGCAGCTGAACTCGATTTCGGAAATTGTACCTTACTTATAGCCCTCTGCTGCCCATGTAATGACTTTCCGAGGGATCCGTTCTCTCTTGGAAAGCTGAAAGACCTTTCTTCATTTTCATTTACACATTGCGCATGGCGACTTTTACTTTCAATCGGCGTAGTTTGGGTCTCCGAATTCGTATGTCTGACTATTGTCTGTGTAGATATACTACACACATTCACTGGGTCCTTTTTGGATTCTATCGAAGAGAGGCGCTCCCGGAGACGAACAATTTCCGACGATAATTCCGTCACCATCCGACAAAGCTCTTTGACGGTCATTTCATCCATGGACTTCTCGTCATTCATTGGTTTTGGTGTCGATGACAAGAGTGGTGCGGCATTTGACATATGAAATGTACCAACGATGCTTTCATCCATTTTGTTCTTTCTTTCCTCCAACGTATTTTTGAATTCATTTCTCCCCTAAGTATCAATAACACCGTAGACATTCGTACGTCGGTATTATAAAGGAGATATATATATACATGTAAATGGTTAAAATACATGAATGTGTTCATTGATCGCCTATTTGATATCTATATCTAATTAACAAATAAATTCTCTTTATTTCATTGTCAATAAATCTTCAGATCCATTGCTCTTTTATTTGCCATCTTCTTTTTACGTAATGTACGGCGCAACATCGATGGCGGAAAATTCAATTGTCCAAAAAAAAAATTGAATTGATCACTTCACAGGATGTTAATCGAATCGATGATGAAGAGAAGAAACAACTATTTGATTCTCTTGTATTCTCCCTCCCCCTACATGTATCATCCCGCCGTGAAGGGCGTATATCTTAAGTGTAAATTTCGGCCGCACAGTCAAATATATACGACATCAAACTCTTTACCTGGATCAGTGTTTATTTAAGAAAAATAAACAGATAATTTAATTGTATTTATAAGAGAACGCCTAATTACCTGGATAATTACTTTGTTTGGCGGTATTATCAGACAAATGCGTCTTTGTACCTTTACATCAGGGGCCGATGGCAGTATGCGGGTTTGGCGTTATAAATGGAGGTTTTATATGAAACAATTTTATATTTATAAAAGATTTCTGTGGCAGTATACGAGTTTGGCATTATAACAGGGGACGTTAGAGTGGGGAGGGGGTGGGGGTGGGGGTGGCTGTATTTTAAAGCTGATATAGAAAATTAATTCATCTAGATCTTTTTATGCCTACAATCCTTGAGTTTGTACTTGTATGACTTCTTCAAAAGTTTTGTTGATACGGCATTTTGATTGCGTACAGATTACATGTCTCGCAAGCAGGCACAGTTGGGTCAGTTTTAAGGGGGGGGGGGTCTTGAAAGGGAATGTTTCCCCAAAAAGATTTGGTTTTCTGTGTGGGCTCGTAAAAAGTTGTGTGGACCCCTAAAATTGAAATTTTACGAGCCCACATGGCTAGTAAAATTTTAAGTAGAGTTCATACCCTGGACAGAGTGCGCACAGTATTGAGATACTGATGGACTTATAAAAGGGTGTCTTGAAGATCATGATCATGATAGAAGACTATGAAAAATTCTTATTGCCACAAAATGTTACTGAAGCAGCGATCTTAAAAGTAGGTCAAAGTCCAAGGTCAACCGTTAATGTCACCATGTCAAAACTTATGTACCAATTAAGAGGTCTTAATCATGTTAATTATAAGAAAGAATAAACATGTGTACTATGAAAGCAAAATCTACACTTACAGTAATGGCCAAGATCAATTTTTTTAAAAAGTAGGTCAAATTCAAAGGTCAAGTTCACTAGGTCATTATTATTGTACCATAATGAATCAAAAGGTCTAATGCCAAAAGAATTAATCACATGTCATATGTAAATTAAGTAGCAATGAAAGCTAATTTTCAGAATGTTCAGATTAAGTCATGGCCAATGTTACAGTTTTTTTTTGACACATGTAAGTCAAAATCTAAGATCAAGGTCTCAGGGTTAAAAAAAATTGGTACCCATGAAAAGGTATTGTTCAAATATATATACACATGTGAATTACCATGATTTACGTGACGAAAGTCCAATTTAATCGCACAATAAATGTACTGTTACTATATAAATGGCAAGGTACATGTACATGTATGATTAGATTTTTTGCAGACAAACAAACAGACACTATAAAACTTTAATTATTCCTCAGAACCTCTGAATACTCTCAAATCACCAAATTCCACCTGTTTAATATGACGTCATAAATCGATGGCGCATCAAACAATGCATTGACACATCATTTGATTATGATATCGTGATGCATAAGTCTGCAAGGTCGCTTGTTGACATCAGTGCAATATCGGACATTTGATGACAACTCACAAAAATTGCAAGAAAACCAACAAATAAACATGCATGCATGATACTGATACATGTACTTCCTCTGCGTTGTAGTCTAGCTCACAGGCACCAGATTCCTACAAAGAAAATTAAAACTCAATCTTCAACACCCGTTTCTCTTCTCTCTCTTTAAGGCACGACAGCTTCCATGTTTAAACATCATCCCCCCTCTTTACCCCCTCAATATCGTAAGTTTCAAAAGGATTTCTTCATAAAACTGCATATCAGTATTTTCTACAGATATTTTTCTTCACGATCGTAACCTACTTATCACTGATTATTCGTGCAATAAGCCGCAATTAATCCAAATAACTGAAATTGAGTCGAAACCTACACTTCACGCTATTCTTAGCATGTGCAGTACCGTTAGTTTGAGTTGTTATCCTTGCCGCTAACTGTAAAGTGTAGGTTTCGACTCGGTTTAAAACATGGAAGCTGTCGTGCCTTAGAGAAAGGTAAAGAGAAGAGAAACGGACGTTTAAGAAAGGTTTTTATTTTTTCTATCTAGGAATCAGGTGCCTGTGGTCTAGCTATGTACAGTAATGAGCAGATATGAAGTGTTATCCTGAAGGCTGAACACATGTAAATTGAAGATTTTGTGATATTTCATAAAGATTGATATTATCAAGAAGATAAATAATAAACATACAACGATATACATTCACTGTTGAATCTGTTCGTCATCATTTTGTTCGTGACATGTCATGTCCGCCAAGCAGAATGTTTACTGTGAGGGAAAGACAACTCGCTTCAAAAGTGGAACTCTTCTAAGTGGAAAGTACGAAAAGCACACAAGCGCATACCGACGAAGTTGGTGTTTTGTTTGCAAAATTTCTGCAATAAATTTTGACAAATCCTTAGGTTTTCCAATATGAACAGAAATTTGAATGAAACTTCAGCTAAGTAAGTATTCACCGCGCACATCATCCTTCTTGCACTATCATAAAGAAACATATGAATTTTTGTTGAAAAAGGAGCTACTGCTGGATTAGACTTGTTCAGACTTCAGCATCTTTTTTAGCTGTATTGATAATTTGGTAGACACTGATTTCTCATGTTGAAAATGCACTTTTTTATATTTTGGATTTCCATACGGTTGCCAGAGGTTTCGGACAAAAACCAGTTCGGACTCGAGAGGTTTCGGACAAAAACAAGTTCGGCCTCAGAGGTTTCGGCCTTCAGTTATTTTTGACTGTCAAAGGACTTCAGTGGTTTCGGACAAAAACAAGTTCGGCCTTAGAGGTTTCGGCCTCATTTATATCTACGGATACACCGTGCATGACTGGCAAGTGCAGCTCGGTGGGTCTAAAGAACCCTAAAGAACTCTAAGAACTCTGGGTTTTATATGATTGTGGGCTGGTAAATTGAGAAAATATTTTGATATTCAGATAGATGAAGGTCGTAAGAACATAAAAATATATAGTTTTTAGGGGTTGAGTTGTAGGAAATGTCTTTAATGTATTCATATATATTACACATTTTCTGGACAGTTTCAGTTTCTACGTTATAAATTACCCTTCGTCCACATTTTTTTCTATAACTTTTACAGCAGTTTAGATACGCTCAACATACCAAATTTCCAATGAATAATTTACAGTACATTAAGACCAAACTTTCAGCCATCTATCCTGTATTTTTTGTGTCCACGTATGGGCAGCTTCGTTTTCAGCTTTGTTGGTATTAGGGAAGGCAATTGACATTTCTGTACAAGTTTTATTACTTCAATTTGTACCCATTGACTGACTACTTTTAAAAAATGACATGATAATTTTACGGAAGAACGCATACACTAGTACCTTTACGTAGATAAGATATGTTACAAGTGGACGTTGGAGATTTGAATCTCAGGCGCAGAACGAGGATAAAAAAGAATGTCGGAGAAAAATCAATATTGTATCATAAAAGCGAAGAACCTTTCAATTGTTAGTGAACAAAAGAATTTTGTGCTTCTGACTGGCCATGTACAGTAAGCTATTGCTCCAAAACACGAGTACAGAACTTTTAGATAGATTTAAAAACCAAAAATGGACACCGTAGAATAATGAGCACCAGGGCGCAGCGAGTTGCCGATTTTATGGGCCTTTTTTTTTAGAGTGGGACTATGGCAAAGGGTGCGTGGCCTTCCCAATCCCTGAAGAGTTCTCCATTTTTTATACGCCCGTCTTAAGACTATTACGTATTATGTTATGGTGCTGTCCGTGAGTCTGTGTGTCCCTCCGTCCATCCGAGGTCTTGTTTTCCGGACTTTTTTTCTGTGCAGCTAGTTATCACAGCTTGACATGTCCACAGGATGTTTTGAATTACAATTTTTCACTCCAGATGTAAAGGAGCTGTTAAGACAAGTGTCATATTTAGCCCTGAATCTCGTACCGTAATTTGTCATATTTTATGGTCTAAAAAATCGATCTTTACAGAAATGCACCCCCTTCCTTTTTTTGTTTTTCGTCTCTGGGGTAGTGTTCCCCCCGGAGATACAGAACCGTACTTTTCCAGAAAATTTGTATCATGGATACACACCTCCGGTAAAAGTGGCACTCTGTATATCCGGGGGGAACAATGTTCAAAAAAACTTTTCCGTTTTATATTGATTTCTATAGGAATAATACAAGTTCTGACCCAAATATTAGCAAAATTATACAAAACAGATAAAAAATCACTTCAGATTCTGATGGGGTTCCAGTTAGATATACATTTTACGAAGAAATTTTTTTTTTTTAATTTCCATTTTCAAAATCCAACTTTTCAGGGCTGATTTTACGTCTTATCTTAATAGCTCCTTTAACTTACGCCATTTATAACACTTTAACGATCGTTTTATTTGAAAAGAAAATTATACTTGTAATAACGCAATGAAATATTCAATATAGTTCTAAAACAAAATACTGTCCATAAATCTAGGGAAAAGGAGGTTTCTGATCATTCTAATAAAAAAAAATCCATTTTTAACAAATTCGAAAAGTTTGAACAAAACCCATCCGTCCATTCATGAATTATCAACTCGGACCACCACTTTCAGTGTGCACCGTTCTACATCGTTATTTCTTTATTATTACTATTAATTTTTGAAATACCAAGGAATAGTTCAAAGTTGAAACGCCTATGATCCGAACTTGTATTTGTCCGAAACCTCTTCACTGACAATTGAGGCCGAACTCGTTTTTGTCCGAAATCTCTTGTCCGAAACCTCTCGAGTCCGAACTGGTTTTTGTCCGAAACCTCTGGCAACCTTCCATACAATCGCTTAAAAGCAACAGTCTTGAAGTGTGTTAATCCCTTTTGTGATTCGGGTTACATATAGGCCGTTTTATTATGCTCCGACCGTACCAATTTCAATGGAAACTGAGGAGCATCTTTAATTTTTGTCTATACGCAACCTCAAGTTGCGTATAGAGAAAAATTAAAGAAGCTCCTCAGTTTCCATTGAAATTAGCTTCCGTACTTGACTGATACCCTTACTGGTTGGGCACATATTATCGCCACTTTTTTCAATGTCTTAGACTACAAAATCTTTATTTCTTCATGCAGTTAAATGAAATTAGCACAGAAGGAAGAAGAACCCTTGGTACACATTTCTTCCAACTTTCATGAAAATTTGATGATCGGTTCTTGTTTACCGGTAATCAGTCAGGGGTATAACTCATTTCAGTTATATTTTTGGTCACTGAAATCAGTTATTTTTCTTGCAAGATATTTATAGAATCACCCAGAATATAACTGGTTCAGGTTACAAAACTTTCCAAGGTCAAATACGATTATATCATCCAATGCGTACAGAAAAGTTTGACTTCATCAGATACAACATTGGTGCCTCTTTAAAAATAAATTAAGGTCACAGCTGGGTAAAATCATCTTTGTGCAAAATCTGGGTCAAAAATAAATATAACTGAAAGAAGTTACTTTTAAATAACCATTTTTGGTTATATTTTTTTGGTATTGCTTAAATCTTCTAATCCAGATTTTTCCTGCTGATAACATACTTGCCATAATTTTTCGGAGTTTTGTCGTTGCAAAGAGGGACAAAAAGAGGGACAAATCATCAAAATGCGGGACAAATATAACGCCAATGAGGGACATAAAGAGGGACACTTTTAAGAGGTTGAACTTCAGATATTGCAATCCAAAATTGCACTAGATCATTGCCCTCTGCAAACGAAAGAACGTCAGAGTAAAAAATAAATCTTTATTAACGCGCGCCGTATACGTAGATGGCCCCTGGTCGGACGCATTTCTAAAAGTGGCGCTTCAGTGAACTTGTCTACCCTATTTAATTTTTCTCTGTGAAAGTTTTAAAAGTCTTTTACTCCATTGTTCACGTTTTATATTCACAACTTTCTGATTAAGTATTAAACATCTGCGCTGTTGCCTGCGTTGACGTTGACGATTTAAATGAAATACACAATCGATAACTTAACGACTCGGGTATTGTAAAACGACACTAAGCAAACGTACTTTGATTGATACTGAGATTTTTTTTGACGTGATAATAATAAAGAGCATATTATAGTTACCTTTAGAGCGTTCCATGGTTGCCGTATTTTCTTTTTTTTTTATTTTGTTTACAGATTTTACATCACGTTGTTTCTTCTCATAAAAATAAATTCATATCTTGGCTTACATAAATGATATCACTCGAACATCGTATAACTATTGCTTTATTTATTTCAATGCTCGAATTGTTTTGTGAGCTAAATAAAATACCAACATGAGAAAGGCTGCATGAATGTATTTAGCGACGTTTGTGGGACAGCCGACCTTTAATCAACCTATTACTATCAAAACAAAGGCGATTATCGGCTGATTACTGTATATGGCTCATAATATAGCGTAGATAATTGGAAACGCTTAAATAAACAATGAAAGTTTAAGAAAAGACGGAACGACTGAAATCGACAAAGAATAATATTACCATGATTACGCCGATTTTTTTTTTTATGATAGGTCAAAAATGCGGGATTTTCCGTGTCCCGGCCGGGACAGATATTTTCGGTCGAAAATGCGGGACATTTTTTGTCCCGGCCGGGACAATGGCAAGTATGTGCTGATAATCAAGTGTTCAGTATCATCTTAATACATCAATACCTTAAATTTTGTAAAATAATCCTTTACCCAATGAATAAATATGAAGCAATTCCCATAGGAATTTTTATATGCAGAAATCAGTTATTTTTCATGACCTACTTTAACATTACTGATTTTCATAGAAAGAAAAGTAACTGATTTCGGTTATAAAATTTTATCACTGAAATGAGTTATACCCCTGACTGGTAATTCTTGGACGTAAGGGTTGGGCCAAGTGTGAAGGAAGGGAGGGTACATATTATCGCCACCTCCATCAGTTCTTGCTGAAAATATCAGACTTTTTGGACAAAATTTACATTATATAAATCTTTGAACTTTCTTCTTTTTGTATGTGAAAAATTTATGTTTTTTTTTCAAAAACCAAAGAGACGAAGTGACCTACCCTTTCCCCAGAGAGGCGGGGGAAATACATTCAGATTTACCGAATTTCTATCATAAAATTCAATATTTGCAGGTTATGGAATTATTTGAAATTTTGTATACATTTTCATGTATCAAAGATGTAATTATGGTGAAAAAATGAAATTCCTTAGTAACATCAACAATATGCGGAGATACGAATGAAGTGGCGATAATATGTACCCGGCGATAATATGTACCCGACCAGTACACAAATCCCTTCAGACCCTTGTCAGCAATTCATAAGTTTATTTGTGGAGTAGGCCCTGATCAATCTTCCCTCTTCTTGGGCATGATTGTGAGATAAATACCATTGCATTGCATGGGTAGAAATTAGGTCATTCACTGCTTCCTGACATGTTTTTATGCTTCCATCTACATGTGTATGACATTCATGGCTTAAAATCCCTCTTGAAAATGGATAAATGAAGTTTTTCAATCAGCTTGTATATCTACCACTCAAATTCCACCTAAATGATAGTGAATCGGCTGTTGTGATGTGAGGTGGTCAATTGTACAATAGTAATTACACCTTGATCTCTCCATTGTGTGTCACATATGTGACCATTTTTGGTCAATAAAGTATCTGTATTCTGTATACATATATATATATAGTGTTTTATAATGTTACAATTATCGCCAACATCATCCCTAATACCCTTCGATTTCCATTAATCTTTTATGTTTTTAAGAATCAATTATAATCAGAATTCTAATTCATTCTATTTGTTTCAAGTATTCCGATTGGTTCACAGCATTTCTAGAAGCATGTATCACTACAATATACATGCTGCAAACTGACTCACTTGACATACTTTAATATGAATTCCTACGTAAATATGCACACTATAATTTAAGCTTTAGCGTACTTTTTATGACGTCATGATTCCCTGTACTCTTTGCTCCAATGACGTCATATTGTGACCTACCGGTAAAGCTACAAGTTATGAGCTTGTAAACGCGGTTCTCCACTTATAAACAACAGAGTAAGTAAGTTTATGATTGATAACACTGATTTTTCGCCATTGTAATTAAAAAAAGCAGTTGTACCGTATTTTATATTTTGCTGCGCAATAATTTCTTTTGGTCGTTGTTAGTCTAAAGCGATACACGAGACCCTTCTGAAGGGTATAAAGAGTTAAAATATGTCACATAAATTAGAATAGGGATAAAGGTACTGTGTTTTGTGGTTCCGACAGGTATATGTTGGATATACCGATGGAAACATACATTATACATGTACGCATATAACAAGTGCGAATAAAACGAAAGTAGATCGTTTCCACAAGTTACCATGGTTACATGCATAGGGTATATAATTCAAAAGGGATACACTTTCTAAGGCATACAATGGGTGGGATAAGGATTCTCCTTGAGTTTAATAGTAAGCATGGTAATTAGTGACATTGGTACTCTAATAGAAAACTTCAACGTCAGATGCGATAGCGGAACATCAATATCAACTACTAGTCTTACGTTTAGAAAAAAATTACGCCAAATTTCAGAGATTTGTAAGAAGGACAAGGTCAGTGAATTTCATAGTACTGTTAGCCTAAACACCACAAAAATATTGCTTGATTCCTCATTGAATAAGCAAAAACTTAACTCTTGGGTTGTATGCCCACCCCCCCCCCCCCCCCCCCCTCCCACACACTCCCATTTAATGTTGCAGACTGTTACAATCACATCTTTGTTTCGACTCCATTACTGCTGTGATGTTGACAAAATATTGCATTTACTTGACATGATTTTATGGTTCAACAGGAGTTCTTTCTAGAAATTTTGCCATGTATATTAGCATATGATTTGTAAAAACAAGAAAAAAAAAATTCCGATCAAATGAAAAAATTATCATTTAAAAACCTCCCCAATTATAAACTGATAATCCATTTTGAAATTTGTCCGATTATATAACACTAGTGTCACAACAACAATGTGGATGGATTCGGATTGAAAACTGTCATTTCTCCGTTTTTAAGAATTATTTTAAGCAATGAACAAAACTTATCACCACTCAGATGATTTCTAAGATCAAGGTGTTGTTCTTTGATGTTAACAGGGATTTGTATTAATATAGTCTACAAAAAATGTATATGATTTATATCTATACTGTACATGACAATAAATGATGAACATTTTCACTAATTAAGGAGTGAGATGAGTGAAACATGGGGAAGTACCTTTGATGATCCCGCCAGGTAAAATCTCTCGTACATACATGTATCATACAATGTAAAAACTGTCGTTATTAATCTATTATTAACCAGCTTCATCTAAACCTTTAGCAATTATCAGATTATATCTTTCTGTATACACAAAATAAAGTATACAAGGTATGTGCATACCATACATATATGTATATACATTACATACCATACCATACCAATTTACATACCATACATATATACAATACATAACATACATATATACACTACATACCATACATGTATATTTGAGCACTTTTCTCCATCTCTTTTTAGATGTTTTATTTTCACGTAGATCAGCTTCAATAAATGTAAGAATTGCCCATACTTATTTATTCTTTCAGAAGTACAATAATAAATCAATATGATAAATGTAGCCATTTTTATGCCTCTTGAATTTGTGACATCTTTTTTCTTTAACATTGAACACAGCTTTTGAATGGTAGGTGATAAAGCTTTCATGGTTCACATGTGTATTCCTTGAGGCAAGTCCTTTCTATTGATACCAATATTTTGACTTTGTGACCTTGACCTTTGACCTACTTCTGAAAATAATGATAAAGGGCAGTTTTTATTTTTATCAGCAATCTCAACATTTAATACACAAGTGTCAAGGTCAAATGAATCAGACTCATGGCGGCATCCATCAATTTGACAATTGGAGTCTTCGAAATAAAATCTAGAGGATGACAATTTGACAAGCTCTGTTGTGAAAATCCAATATTGTACAAATTATGAATGTCTTTAATTCCTTCCTTTCAATATCTGTTCAAATTTCAAAATGCAGTTAATATCATTTGATCTGTATCCTCTTAGTCATGGATCAATAGCAGTAGATAATTTTAATGTTGTTAATGGATGTAGCTATAATACTGTAGATTTCTAACCTATACTATAGTCATCCATAAAACATGACTTACATACATACACTACTACATGTACTTGTTTACCAGGAGTTTAGGGGGACATGTAAAATTCTACTTTGTTATACAATCATGTGTAGGCGTGGCTTCACTTTTACTTTGTTTGTTAAAAAGGTGCATTATTGTAGGCTGAATGAAAAGTTGATAATGTACAATTAACTCTACATGAGTGGAACAGCAATTAATTTCATTGTAGCTTTGAAGACTAATTAAGTTTGCATGTGATGTGACAGTAAATAACATTGAGATCTGTACATGATATATAATGTATATGATCCATATTAAACTTTCTTCATTTATACAGCATTGAACATATTTAGATATTTTGTTACATCCTGAACCATGTTTTAATATCATTATGGTTCCAATTATCACAAGTTGTGTATCTTTTCAAAATTATTTTCAGCACCATGAATCAAACTATAGGGAAGATGGCGTAAGTTGATGATCAAACTACATATGTACCTTTATTCCAGCACCATGTCTTGGCCTGTGATGTGTGTCCACTGTCCACACATATATATACAATCTGAACCAATGATTCTGTTTTACCAGTATGCTTTATCACTCACAGTACCATTAACCTTTTAATATTCTAAAAATGAAGCATTACTTTAATTTAAATCCACTTACCAAAATTGGACGTAGCATCATAATCTTTAAAAAAATTCTTTTTTACATGCACAATTTTCAGAGTCATTATCATATGATTTACCTATGCTTCAATTCATTTTCTGTAATATACATTTATATTCGCTATTTTCGAAAACCAGAGTTACTTCCCATTTACGATGGTATCTGACATAGACTGATTACGACGTCATCAAATTCCAAGGAAACAGTTCTAAAAGTCTGGGAAATGACGTTATAAAATTGACGCTACCATACCATTTTCATGACGTCACAATGGTTTTACGTTAGATACCGTCTGTAAGGGGAAAAAACTGTATTCCGCAACTTAGACTAAAAAGGTTGGAAGATTCATCCTTGTAATTACCACTGAGCAATAAGAAACATTGTGTATTTAGCTCATTATGATAGATAATAATAATGTTATATCTCTGGCCACAGAGACGGAAATTCTTTAAAAATTTTCTTCTTCAAAAATATTTGTCCCATCTCAATATTGTATATTGGGACATGTATACAGTATGGGTTCAGATTATATATGTATTTTAATTGTGTCACATTGTATACGATGTTGTAAATATGTTGCTATGCACATATATGAAAATATTATACATGTTGTGAAAAATATGTATGCATTTATTATCTTAATGTACTGACTATGATTTCTTGACCAAAAGAATATGATATTTGGTTTATGATATCTCTAACGAACAGTCTAACTATATGATCTTTCAACATGTTCAATCATTATTGGAATGAAAAAATACTTTAATCAATAACTATGTAGATAATGTAAAAGTTGAAAGAACTTTTGAGTTAAATGAAATTTTTTACAATTTATCACACTTATTGTATATTAGTAAAAATCATGATGTGAAGCACCATTTGTAGTCAGTACATTTTTATATACCATGCAGATTCACACATTTATCCAGTGACTTGACATCTTGTACAGTACCTCTACCTTTATCACATGATATCACTTATATTTGATTTACATACCATAATGCTATCATATATGAATAGGATATAATACTGTACGCATACTTATTTTATTGCAACCAGATTTTAGCGGAACGGAGCAGAATTGGGTTAATTGACATATTAGCATAATCATGAATTAGCGCTCTGACTTATTTTCCACACTAATCTATAAAAGATTCATGATTTAGGGTATTCTTGAATTAGCGCAGTCTTAGCAGCGCTATCTCCACTAAAATACGAATCCCGCTAAAATAAGTACACATGCGTACAGTAATTTCTTGATTTTATAACTTAGGATGTAAAGCACAAAATCAAAGTAAAATATAATGTTACAAATGAATTATTCATATTTTTTATTGGCAGGCTTTTCACTCAAGATGTCTTTGCTGAATTTAATTTTGTCATTGTTTCATTACCTTTTATGGCCAATGTACAGTATATCATGTGATAAAAAGAATCTCAAACGACACTTCATTTTCATTCTTAATTTATGAAACTATTGTATTTTCATATACTGGCTCGATCGCCAACGCTAAGGGATCCATGTAAAATCACAAAACTTGTTTCATAAATTCCTTATGAAATGGAAAATAGTTTGAGATCTTTTATACATCTCACCCTATTGTATGGTGGTGGAAGATTATATGTGTGACATCTATCTCTGTACAAAGTCTCGCTTCTCATATTTAGTATGATGTTTTTAAAAGATTTCATTTCTTTATAAAATATTAGCATTTTCTAAAATTCAAAATTTTACATTTTCATGTTTTTATTCAAATTTTTCAAATATTAAGTGGTGATTAAAATCATTTTGCTATCACACATAAATTATTTATTCATAATTATCATCATATAAAATTGTATTTCACATTTTTGCTTATATAGTGTCATCTTAAAGGGGGAATTTGAATTAATCAATGCTAATGAATGTAGTAAATAGCTCGAGATCTAATTCTATATTTAATGTATATCTATATTTTCAGTGAAAATCAGGCCAAATTTTGCCAGAACAGGGTGGCTCAAGCAGAAAAACATATGGGTTTATTCTGTGAAACGATGGGTTCTATAACACGAAAAACAGCCAGGCTCAGAGATAAAGGTATGATTTGAAATATTGATGTTAGATTATTTCTGTCTGCAAAGACTGATAGAATCTATCCACAGTTTGTAATCCAACCCTAGATTTGAACGTCATTGGACGTTACAAATCTTTGATACATGGCAGAATTTCTATGTCCATGTACAATAAGATGATTGATTGTTTTCTTTTCTTTAAGACCTAGATAAAAGACTGAATCGCCCTGTATTGAATTCACCCTTTTTAAAACTTTTTTGTTAACTTATGTTAATAAATCCTTTATGTATAATTTTATTCACTTCATTTTGAATGCCCAATTGTGTCATTAGGTGAAAATAAAACAGATGTGAAAATTGCACGGTATACAGTATGTAATATTCTGGCCAAGTAGTGAAATGATTTCACCAAGGAGACAGATATCAGCCACTCCCTACAGGCGGGGCCACAGGGATGTTCTCAGAATCTGGCTGCAGTGCAGGCTTCTAATAAACTAATATGACATACATGTACATGTATTCTGTAGGTGATATTCTAGCCAAGCAATTGAACGAGTTCACCAAGGAGGAGGATATCAGCCACTCTCTTCGGGCGGGGCTCCAGGGGTGTTCTCAAAACCTGGCAGCCGTGCAGGATTATCGTGAGGCTCAGATCAAACGGATGGAGGCTAAAGTCGTCCGTCCGCTCATGGACTACGGAAATATATGTAAACAACTCAAGGTATTTTGAATTTTACTGAACTACTGAAATGTATCAAAGTTGAATTAAAAAATATATTCTTTTACACATTTTTGTTATTAACAGAAAAAAGAAATTGAAAGAAAAAAATTTACAAATAATTAGAGTCTTACAAAGCCTGAAACAAATGACATCTTTTGAATGTTTGTATTATGACATCACAATAAGACTTTTACTACGTCTCATAATTATGAATTTAATAACGACATTAAACATTTTTAAAAACATTTTTCGGGAGTTTGTGGAAGGGTTAATTGTAAGATTTTCCATCAGTCTCAGAAATGTTCAGTTTAAAAGTCTAATTTCATAATTTTGATGCCCCCAGAACCCCAGAATCAAAGATTGGGGGCATATAGTTTTTGGCCTGTATGCCTGTTTGTCTGTTTCTCTGTTTGTCTGTTTGTCCTTGGCAACTGTATGTCCGTGGCAAAAACTTGTGCATAACTTTTGAATGGTTAGTGATAGGGCTTTCATATTTCACATGTGTATTCCTTGTGACAAGACCTTTCTATTAATACCAATTTTTTTTACCTTGACCTTTGACCTAGTTTTCAAACACTTTAACATTGGGCATAACTTTTGAATGGTAAATGATAAGGCTTTCATATTTCACATCTGTATTCTTTGTGATAAGACCTTTCCATTAATACCAAAATTTGTAACCTTGACCTTTGACCTACTTTTCAAAAACTTTAACATTGAATATAACTTTCATATTTCACCTATGTATTCCTTGTGACAAGACTTTTGAATGGTAAGGCTTTCATATTTCACATATGTATTCCTTGTGACAAGACCTTTCCATTAGTACCAAAATTTTTGACATTGTGACCTTTACTTTGACCTTTGACCTACTCTTCAAAAACTTTAACAATAGGCATAATTTTTGAATGGTAAGTGATAGGGCTTGGATATTTCACATGATTTTTCCATTGATACCAACATTTTTTATTCTTGTGACTCTGACCTTGACCTTTCACCTACTTAATAGAAAATGGTATTTATACTAACAAAAATGCCACTGGGGGCATCCGTGTTTCACAAACACAGGTTTTATTCGTTGAATTTCAGACTGACGTGAAGAATGAGATGAATGCGGTGAAGAAGGAGATCAAATCAAAACAAACCCTAGAAAAAGTAAAACAGAAATCACCTCAAGATTCACATAATATTGTATCCTTGATGTTGTAACGTCTTAATCCTCCATGTTGTATATTGCACTGTGGGATATGGGACAATGCTTGCTTCATACTTCTTTAAACCTGTATTTATTGTATGGATAAACATGTATAAATCACAGATTACTTAGTACAGTATAACATATAGATTATATTCTGTTGTTTAGATATACAGAGTTACCTCCCATTTGGGACGGTATCAGACGTAAATTCATCATGATGTTATGTAACGTTTAACTCCTTTAGAAACATTGCATTTGAAGCTTATATTCCCTGAATTTTATGCTAGTTTCCTTATAAATTTATGAAGTCACAATTAGTTTACATGAAATAGTGACCAAATGAGAAGTACTGTAAAACGTCTTTTATTCGCTGGGTCTTAAGTTCGAAAACACGAGTGAGATGACTGGTTCGCGGTGTTTTATTTTCGTGACATCGTATGTATGTTTCTTATTACACATCTGTTAGGACATATTGGCGGCGTTTTATTTTCGCGAATCGGATGACCTCGCGAATATCGCAAAAATAAAACGCTCGAGAATAAAAGACGGTTTACAGTGACTCTGTATATAAGAAAGACCAAATATATAGTAATAGAAGCATTTACCTACATGGTTTTTATACCTATTGTTGTGTTGGTAAACAAAATACATATAAAAATTGTCCAATTGTAATTTATATGTAAATATATTCATTTTTGGGTCCAGTTAGATTTAAACTTAGGCATGAAAGAGGCTAATATATTTGGTATGTACCTGTATGTATTAAAATAAAAAAAACCCTGCATATTTAGCGTAATTAATTATGTATTTAAGAAAAGTATTCTCCTTAAAAAATTATACAATGAATTTTTAGGTTCCTTATAGAAATTTTCTTTTCTTTTAATATCAAAGCGTGACAGAAAGAAACAACAGGTGAAATCTTGCTGTTGTAAATTTGGAATTCACAGAAATACTATCAAGTAGATTCGTTTGCACAAATTAAGATGAGATATTTTAAAATGCATGGAGATCCATTAAATTTGATTCATTGGATATATGTAAAAAAAAAAAGTTTGATATCATATACAGTGGTCCCTCCTTTATAAGACCACCCCAAATGCAGTGGATTTGTGGTCTTTCTTGGGGAGATTTTGAGTTTGAGCAGTCTATCTGACGAGTACAATTTGTTTACATCTATTTATTCTTTTTTTTATGTACAAGAATAAACATCTATTACATGCACTATCTTGCATTTACTGATAGTTGTGTCTATTGATTGACTACCTGCACGTTCAGAATGAAGAAATTTCAAAGATTAATGTAAAATATTTAACCTATGACATTCATCCAATTACATGATTAAAAAAGTTAGATTTCTTACCAATAAAAAATCTAACATTCTGCTCACTGAAGAGAGAACAAATTACAGCTTGGAGTCAAATAAACTTAAACACTAATTAAGTGCCTGTTATTGACCTATTTGCCTGGGCCATGTACATTCTTAATTACCAGTAAAGGCTAATTACCGGTAGTCAATTTACCTGGAGTAATTAAAGTTGGAGGATTAAAGAGGTATTAATTAAGTTATGTAAACATACATGCATAGTTGCTCGTGAGAGGGAATTTTCTTATATTTTGATAGATTTGGGATAAAAAAAAGCAGTCTTTGGTCGGGTAAGGGAGTTGGTCTCTTATAGGAGGCATTTTAACATTGAAAAATGCTAACGCTATAGAATTATGGTCACATAAGGGGAGTGGTCTTTGGTGGGAGTGGTCACATATAGAGGGACCACTGTATAACCAAATGTTTACACAGACTATTTTTAAAAAGCATGATTTAACCAAGCATATGTTGTAAATGATATAGACCCTTTCACGTTATCTGCGGAACTGAATTTGAAGCTCACCTTGAGACTACAGACAATAGATAGGGCATACACCAGTGACATCATTCGACTGTTAGGAGACCTTTTTTTGCAGAATAAACAAAATAGGATTCTGTGCTAAATGTCTCAATGCAATGAAATTATGACACTGGTGCATGCGCTATATATCGTTTGTCCCCTGGATATGAGCCTCAAATTCAGAGCGGACGATAATGTGAAAGGGTTAAAAAATGTCATAAATACATTTGATATAGTTTAACAGTACATGTATATGATATTGTGATCATTTTGTAATTACCGTAATCTTTGTGCACATAATTTCTTTAACACAGTTTCAGAGCAGGGTGAGTACAGGGCTCCTATAGGGATCGTATTAAACTTTTCCCTGTATACACAATATCTGTCAAACACGGGAGTGGTATCTTGTTCTATGTGTGCTACATATCATTGCTAGGAATCTTTTAGATGATATTTTATAAGTAAAGTGAAATAGATTTTTAAAAAAAAGAACCATTTTTAGATTTACTTTGTTTTTACTTTTTTTACTAGAATTACTTTGTTGTCTTAGAAAAATATAAGCGTTTTACATAAACAGTAAAATATTCTTAGTTTATAGTTAATCAAAAGTGAAAATGATAATTTGACTTTCTGAAAATGCTTGCTCATAACAGAAAAAAATTCTTTAATATCAATTTTTAAGCGACTAATTGAAAAGAGTTGCATTTGAACAATGACATGTACATCTTGCCTTTCAGGCACAAAGTGAGGTAGAGAGGGCCAGACAGGATGCTTCTATAGGCAGCAAACATCTAGAGGAGAGAATGTCTACATTTGAACAAAGAAAAATACACGACCTCAAAGTTAGTCATCATGGTCATGATTCTTACTTAAACATGTTATATTTATTTTAGAAATGTGTTGCAATTCTTTGAAAATGTTCACTTGGCCAACATGAATTATACACCCATGAAAACCAAAAAAGTATTTACGTTCATGCTAGATATTAGAAACCCTTATTTACTATTTATTATATCGCTTATAATCCATAAAAAGTCAAAAGTATCATAATGTTGGTAAATTTGAAACATGAACATGACGTCGAAATAGGCGACCCCAAACTGTTGGAGTATGATTCAAGTTGTCTAATGTGTGTTTAACATGGGAAATCAACTAGTAATGGAAATATTTTGAAATGCCAGTGCTTAGGCAGAAGTATTATGGCATGACTTTTTAGCTCACCTCGACGAAGTTGAGATGAGCTCATGCTATAACCCCGGTGTCCATGTCCGCGTCACCGTCCGCGTCCACGTCCGGTTAAAGTTTTTGGGGTAACTCAGTATCTGACAAAGTACTGATGCTACAGTAACCAAACTTGCACAAGTGATTCATCTTTGGATGTTTAGGTCAACCCATGCATCAGATGCTGCATCTGACCTACATTTTCCGGTTGAATGACTTTGTCAATGTCTGGTTAAAGTTTTTGGGGTAGCTAAGTATCTGACAAAGTACTGATGCTACAGTAACCAAACTTGCACAAGTGATTCATCTTTGGATGTTGAGGTCAACCCATGCATCAGATGCTGCATCTGACCTACATTTTCCGGTTGAATGACTTTGTCAATGTCTGGTTAAAGTTTTTGGGGTAGCTCAGTATCTGACAGAGTACTGATGCTACAGTAACCAAACTTGCACTAGTGATTCATCTTTGGATGCTGAGGTGAACCCATGCATCAGATGCTGCATCTGACCTACATTTTCCATTTGAATGACTTTGTCAATGTCTGGTTAAAGTTTTTGGGGTAGCTCAGTATCTGACAAAGTACTGATGCTACAGTAACCAAACTTGCACCAGTGATTCATCTTGGGATGCTGAGGTGAACCCATGCATCGGATGCAGCATCTGACCTACTTTTTCTGCATGTGTGATTTTGCTTTTAAAGGCCTATATTGAGCAAAGAAGAAGTGCTACATGTACCAAACTTGCATATTGGATGTATCTTTGATCAAACTTTCATAAAATGACCTTTACCTACTTTTTCCGCTTGAGTGATTTTGCCTTTAAAGGCCAATATTGAGCAAAGTATAAAAGCTACATGTACCAAACTTGCATATTGGATGTATCTTTGATCAAACTTTCATAAAATGACCTTGACCTACTTTTTCCGCTTGAGTGATTTTGCCTTTGAAGGCCAATATTGAGCTAAGTTTAAGTGCTACATGTACCAAACTTGCATATTGGATGTATCTTTGATCAAACTTTCGTAAAATGACCTTGACCTGCTTTTTCCGCTTGAGTGATTTTGCCTTTAAAAGCCAATATTGAGCAAAGTATAAGTGCTACATGAACCAAACTTGCATATTGAATGTATCTTTGATCAAACTTTCATAAAATGACATTGACCTAATTTTTCTGCTTGAGTGATTTTGCCTTTAAAGGCCAATATTGAGCAGAGTATAAGTGCTACATGTACCAAACTTGCATATTGGATGTATCTTTGATCAAACTTTCATGAAATGACCTTGACCTACTTTTTTTCACTTGAGTGATTTTCTTAATATACATGTACTTAGAGATATGTTTAAATGGAACTTTGCTGCCGCGAGGTGAGCTTCGTAATCTTTGATTACACTATGTTTTTTGTTGGTCAATCCACTCGATGACACATTTTATTAACCTAAGGTTATCAAGGTCAAGGTCAATCTTGATATTTTGATGAAAATGGATGCTCATTACTTTCATCCTTGTATGTTGTTGCTTATGATCTAAAGGTTTCATAACATCACTTTGAGCCAAGATTATGTGCATAAGGTCACTAAGATTTCGATGTTACCAAATTTTGTTGTATTTTCAGCATGCGATGGTTGACTTCTTCCAAATCCAGCTTGTGTTCCATGCCAAAGCTTTAGAATATTATACAAAGTGTCTAGAGAGTGTAACGATGATTGATGAAGAAAGAGATTTACAAGTAAGTTTTACACATATCCCTATATATATTTTTTGTAACAATTATTGCGATTCAATAATGGATTTTCAAATCCTTGCATGAATATTAATGGAAATTATATTTTCCACATTTGATTTCAGTTACTCTCATGTATTGGAAAAAATCGTATTTGTATTTGAAAAGTATGAAAATAACGCAGTTAAAAAAAAACATATTGCAGACAGAATACTGCCTTTAATAGACTCAGTTTTCAACCTATTGCTCGGCAAACTTTACTGTTCATTTATTTCCTTCACTCAGGAATTCCAGAGGAAAATGTCAATATCCCGCGGTCCCGTCTCATCTCAGGAAGTGACGCAGGCTGTGAGTACATTAACGTCCACTAACGGTCATTCGGAAACATACGCTAGTACCTCCGCTACATCCCCATACTCATCTACATACGACTCCACCATGTCAGATCAGAGAAGAGTACGCATTAGTAATACAGTATGTATATCATATATCATATATGCTTCTGTCAAGGCCAGTGTTTGTATAGAAAGTTGATTTATATACTGAGATACATGTAGAATTTAGATAACATTTTGATTTCAAAATCAAAGCTACCTTTATTCATTTACAGAATTTTACATTCTTATCATCTCTGTGTTTGAATAATCATCATGTTTTTATTCAGGAGTCCTGTTATTCAAAAGTAAATTGAATCCTGCTTTCAAACATGAATAAAAAAAAATTACTTGCCAATTTCTATTTTGCTAATCTATCGGATTAACGTTTTAAAAAAACACTGGCCTTACTACATGTATATCCTTACATATGCAATCATCAGTGTATCAAAATTACAGCACTTTGAATTTAAAATGTATTTCCAACACTTAATTTGTTTCTAGTCTAATGCAAATGTTCGAGAAAAATACTTATATACACTAGTTTCCTCTTTTCTTATTGTGTTTATATTTCATGTTCCTAGTATTTTTTACACATGCTTTTAGTGGTGCAGAGCTTTTGAAAACTTTATTGAAACAAAAGTTAGGGGTTACCTTGGCTTTTAGAAACTGGTAAACCTTGGAATATTCCCTGTTTTCATATTTCGGATTTAATTTGAAGTCCGAAATCATAAATAACTATTACTTCATTTTGAATTTCATTTATTTTTCAATTCACCTACATAACTTCATTATGTCTCATTATGTCCATGCTTCAATATCTCTATCCTTCTATCATACATAATCATAACACGTCTTGGTTTTGAATATGAATTAATTATGTATTTCTATAAATTTTATCAGAATATCAACTGTCAAATATATAAATTCTCTGCTTCCTTTTAAATAAGAGAATAAGGGACATGTTAAGCATAAATTGACAGAGTCTTTAATTTGTTACCAAATTTTTTTTACTTTTATATAAGTTTTGAAATTGACCTTTGAAGTTTACCTACATTTTTGGTAACAGCTTTTATACTGGCAAATCTTACAATGGAGGCATTTACATTTTCGGTATTCATTCCTTCAAGACATTTAAAAAAAAAAAATTATGTTTCTTTTCAGTCAATGATGTACGGTGATGAAGACGATGATGATGATGATTATGATGATGAAGATGACGACGATTATGACTTGTCAACGGCAAGATGAAAAACAACGTAGTACTGCGCAAAGACGAAATCCTGTTAGAAAGCTTTACAAATTAATGTATGCAATAGTTAGCAAAGTTTCTCATTTCAGTGAAATAATTGTTACCATGTGTTTAGATACTTCACAGATTGTTGAGCTGAATTAAGCAGAAGAGGATTTTTGTAATAAGTCGGTCGGTTTTGAAGACCTTCATCATTTTTGTTACCATCATGCTAGCTAGGCTCATATGCTTCAAGTAGAAAAAATAAATATTTTTACGGTAGAAATTCTATACGTGTAATTAGAATCTTACCCATAAGAGGAAGAATATGTGAATTAGACGATCAAAAGAAAGATGATATTAATTTCATCATAAAAATTATATAAAATTAGAATCAACTTTCATTTCCTGTCGATTTGAAAATATTATAGTTAAAGGAAATGACTTTGACACAAGTGCTTTTAAAATGTCAAATTTGCATGCTTTGTTTGATGTACTGAAGACATTTAAGATCTTCAAGATCGAATGTACTATGTCGACATTAGTCGATGACCAAATTTCCACCATGTTTACAGGGGGATGTGTCTCTAGATTTATCACTGTGCCCAATGGAAAAGCCATAATTTTGATAGCTCCTTCTTCAAATCTATTTTATTTGGGTTCGAGGAGCTAAGAGGTATATCATCAATGGTTCCTTCAGTGATTTCTAGTAGTAAACGTTAGATTCTAGATATAAAACAATTTCCATATATTATGCTCTATGATAAACCCTGAGTTTATCCTTAAACTATTTTCGGAACTTCTCTGTACTTATCTCTAAATGAACCTCTCTGTGACATCACACCGACATTTAGAATACAGGTCAAGAATAGTTGAAAGCAACGTGCCACAAATATATAAATTGTCAAAGTGGTGCCAAAGATACAATTTCTATGTATATATCCAGAAAATTATTTATTCTACATGTACATGTATGTTAGTTTTATTTTGTTCAAGTTACGTGAATTTTATTATACAGATTTTAATGAATAGCCCACTTATAAAATTTATTTTACTGTTTTATTTGAAGTCACCCCCCCCCCCCCTTTCTCCAAATCCCAATTTACGGATTTTGCCATACTCCTTGAATATAATCTATTGTTGTGAATTTCATGCTGTGATAATTATATATTTAATATTTACAGGCAAGTATATAAATATACGTCCCTGATATTTACTGTGTTTGACAACATATCAATGTTTGTATGTATGATTTTTGTCACTGTGATATTTTATCCGTCCTGTTTACATTTTAGTTTTAATTTATCAATGAAATATTGAAAATTCTATGAAGACGAATCTTTCAAAAATTATATCCATGACATTTTATCCACATATATAGTAATGGATTATTGACTAGGAGCTACTGACTCATCACTGAGAAGGTGAGGTGGAGCGAAGTTCTAGACATTTAAAAGAACTTCACATTTGTGACCAAGTGAAGTCAAATGTCAAGTCAAGTACCATATCATTTACGCTAAGTACATGAAGGTGAGGTTAAGGATCTCTGGCATTGTACAGTACATTTTATTGAGAAATCACATAACCATACAGTACTTGTATAAATTTACGGAAGTAAGTGAAGTTCATGCTTAAATTCTTCAAATTCTATACACATGTATACTAAGTTTTTATGATCACTCTGTCACTTTTAGTTCAGATATTCTTTTGTCATTTACACCAATTTCCTGTGAATATAAATCCTAGGATATTAACAAAGTTAATAATTATCTGACCTCCTGTGTTGAGAGATTCTCCAGTGCTACTGTTAATCCACTGCGGGGAATATAAATGATAATAGTTGATTGTTTAAGCATTTATAAATACAAATATTGTACCATGGCATTTTCTTTTCCGAAACTCATATGTTTCGGAGATTTTTGTTTTTCATTATAGACATTAGTTAGTAATAATTGGGTGCTTGATAGCTCAAAACTGGTTTTCAATTATATCTCAAACAAAGTAACCTCTCAGTTTAGTTTTATGTTTTTATGTAGTAAATTGATATTAATAAATTATTGCTAGTCAAATTTTGTTGTTTTCTGACTGCTTTAATATTTTTGGTTGCTGTGACAACTATTTCTTATACCCTCACAACATAGTTGCAGTGGCATATATAGTAATACCAATGTCTGTGTTTGAGTGTGTAGTCATCTGGTGTCAGGATGTCTGTACAGGAAATTAAACTTGATCAAGGATGATGGAGGGTCTTTGAATTTAGTGCAATGTTGTTGATAAACAACAGTACTTATTGGTTGTTAAGAGTAGAGTAAGTCTTGGAAAAGTAGTGAAATACTGAAATTTTGCCAAAACCGTGTTTGTTAATGCCTTTGAGGGCACATTTTTTTTTGGAACTTGTTCACAAACTTTATATTTTATATATCTGTAGCTTAGAACCCTGTATTAATATCGGAGGTCAGTCATAGATAGAACTTTGTCAAAATCTCCCATACAATAAAGAGGGCACATTTTTCAACATTTTTCTTTCAAAACTGGTACATATGTATATGCATATGTATTAATGCTATAATAAAACGATGAGAATTGTGCCAATTTCAAGGTTAAAGGTCAAGGTCTAAAAAGGGAATTGATCAAAATCCTTGTATGTATTCTAGAAGGCTCATTTAACAACAGAATTTCATCAAACTTGAAATACATATATATACTGATGATTTTTTGTGGAGAAAATCTATTACACTTCTGTGTAACTCTCATTTCAACGTCTGTTGAACTGTCCACATCACACTGTTGTTTATCTCGAGCAAAAAGGGTGTAGAACTTTGATATTTCATATTCAGGTTCGCTGTGATATATACATGTACTTTCACTTGGCACAATGGCATTTCACCTTGAACTTTGACCTACTTATAAACAACTTTAACCTGGTCATACATCTTCTGTCATGGTGGTAGGGCTTTGACATTTCCACAACAGCTATCATTTGATTGAAAAACTTCTGACCTTGACCTCTGACTTTGATGTACTAAACATAACTGGAGCTTTGATATTTCACATACATGTACTAGTATAAGGTCTTGTTGACCTGGGCTTTTACTTGATACTTTTTATTTAATGACCTTAACCTTAGACGTACGGTTGACAAACTTTAACATGTAGTTTAACTCGTGTTCAAACTGTATGAGTAGTGTTTTGTAATTTCAATTTCAAAATAGTGTGTACATGTGAATTATGTGTCTTATCCGAGTAGCCACAGACTTTACAATTTGGTTGGTTTGTGTGTAGCCAAGTCTGTTGCTATCATCGGAGTTTACCAACGGACTCTTATCAGTGGCAGTCAGCACTTTGCATTTTCTGTTGTGTATTACTCCCTCCTGCTAACCGACGTGAATTGTATTCTAGGTTTGAACCTTTTATTTTGGAGTGTCGTATTCGTGGTTGTTCCGTGTGTGCAACGTTTGTTAAGATATTGATGTATGAGGCTGTTTATTATACAAATGGACCCTATGTTCTCATAAATATCTGAAGAGACTGATTGTACTTTCGTAGTTTCAATTTTAATCTAGTCACCTCGGATCATTTTATTATTAAAGATGCTTTTTTTCTGAATTCCATTATTAATAACACGTGTATCGTTATGATACCATTCTGCGGCTGTAGGGGGAGGAGTCAAGTTACTACGATTTTGAGAAATTGCAAGTTTAGGTCAAATGGAGAAAATCGGCATTCGGGACGTGAATCCTGGTATGGCTTCTCTTGCTGTCCTTGCATGACCAAAGCAACTTTGATTATTTTTATCGAAGTCCTACTTAAAGTTCCCCTTTCGAGAGGTGCATGCATGCTTACGCAATTTTTCACCTGTTTAAAAAAAACAGAGTTCGAGTCCTAAAGAAGGGATAAAGCAGATTTAGGCAAACTTGTCCCCAAGAATAGGGGTGTTATTTTGACCTGGATCCTTTTGAACTATAGAGTTCGAAAGGTTAAACAAGTTTCATCCAAATATTTACCTTATCTCATATGTATGTCGGTCAATTACATATGTTAAATATAAAAATAAAGCAATTTTTCATCTTCTCCCCTGACTAATTAACCTGTCACCAAGAACGTGATGACAATGTAAATACACTGATAAATAGCATGGACGGATCTAGAAAAAAAATACAGGGGTCAAGTCATCAGGGGGGAAGGGGGGGTCCAATCTGTGGTTTTGAAATTAACGAAAAGAAGCATTTTTGGCAAAATCGTAGGGTTCCTGAACCTAACCCTGTCTCGTACGTTAGAAAACTGACAAGCTAGGCAAGCTCTGCAAAGTAGTTCGGCTTAGGGCAGAGATACTGTTACAGATGAAGCTTTGTGTGCAGATCGAATGCCCTTATCCCCCTCTAGATCCGCGCTTCAAATAGTACCATCCTTCAAACGATGAGATGTTGTTACTGTCATTTTTACATAAATTCTGCTATTTGCATAATTATGAATTTTGAATCTGTGTGCTGTCTTACTGATATACATAATCAGGTCGTCTGAATAATAAATTAATATGGAACACGCCCTTTACAGTGATTCCAGAAAAAGTGCGACACTTAAATTTTGAAATTGGGCAAAAATAAACATTAAACGTGAGGCATAATATATACTGGACTGTATTATATAACTATTAATTAATATGAATTTCTATTTTTACACACAAAATATTTTTCTTATTCGAGTTATGGGCTTCTGAAGGTAGTGGGGTCAGATTCAGTGTTACGGAGGTGATTGACAGTAAAACTCATGTCTATTTTGAAGTTATATTTTGCAGAAGTTTGAAACCTGTATGCCTCTGAACCTTAACCTATAACCGAACAAAACGCACAGTGCTTTTTAGGAATTGTAAGAAATAATTCAATGCTCAGTTAAAAGAACATGTATTGATAGCGGATTTTCATTGTTTATTCAAGTCGTATTTCTTCTAAAGATTTTTTTCATGACAAGCAGGAGCTAATTCAGTTATTCAGTTATGCAGATTCACAGTTCTGCGTTTTCACTATGAATATCCAAAATTTCCCCGTAAGTTTGATCATAGTAAAGGGGCCTTCATTGATCTTATAAACCGTTAGTCTTGTGTTACGTAGGTTATTACAAAGTACAATATTTGTTTTGACACCTTTCTAATTTATCTAAATAATCATTTTCTTCGACAGATATACATTTTCTTATCTGACATTGCTGCATCAACACAGTTTATAATGTTTTTGGAATTATTATATGTTATTTTTCCTATATTTGAGCTTAGCTGTCCTAGGAAATCCACTTCTCACGTCTCTATGATAATATCATACAATAAAAAGTATATATGTTGATTGAAAGAGATATATCGTAATGAGAAATTCAATAACTATAGTTAAATAATACGGAACTTGTATTGCGTATATCCTCTCAATTAGTTAGACATCCAGAAAATGATATTTGGTATCTTCAAAACAGTGTTACGGAGGCTATACTGTTCAATTCATTTAAAAATTAGATAGCGAAGAGATAGAAATACAAGTAACATTTTTTCCTCAACATTATTCAACGCTTGATCGGCCCTCTTCCGAAAAACACGCCAAAAAGAAATAAAAAAGGCAAACTGTGGAACTTGAACGTGATCGTTACGGACGTTACACATTAACGCATCTTTAGTTGTACATCCCCCTAAATCTTCGATTTATATATTGAGAGGAGCTTAAATATGTCTTCTAGTTACACACTGCTTAAAACCCGGATGAAAATTTGATCGCCAGATCTATAATAAAGCTTAATGAATATTACCGTTACGTAGGTTGTTTAGTTATGGAGGTTATATTTTCATAGTTAATAAGATATTTTGGAAAGAGGAACATTACAAAGATTTAAATGCATACACCAGCTGATTGATATTATTACTTGTGTTGAGCAATATGATCTTTAAGAAAGTTTATGTGGCTATTTGCAAAGAAAGATCCGTTATGTAGGTTAGGTTCTTATATGTGACACTCCAATCGAAGAACTTCCCTTTCTGAAAACTGAAAATTGGTAAGTTGCAAAGGATTTTTTTTGTTAAAAGATCAAATTGATATCATAATCACTTGTTGGTAAGACCTCTTGAGTATTCCAAAATAATGGAAATAAAAATTTGATAGACAATGACTACCTTGTTATGGAGGTTAGGAATATTTCAGCGACAGCGAGATTTTGAGCCATGACCTTGCATTTTGTTGAATTTTTTAAAAATCCTTACTTATGTGATAAAATAGATATTAATTTCTATAAAACGTGATATTAGATTTTGTTTTTAAGTACCCTCACTATTCTTAAAATTTTAAGAAAAATAGTGAAAGAGCTCAGCGACATCAATTTCTTGGTTAATTTCAGCTACTTTAGGATAGCCTACTCCTTAAATATGTAATAACCGGTCAGTATTTGACGTGTATGTGAGAGAAAAAGGTTGTTCTTCTCAAATGAGCACTCAGTTGCAGCATTAGGTTATGAACATCACAAATTAGGACCTAGCGACAGGTAAAATCACTAAGTGTCGCGATTTTTCTGGAATGACTGTTTAGTCCGTTTTAATTTCCTCTATATATATAATTGCAGATGTTATAGATTTTTCAAAGGAGGAGGGGGTTTCAGTCCCTTCTGATGATATTGCATGCGTAAAAATAAGAGAAAGGGGGATATTTCTGGTCACTTGAAGGGAGGTCATAACCTCCTCTAGATCCACATGCAGGTTATTGATCAATGTTTCAAATTAGATCTGTGTTTTCTCTATTTGAAGACGAAATAATTTCATTAGCCACAGAAACTTCTCGACCACGAAAACATAATATGACCACAGGAGCTCGATGCCAACGATCCACAAGAATATCCGCGCCCCTACTTTCCTGATAGAACTTTGACTAGAGAGAGATGGGAAGGGGCGGGTGTCATTGAGGGTTGTTGGCATCGAGCTCCTGTGAATATGACATCGGTTATCTTCAAGTTGTGTGGTTGTTTTTTCTGCAAGTTTTGTATTTTCTGCGAAAATCTTATTCAGCTCTAGATATATAGAAAGCGATTTAAAAAAAAACATGATTTATATCTCAAGTAATAAATATGTCACAAAACTTCCCCAGGTGATCTAGCTATATTTGAAATTTTGATTTATACCTGATATTGCAAAACGCATGTCTGTACGGATCTAGAATTCTTTTTAAAGATCCACCTGTCAGATATGGTACTATTCAAGGCCATTTCTTGTTTTTATTCTGTGTTTTGGTGAAATTGAGAAATCTAGGCTGAAAAACAAACAAACGTAGTTTGTAATACAAACCATCTTATACCATTGCGACTTTCGGCTCCTAGCCTATCGGCATGAGGACGCAATTAAAAAAGAAAAAACAAAACAGGAAATAAAAAAGAAAATCGCCTTCTTTTTGAAAACCGAAATATATTTATCATGTTTAAATCGGAACAGTGAGGATTCGACGCACGTGGCTAATTATGCATAAAATACAATGCGCATGGCTGAAACGAACGGAAGTTTGGCTGAGGACAGAGAAGGGCGAAGAGAAACTAAAACACTCCTTCTGAGGAGAAGCCGTAAGAAGTAGACAAGAATGAGGATTTTAGTGATGAAACACTGAATCTGTAATCTATCATGGTCACTTTATTGACCTGATATATACCTAAGATAAAGTTCCATTTAAAATGGAGCGAAGAAAGACAGAAATGTTTAGCGGCGCTTTGTTTGGTGTGCTGTGTTTGTTGATTGGGGCGACCGACGGGGAAGAAGTTGCGGAGTCGGGCGGATCCGAGGGCGGAGTAGAACATTATAAACTCGTGGAGTTCAATTTTGAAAGGGTTGAATTGCCATATGTTATATGTCTATGGATTTTAATCGTAGCACTAGCCAAAATAGGTAAGAATAATTGTCCATAAAATAGCAGGTGCCCCCATGGATGAACAGCTGATCTGCTGGGTGAATGATGCATGATCCTTTAGTTCAATTTCATGATTCATTGATTTGAAAATTTCTTTGTTAAATTAAAAACTGAAAGAAAGAGGAGGAGAGGATAAATTGATACTTTAGTCAGTGAGTGTTAAAATGTACTAGATCTAGCTGTTCTAAGCATGATTTTAACTAACATATACTAGTACTAGTTCATTATGTATGGAAAGGGATGGGGGTGTGTGTTAATCTCATGGTTTCAGCTCATGGACTCATGATGATGAAAGGGGGATGTACATTCTATGATTTGGACAAAAAGCTATGTAAAAAACGAGGAAAGTAAGGATTTATGACAAATGGGGGGGGGTCCTAACCTCCTGACAAACCCCCTCCCCCTCCCCTGACACTTACACTATCATATACTAAAGCTTTCAACAACATTGACAATGCAAATATTTAGACATAAAAACTTGAAGTTTGAACTTCAGCTTCATTCATTTTGTATGCATAATACATATATCATAATGTACCAGTATGTAAAAAAAAGTAAAATTAAAATTTGGTTTTTGTTGTTTGGGCAAATTAATTCACATTGTTCGTAATATTAATATTGAGATGCAGAATCATGTAATCTTCAAGAAAAGGTATTAGAGACAAGTCAAGATACAGTGGCAGATTCAGGTTGGTGCAGAGGGGGGCTCCCCCCCCCCCCCACGGGTACTGTTTTGATTTATACCTGATATAAGTGGTGTGTGTGTTATTATATATTATAACTCTTATGCAGCTCCGCCTGACCCAAAATTTCCCCAAAAACCTGTATTTTGACCCATTTTCAGAAAAAATTGGCAAAATGGCCCCCTGCCCCCCCCCCCCCCCCCCCCAGCAAAGGGGGTGCTGGATCCCCCACTGATATAAAATGGTCACTAAACAAAATTAATGTATTTATTATGTTGGGAAAAGAAAGGAAGGGGTAATCAAATGGTATTATAACCCCCCTCCCCTTCAGGCTCTTTACCCCTACTGGAAACCCTCAGGGAATCTTTCAGTTATAGCATGATGTAGAAAGTTGAGATGATTACCCCCACCCCAACTTTTGTTTTCTTACAAAATTGAAAATTTACAAATACATGTATATGGGACAAAAAGAAGGAACATCATCACAAACCAAAATAGACGAAAACAAAATTATCTCAAGTAGAGCTCAAAACTAAAGGAGTTAACTGTTTACAGTTCAAAGATTATACTAGACCGAATTCAGGCCGTATTGTTGTTTGTTAATTGTCAGTATAAAAAAAAAACAATTACGGCCTGAATTCGGTCTAAGATTATACATGGATAAATGGTCCCTAACAAAACCGTTATAAAGTCAAATTGATCCTTTTTAGTTCCTTTTTACAAAGTGACAGTGATTCAGTCGTAAAAAAATTGACAATGATTCAGCCTAGTGTATTCCTTACTGATAATCATGATAATTACTGGTGATGAATACAGCGTGTCTCTGACAAAGCGCTAACTTAGCCAAGGTGAGCAAATGTTCCTTTAGTGCTAAGTGGCCCATTTGGGTCTCTTGTTCCAGCCTGTGATTTTCAAAGTATGTTTCATGTCGCGAAAGAAAATAGAACAGCAAACATGCTAAATGAAAAAAAAATGAGATAAATTTAAACTCGATTATTATAACGCATTTTACCGGTAATTCTGGTACTGATATGATAGCAGAACAAGTTTAACCTGCGTCACTACCGTTAAAACTCTGTAGATTTTTTTGATAGATTGTAAAGCTTTTGTTATTTTAAAAATCTTATGTAACACAATTATCATTCAAAAATAGAATTTAAACCTTGTCCCTAAACTATGTTAGAAGTATTACATGTGATATTTTTTCCAACTACATGTACGCAGAATTACCTGTCTCCGTTTCGTACCCTATTTATACGAGGGGTCGAATCACGTTGAAAGTCGGTAGGAATAGAAAAGAGAAACTTCGAACTAAGATTTACATTTTTAAATATACATATACAAGAATTTCACGTTGCATGCTCCCCCCCCCCCCCCCAAAAAAAAATATTACCGCGGGCTTCGGCTTGGGGGTGGTTGGTGCTTTCAGCCCCATCAAGAACGCAGCTTTTATTTCTCCAAATGGCGGGAGACTGACTTAAAGGACGGATGTATATATGCATGCTGGACTATCAAACTCCCTTGTCGAGCTCCCTTCTGAACGGGATCGCTGGTACATGTAGAAGTTTGGCTGGACTACATGTATATTCATGATAATGCAACCCCCCCCCCCTTATCCCCGCTGCAGTTTCGGCGCCATAATTCAAGTTGTCAACGAATCGATTCTTCTAAACAAAAGCCTACACTTTGATGTTATTCTTCGTCAGATAAAATCTGGGTCAAGGCATACATAAATATTGGGTGTTTACACGTACCTGGCCACTCCGACCTACTTTGTATTTAACAATGTTATCGACATTTTCTGAATTAAATTGTTTATTTGACGCCAACATTCCACTACTCCTTTCACTGACGGTTTGTCGGGGGTCATTTATTGGGTGGACCACTACTGTTAGATTATACGTGTTCAACAAGACCGGGTGATCCCCCTATCCCCCCCCCGCCCCAAAGGAGCAGTCATGTCGAAATCTGTTTCGCTCTTGTCAGACATTTTAGTAGTTTTGCCAGTCCGAACAATGAAAAGTACTTGAAACTTGTAACTATTGTCAGACATTTCCTTCGGACTGACGTTTTTAGACGGACCTCAGATGATTTTAATTTTTCCATGAAATATAGATCGTAAGGTTCATTAATAAAGATTAAAATTCGGCATATTTTCTGTTTTGCGTGAGCGATGGCTGCGTTGTGTCTTGTCAAGCAGGAGTGACGTACCCCTCCCGGCATATTGTACTGTATCTTATATCATTGATTCATTAACACAAACGTAAAGTAGAATTTTAACTGCACTTGAAAGAAAAGTTTCTGTCTTAGTCTTGTAGGCTGAATCTTGAAAGACTTCATCTAAGACTCGAAAGTGCAAACACTTTCGCCTCGAAGCAATGAATCTGAATAATATCTTCATAAACTGTAACTTCCTCTTTACTTTTATTAGATGAGTTTGAGGAATTATTTCTATCATATGTCTGACAATCCTTTATATTAACCAGACTTGCACAATTTCCTGGTAATTTTTCCGATTTCCCGAGTTCCTGGTAAAACTTATTATGTTTTTTACCAAAAAAAAAAAAAAAAAAAAAAAAAAAAAAAAACCAACTATATATTGGGATAGGAAAGCTGATATAATTTAGTGAAAGCATACATATGAATTGTGAAAAATACGATCGCTTGCAACAGATCTAAAGCAGGATACGGTAAACCGAAGAGACCAAAGTCAGACAAAAAGCGGTTTTTACGCGGAACTGAATCAGGAGCGTGTGAACGGTGTTGCTATTGTTACTATCTGGTTGATGTGGTCACCCCCCCCCCCCCCCCCCAACACCGCGTTTATAGCCAGTTTATCTGTGAAAACTTTTAAAGGGAGAGGGTAATTTAAAATTAGATCATGTACATCTATTTTTTGGTCAATAAAGTATCTATAGACGCCTCTTACAATTTTTGATAGAAAAATAAAAATTAGATTAATAAAGAACTAATGAAACCGAAGTAGATAGGAAAAATAAGTGATATAGAAATAGATTTTATACAAGTAACAACGGAATAAGATCCATATATTCTATAGACTTAACATGGGAAAAGTACGAAAGTTGTATTGTTAAACTTCCAAGTGATGTGGGTATTTAGGTCGAGATTGTTGACTGTTTACGATGACAATCCGCTTGACTGACTGTTTGTCAACAAACATAACCTACCTACACCCTATATGATAAATACATGTAGTAAGATATGATGGATTCTAAGGCTACAGTCCTTTGATTGTTCTTATGGGTCAACAGCTTCCTACTACGGAAAGAGGGAGGATCGAAGGGGTTGGAAAAAGTGGGGGGGGGGGGGGCTGTTGAATAGAAACCTATATGATCATGTAGTACTAAGGCTTTTTCTGTAAACCACAGCTTTTGATTGTTCTCACTGGTCAACAACTTTGAAGTATACGGAATGATTGTTCTCACTGGTCAACAACTTTGAAGTACAGAAATAGGGGGTGGGAGGCGGGAGGGACAGGATGGAAAGGTAGGGGTGGTGTTGTGGATGAGAAACATGTATGTACATACCGGTACGTGTGGTAAGATATGTTGGATTCTTAGACTATATTTAATTGCAACTATTTTGTTGTTTTTATATTATTGGTCAACCGCTTTTTACTATGGAAATGGGAGGGGGCGGGGAGTTGGGGGGTGGGGGTGAAAATGGGTATGAAGATGGGGTTTCAAATAAGAACAAGGACATTAATATAATCTATTCATGCCCACATAATTTAGTTATTGCGTCATAACCTGTAAGAGTATTATTGTTCATAAAAATAAAGATATAGGATGAAGGAAGAAGGGGGAGAAATGAGAGACTTCTATAAGGCTAAGCAATGCCTCCGCCCACACAGTATCTCTAGCGGAAACAATATTTGATTCCATTTCCAAGATCTTATACATCATCATCAGTATTAGAATTGTAAATGCGATTGTCATTCGCGTCTTTTCATCTATCGAATATCATCAGTGTTTTATTCAATATTGATGTCGGAGTTGTTTACATCATCGTCAAAATAGCGAACATTTAGTCCATCTTTTCCTAGAAGTGGGTCGAGTTAATGCATTTCTATGTATCGTATTCGCTAGAGAATCTTTGAATGTGCCAACGAACGGCCATCTTCCCCCACGCAGATCTTTGATTTACTCCGGCTAAGCTTGGAAAAGCGTCATTTATAACCCGATTAAAGACTTGAAAGGTCAATGTCATTACCAATCCCATATATCCCACGTGGTATGTAGGTTAAGAGAGAGCAATTTAGGTCAATATTTTGACGACAAAAAAATAGCAGGAATTACATAGAATTGTTTTTAATGATCGCCCCTCAATTATTTCTCCACGGGAATTCGAATTCTGGCCACTCTAGAATCATACATTCTAAAAATGAATTGATTGAAAACGTAGAAAACCAAATTTACAAAGGAATCAAAGTCCGTATGTCTTCCTCTGATTTTGAAAAAATTTTTTTTAAATAGGTTTAGGCTCGATTGTTGAAGGTCAACAAAGGTACAAGGTCACTTGAAGGTCATGAGAATCCGTGAGCGTGCTTTCCGTTCTTATTTTACCTCGTCGGTTCAAAAGAAATTATCTCGGTTTTTACCAATTTGGAAAATACTTGCAATGATAAGATAAATGACAGAAAACACATTGTTCCTGGGAAATCCTATTAACCCCCCCAAAAAAATTGATTTTTGACCCAGCTAGTGTTCGTGTTAATCTCGCTAGTTTCATAATCAGATTATCTCTTAATCCTCTTAACACTGAATTTGAGTCATTGTACGGGATTAATGAAAATATAAATATTTTACACTAGACAGGTGTGCAGGTCAAGAGTTGTGGGGTTTCAATATGTAGTATGGTGATGACAGATACAGTACTTTTTTTTTTTTTACATATTTTGCGTGGGTTAAGTCATAATCAATGTAATTTCAAGGCCACGTGATGATGAAGTATCATTTGTGCACTACAGAAGATTGACTGCTTGCTGCTATGTTAGAGTTTCGAATGGACAGACAATCAGAATAAAACAAAATAAAAAGGGTACTAGTGACTCTGAATTTTTTGGTGTTACAAAGGAGTTTATATACTTCAACACGGTTACACCAATACCTATGCAATTATTGATGAAGGATTGGGATCCTGTTAGATGTGCTTTCGCATCAGTCAGTCCGTCTGTTTGTCCATGGTTTTTATTGCAGTTTTCAAATAGGGTCATACTCTTACGCTTGATTTTCTTTGTCTTTGGCCTTATGAGTTCAGACCGCGTGACCTTGGTTTTTGAATTTGGAGCCGTCTGAAGTCGACTCAAATCTATATACAGGATGTCCTTGACCTTTGAGTCTACAATGTATCTTCTAAATACAAATGTACGACTGTCAGCTGTATAGACAGGATCTCATTGACTTAATGACGTCGACTTTGGAGCCTATGATGTATTGCACATACACTACAGACAGGATGAAAATGGATGTCCTTGACCTTATGACCCACACATGCTTTTAAAACTACATTCATAACGACCCTGGTCTTGAAGCATACAAATTGTACATTAAAATAAAAAAAAAATCGACTCTAGATCGTCCTATTTATAACCCTGATATTGAATAACTATTTTAAAATTCCCAGACGACGCGTCACTGTCCTTGACCTTATACTCGGCTTTTGAAGCCTTGTCATCCTATAGATGACTTTCAACAATGTCTAAGTATTACTCATGTAGAATGATCAAACTTAAAGCATTCAAAACGCTGAAATCGATTACACCTGAACGCCGGGTCCTTTTGTGTAGATATTTAGTCATTCACAATATACACGTAGTGTCATCAATATCAATATGATGTAGCGTCATTGATCATTGTGTAATACTATATCCAGCTTGTATGAAATCCTCAGAAATATTTCAGGATTCTGAATAAAGGCCGAGTACCGAGACCTGAATCTGCTATGACGCACGAGATTGCACTCGAGTGTTCGATTAAAACATTCAGACTTTTGCTGCTTCTTTGAAGTTTTATGGTATTGATTTCTATAACAAGTCATTTTGAACACTTCAATTCTTTTGATGATTTTCTTTACGGAGATGGAGACATAAAAGTATGAATTGTCTAGAAATACGAAAGTAAAACATCATTCAAAGTTTCCAATGGTTGCTAAATCTCTGTCGAAACATTGCGTTTTTTTAAAAGTCGAATTTGATAAGCGTTTCGGGAAAAAAAGGGGTGGGGTGCTGGTGATTGTTCACAGTAAGATGTAAAATATAACCGGGGGGGGGGGGGGGGGAGTTACGCTAGACTGCATAATCTGAAGGTAAGGTGCTCGCTATGATCGTTGTTGATGCAGATAGATTCACTCCTCTCCCCCTGTGCCGATCCGGACACTTATTACTAATTACTGTAGCTCACTCTCCAGTTAACTAGATATAATGATGAATTATATGACACATTTATAAGATGGATTTACTGAATGATTAAGGCGCTTGATGTCATGATTATGCTGGTAACTGTAGAAGCCTGTAGATAATGCTTATAAATGTATTGGACTTTGATCAACCCTCTTACATTTCCCGCTTGATTTTTTTCAAGAATTGCAACTTTCTAATAATTGAACTTTCTTGTTTAGTTACCAACATGACCAAAGCCGGTTGAGTGTGTAGAGAAACCTCTATGCTGTATACAAGGATTATGATCAATTTCATTCTGTGGCCTTGCCATGTGACCTAGAAAATCTAATAGTTCTTTCTAATGCTATGGGCAATTTATGTACATTTAACTGTATGAAGTTTGATAATCTTTAGAGGGAAATCATCTGTTATAATTTCATGTTCCACACGAGAACTTCTTTCGTTTTCTGTATCATGTGCGTGGTTGTTAGTCCTCCGTACTTTTTGTTGTGTTGTACATGTATCATGAGAGTGGTTGCTAGTCATCCGTACCTTCTGTCCTGTTGTATAATGTGCGTGGTTGCTAGTCCTCCGTACCCTCTGTTCTGTTGTATCATGTGTGTGGTTGCTAGTCCTCCGTACCTTCTGTTGTGGTGTATCATGTATGTGGTTGCTAGTCCTCCATACCTTCTGTTGTGTTGTATCATGTGTGTGGTTGCTAGTCCTCCGTACCTTCTGTTGTGTATTATCATGTGAGTGGTTGCTAGTCCTCTGTACCTTCTGTTGTGTATTATCATGTGAGTGGTTGCTAGTCCTCTGTACCTTCTGCTGTGTATTATCATGTGCGTGGTTGCTAGTCCTCCGTACCTTCTGTTGTGTTGTATCATGTACGTGGTTGCTAGTCCTCCGTACCATCTGTTGTGTTGTATCATGTGTGTGGTTGCTAGTCCTCTGTACCGTCTGTTGTGTTGTATCATGTACGTGGTTGCTAGTCCTCTGTACCGTCTGTTGTGTTGTATCATGTACGTGGTTGCTAGTCCTCCGTACCTTGTGTTGTATCATGTATGTGGTTGCTAGTCCTCCGTACCTTGTGTTGTATCATGTATGTGGTTGCTTGTCCTTTGTACCTTCTTTTGTTGTTGTTTCAAACCTTTTGCTGTATGTTCTACATGGGTACAAGTATAGCGTGCCTTCTATCATGTCGTTTTGTGTTTTGTTTGTTTGTTTTCTTCGTGCATTTTCAAGTAAAGGGATATTGAAATTCTCTCTCTGATAAACATAAAGGCATTAAAACGATGCAGAGTAACTTTTATGTAGTTCGATTCGTTGATGATTTTTTTTTCGCTCGCCAATTGTTTCATCTTTACAGATATGATGTGCTTTAGACAACATTATGATAGCTTTCACCTTGTACCCAGACCCACTTTTACGTCTTCTGTCTGTAGTTTCAAGTGCAATGTATTTTATGTGAATTGCCAGAGTGAAGAAGTTTGTAAACAATTATGTCTGAATCTCAGGCGTTTGAAGGAATTATAATCTTTTCATCTATATATCTCAAATTCAAACAAGTTTATCTGGATACGGCGGATTTGAATAGCTCGGGGGTCGAACTTATATGGCATCAAGTAAACACGAGAAGGGCGCATGTTGACTATAGGATAACACTCTCATAGCGTAAACTTATCAATGGAGAACAGCGTGTTAATAGGCAACAGACAATACATTTATTCATCCTTTCCATAAATAAAGATAGATCAGTTGTTCAAGTTTATTGGTATAGACAGGCATCTGCAATCCATAGTTCGATTACCAAGTAAAAGGGTCATCGAAGTTCTTGGGTACTGATCGATGCTAGATTCTTGGGTAAAAGCTCATACGTTCACTAGTTCAGTAGGTGTGTTCACTCTGTCTTACAGTTGTTCCAGACCCAGTCTCTTTATTGTACCTTTGTGGGATATGAGAGGGGGGTGGATAGGGGGTACCTCTTTTCCCCCTCCCTCCCCGTCCTCCCTCTTTTCGTCCCCCTCCCTTTCACCTTATCCTCCCCTTTCCTCTCCCGCCTACTCTCCCTCCTCCCCCTTCCTCCCCCTCCATTTCACACTGTCCACCGCCCACCGCCTCATATATTCTTCTTGTATTATCTGTCTGTCTGTCCATCTGTCTGTTCTTCTCTTAAATCCTGAATGTTTGAATTACTTCAATTCATTGACACCGCTGTTACCTAAATGAATAAACTAAAGGATTAAAATAGATTTAGACGATACTGAAGTTCATGCGCCATGGTTTAATTGCTCGGGAAGGAAGGTGTATTGTTAGCCCGGCAGAAGAGGCTTACTCTTACAGGGCACTTCGGCCCAGTTGTTGCTTCATAGATTGCCATGGTAACCTACTAGATACTTTTACTTTAATAATTGGGATGCGGAGGTGAATATTTTGGTTGATTAGGTCTGATGATGTACCTTAAGTTCCTACAAAACAATTTAAGATAAAATTACGTAAGATGTTTACTCAAATTCCTAGGTCGAGTATATACGAGGGTGAATATAAAATACGGATTAGAATCACAAGGACTTTGTCACTCCCATAATTATATTCATTTTCATAACTTTATTACTTACATTCCCTAATTCACCAATCTTTTAGAAGGGACTTAAGCCATGGTATAACATTGTTCTGCAACTCCTATTTACAAGGGTGTGAAGTAAAATATGTACGCAAAACATGACCTGACCTTGATGATGCTAGTAATAAATATTATGTCTACATGGGCTGACTGCAATTTCGGAAACACTGATGCATCAAGAAAAATGACGAGAGTTAGTACAACTAAACTGAGTAGATCGATTGGGGATCAGGTCTTTCTGAAGGATTATAAGAATTCCTGCCACTTCAGTCGCTGAAAAAGATCCGTTTTTGGGCCTCCGTCCAACCTTCATTACTCCCAAATCCCTACTTATATTTTCCTCAATGTGAATTCCAAATACAGAATATTTGTTTATATTGCCCGGATATGATGGCAAAGAATTTTGTGAAAATAAGAAGCTTTCCTGTCTGCAGTGAAAAAGCAACATGTCCCATTTTATCCAGCGTCCGTCTGTCTGGGAGTGGGAGTCACTCTCACGTATATAGCTTAATCATTTACTCTGCTTTAACTATACAAACTTACAGAAATGATCAAGTATAATCAGTGAGGGTCAAAGGGCAATGCCATGGATAAGGTCACATATTCAGGGTCAAATATGCGACATGAGACGTACCTGTACTTGTGAACTTACATACCGACATGGAATGAGCGTTAAAGTGCAAACAGAATGTTGTCACATTCTACATGTATCTAATCTGAACAAGGAATCCCTACTTTAACTTATTACAAGATAACCCTTTCAAAGGTCATACATATTATCATATCTATATTTATATAAAGGTGTGAACGTCCTTAGTTGAACTTCCTATGTACGCATATAAATCGCATTAGTAGCATTATTTGACTGATTTTGGTATACCTCGATGGTCAGCGTGGATTGACCAAGAACGCAAGACGAGCTTTAGACGTCATATCGACGTATTAGCAATTTTAAATTGCGAATAGAATATGAGAGAAAAATTGATAAACATAACAAAGTCATAACTGCTGTCACACATTAGATATCTATTGACGTTCAATATTCACAAATTCTTTGTCTATATTCGCGTCACGATGTCAGTAATGGTGAAAACATCGTGTGACGCCAGCAGCGCCAAGGTCGTCTGCCAACGTGTAGAGGGTGCTATTGATAGATAGTAATGACTGTCATTTTAGACGTCTGATCTATATCTTGTTGAATAAAATGTAGGATGTTTGTTGTTTGATTTAAAGTAAAAAGTTCCTTTCACGTCCTCGCCTTTTCTACGAAGCTACTGGTCGAGTTGTCATTATTATCAGAATTCTCTCTCTCTCTCTCAAATTGAATATTAGTGAACTTATGTCTGTCCGTTTGTCTTATCGACTAGTAACTTGTACATGACTTGTACGTTTTGTTCAAAACCTACTGCGATGAAACCTTACTTTTTACTGTGGTGAAAGTTTTGATAAACTTTTCTGACATAAAACCCCGTTTTGCCTCGGGTATAATTTTTGAATGATGTGTGATGTAGCTTTGATATCTCTTCGATGGTCTCACTGGCCTTGATTTTGTAACAAACATCCAAAAAGGGGTACCACAGTTTTCTGTGATGAATGACTTCATAATGACATCTATAGAAAGAAAATAAGGAGTAACGTATTCATCAGGAAGGAAATTATTACTCCTACCTGTTTGTCATGATCATCCTGATAAAAAAAAAACTTTTTAATCAATGTAAACATATGAATTCATTTTGATTGTTTTATTTTTTCAGCATTCCATTTATACCACAAGCTTCCAACGATAATTCCAGAGAGTTGTCTGCTCATAGTTCTAGGCCTTATCGTAGGGGCTATTCTTCACTTTACCCACACGGCGACCACAAGCGAGTATGTGCTCGATGCCGAAGTCTTCTTCATCTACCTCCTTCCACCAATCATTTTCGACGCTGGATATTTTATGCCGGTGCGGTCATTTTTCGACAATCTCGGAACCATTTTACTTTTGGCCTTTGTAAATACCTGCATCAGTGCCGGGCTTATTGGCATTTCCTTATATGGCATATCATTACTGGGATGGTTCGGACGGACTATCAGCATCCTGGACTGTTTTATTTTTAGTAGCCTTATTTCTGCCGTTGATCCTGTAGCAGTCCTTTCTGTGTTTGAAGAAGTCCATGTCAATCAAATGCTTTACATCATAGTATTTGGTGAATCGTTGCTGAACGATGGAGTCACGGTAGTAAGTAATACTATAATCTCATTTTGATAATTTGTAGACTTTGTTGCCATGGTAACAATAGCAAATTTTAGGATGTGACCTTGGACAGATAATAGCCTGTTACTATGGTTCAGTATCACTATAAACATGATAAAGGACTTGAAAGGTCACTCAAGGTCATTTGTCATAGATTGCAATGTTAATGTTATTAGTCAGGCATAATAAGTCAAATGCCCTTCATACTTAATTCAAAATTCTAAAATTTCAAGGTCACTCAGAAAATGAAAATAAGCTTTGTCAGGGAGGATGTGTAGTGGAAATCAATTCTTAAAAATTTAAATGAGTAATACATGTATCTCCCAAAGTCACTCTGTAAATTCATTTTGCAATTCCTCATCTAAGAATGTTTTTCTAATCAAATTTTGAAAATTTATTTTTCCCCATCTCTATCATGTCTATAGTGTATATAGATATTATGAAAACATCAGATTGACCTAAATATGAAATATGAATTTATATAGGACAGTGACTAATATTATGATAAATGTTAATACACAGTCCTATAGCACCTGTGCACTATTAATACTGATGAGGATGCTTTAACTCCTCTGTGAATTTTCTCATAGTGGCAATAAACATGATAAATGAATCACCTTTAGGTCCTCTTCCGTATGATGGAGGGATTTATCAAGATCGGCGAAAAAGACATCATAACCACGGACATTGTTAAAGGTATCAGCTCCTTCTTCATCATCGCCATCGGGGGAACGCTGATTGGGGTCATCTTCGGTTTCTTCGGAGGATTTATTACGAAATACACCAAGCATGTCAAGGTCATTGAGCCACTTTTTGTCTTCATCATCGGATATCTTATGTACCTAACAGCTGAGATGTTCCACTTCTCTAGTATATTAGCGTAAGTATTTCTAAAAAACAATTTTCGATAATATTTTTATGTTCCATTAGATATTATTATATATCTGACAATGTGCGATGAAGACAAAAAGGTCCTAATGTCTTTTTGTTGATTTTGTCATTGTTCCAATAAAAACCCATTTATGACATCACAACCAATTGACAAAGGGAAGTTTTACCATAATAAATTGCCCTGCAAGTATTTGTATTTTATTTGTTTTATAGTGTACTCATTAGACATGACTTTGAAATAACTAGTATAAATGGAAAACAATTACTGAAAATTGCTATTTCGTGATGAAAAAAATAATAGGATGTAGTGATGTTACTTATTTTGGGGTCTTCAGTTCAACTTAACATACATGTAATGAATAATAATAAAGCCATTCTGTACCATTCCCACGTACAGGTTAGCGTTCGGTGGCATTGTACTGCGTCATTATCTGGAGGCTAACGTGAGTCGATCAACGAAGACGAGCATTAAATACTTTATGAAGATGTTGGCCAACGTTAGTGAGACCATCATCTTTATGTTTCTGGGGCTTTCGACCATCGTGGACACCCTCGATTGGAATCTGTCTTTCATCTTCTTCTCGCTGCTGTTCTGTCTAGTCTTTAGAGTTTTGGGTAAGTAAATGATTATCAAGCAGTAAAACTTGTATTGTAAGTTCACTTTTTTTAAGTACTGTAAATTGGTTTTTATTCGTCAGGTACCAATTTTCGTCATTTTCGTCAGTGCCTCCCTTGACGAAATTACGTATCGACGAATATAAATACTCCTGACAAAATATAAGTGTAGAAAGGAAAAATTTAATCTTTAGAGTCAATACGATAGGCAAATGGTCAATCATTGAAAACTGAATACGCACACAAAGTCGCATATAATTACTTCTTATTTCCAAATGATATGTTTTCACAACAAGCTAGGTGGTATACATGTCGGTTTATAGTCACTTCGTACCATAACCAACTCGTACCTTGGTCACTTCATACCCAAAATTTACCAACTCGTACCATAACCATTTCGTACCATGACCAACTCGTACCAAAATAAAAAGTCATTTCGTACCAATTGCGAATTCATGGGTACAACTCGTACCCAATTTTATTCCAACTCGTACCATAACATACTCGTACCATAACCAACTCGTACCACACAGAATCTCGTACCCATTGACATTATTTTGTACCATAACCAACTCGTACCCAATTTAATTCAACTCGTACCATTACATACATGTACTAGTACCATAACCAACTCGTACCACACATAATCTCGTACTACCCATTGGCATTGATATCATAACCAGCTCGAATCACCTAGAATCTCGTACCAATTAACATATACTCGAATCATAACCAACTTGTGCCACACATAATCTCGTACCCATTGATATGAGCTCAAGATTATCATAATCAACTCGAATCACCCAGAATATCGTACCCATTAACATTTACTCAAATAACTGCCTACTCGAATATATACAACATCTTTTGAATAAACTATGAATTATTAGTTGAACTCTTTGCAATGTATGATAAGTTTTCACTGATGCGGATTAGATATTCGAAACATGCATGTCTGGTGACGCTTTATCAATAATAATTAATGCAAAAATTTGTCAAGGTCCGAAACAAGTTATTTCAGCTACGAGTTTACAGAGTACAATTTACTGAGTACCATGGTACGAGTTGGCAGGGGTGGGAATCTATGCATGATACGAGTTTATGGTACGATTATTGGTACCATGGTACGATTTTATGGATGGCACGAATTTATACATGGTACCGAGTATATGGTACGAGTATCGGTACCATGGTACATGTACGAGTTTATGGTACGAGTATTGGTACCATGGTACGAGTTGGTAGAGGTACGAGTTTATGTATGGTACGAGTTGGTAGAATTTATGGTACGAGTTGGTCATGGTACGAAATGGTTTTGGTACGAGTTGGTAGTAAGGTATGGTACGAAGTGGCAGGTACGAGTTGGTTATGGTACGAATTGACCATACCCCTACATGTCTCTAATTGTTTGATTACCAATAATTCTTAAACAAACAATGAAAACAAACGCATACAGCCTATACCTGAATGTTAAGTTGGCATTTGAAGAGACAAATTTATATTTTAGGGACCCTTGGATGACGAATTTACATACTGACGAAATGATCATTTTGAAGGAATTGACGAAAATTGATACTGACGAAAATAAAGCAATTTACAGTATAACATGTGAAGTCACTATGTAGAGTACAGTTTTTGAATGAAATAAGCAAAAAAGGGGAAAGCAATGAAAATTGAAGTTATCATGCATGCTATGTAGGCCTTCATAGGAAAAGTAGTATGAACATTATTGAAATTTTCTGCTGATTTTGTTGAAGGGGGGGGGGGGGAGAGGTGAATTGCATAATAAATTCCTTTCATGTTCTACATTACAACCAAAAGACTAGGTAGCTGTGAACTCTTGCTTGCATTCCAATGTTACAATTTATGACTATCAAATTATGTATACACATACTATAGATCAGCTGCAGAATTTTTAGTATCAAGTACAACAATCTATGAATCTTAAGCTTAATTTTCGAAAAAACTAAATTATAAATGAGATTATGGCAGCTTCAAGAACTGATTATTAGATATATATGCCTTTATTTTTTCTTTGAACAGGCATAGCTGTATTATCATGGATTTTAAATCGACGACGTTTAGTGAAGCTGACGTTTATAGACCAGTTTGTTATGGCGTACGGAGGATTAAGGGGCGGAATCGCTTTCTGTCTGGCATTGTCGTTAAACGAGGAACACGTACCAGAGAAAAAGCTGTTTGTCACTGCTACAATTATCATTGTATTCTTCACAGTCTTTGTTCAGGTTTGTTACAATGGAATTTTTTTTTAATATATTTCTGGAGGGGGTGGTTGGTGATGGGTGGATCAAGCCTATGAATGTATGAAAACAATGGGAAATATCTTAATTTTTGGCAACTTCTTGAGGGATTTGGTGTGTTAGATGTGACCACCTTTCTAGGTACGTGCTTGTATAAAATAAAGAATCTTTTCCCCATGCATGGCTAAAAGGATTGATAATTTAAGCTATACGACAGATCTTTGGCAGTTTCTTCATGTTCTTGTTTGATTGCAAAAAGAACACGAAGAAAAGGTCTTGAAGTGATAAATTGTCCTGCTAAAGGCATTATGTGGGTGTTGGTATTAAAAAGAAGTTAAAAGTTTGATAAATACAGAATTGACAATGTAGAGTAAAAGTTTAAAAGTTTTGTTTCCTCATCAGTGTCCCAGTGAGTGTTGAAAAGGATTAACAAAAGTATTTTGAATGAACACATTGAAAGAAAACTTTGAATTTTTAATGAAATTCTAAACATTTTATGGAAAGAGCCATTCAAAAGCTCCTTTTATGGCAATTTTATCTACTAAATAGATCAGAAAAGGATTCCTCTGGGATTCAGGGTCAACAAGAAAACAAATTGAAAATAAAAAGGGAGTGTGGAAAGAAGGTGTAAACGAGAAATTAACAAATACGATAAAATGTCATGTTGGTATTTACCTCCAGTAGTTATGATTAATAAAATATTTCTTGTACTATAGTTTGCCATTTTCAGAGTTTCTAATTTGAACTAAGTGTGAATGCTCTTTAAAAAGTCAAAACTGAAGATCATGTTTAATATTTGATATAAGGAAAAATTAATGTTCGTCATTTCAGGGTATTTCAATCAAACCATGTGTGAATGCTCTAAAAGTCAAAAAAGAAGAGGAGAATGAACCAAGTATGAATGAGAAGATACACGAATCTGTAAGTATACGTAACTATAGTTACTCAGCGCTTATAAGTTGTCCTTAGATACAGAAAACATTCCTTCATTCATTGGATGCTTGACGTCCAATAGGGAATAAGGTCCTTCACACCTTAGTCATTTTCTGCAAGTGTGAGGTAAATTATTTTTATTGTTTATAAATAGAATGCTGCACCTAGAACTTTCCGGAAACAATAACGATTCCGCTAATGACTAATTAGCTCTCCCAGGTAGATATGATTAAGTAAATAACAGCTGACTTGATGATGATTTCATAGCCAAGGCTTTGTGTGGACCAATGAAAAGCTGTGTTTGATAGCTTCATATTCACTTTGTTTTCAAATAAAAGGATAAGACAGACCAAAATGTCTGTTATCAAAATTTCTTGAAATTTCTAAAACGTGGGTCCTGTAGCATCACATCTCAGCCATCCTGCAACATCTTTCAGTACATATTTGGACATAATAACTTTCACACTCTTTGGCCATATTACATTATTTAGATTGAGGATCACTGACGAGGGTTAAGTGTACCCGAAACGTGCATGTCTGGTCCATGCTGCAAATTTATCTGCTCTTAAATGATGACATTGAATTTGAAGACATTTAACATTCATGTAATTTCTGTTTGGCTGGCCTTTAAACTTATGAATATTAAGGAGCCTTATTTGAGTAATTTCTAACGTAATCTTTACTCACAATTAGTGCTCATTCCAGCTCATAACATAACATAACATATCTTGTTAGCTGGATTTGTATCAAAAAGTTTTTAATGATGAATGATAATTATACATATATGCAAAATGTCTAGTTTTTGAAAAAATAAGTAAGAAAGAAGAAAAAAAAAACAACCTCAAAATTTGTTATATCATTAATTTGAAGATTGAACATTCATATTATAAATAAAACTAAATGAGGTGATTAGTTGATTACCGTTATTTTATGTTTTTTCAGTTTATAGATCACTTAATGGCCGGGATGGAGGGAATCACCAAGAGATCTTCACACAACCTGATGAGAATCAAGTATGTTCTTAATTGCTTACGCAGGATTTTTATGCCCCCGGAATCACAGATTCGGGGGCATATAGTTTTTGGCCTGTCCATCTGTTTGTCTGTCTGTCTGTCTGTCTGTATGTTTGTCTGTTTGTCCGAACTAAAAACTTTAACATTGGGCATAACTTTTGAATGGTAAGTGATAGGGCTTTCATATTTCACATGTGTAATCCTTGTGACAAGACCTTTCCATTGATACCAAAATTTTTGACCTCGTGACCTTGACCTTGACCTTTGACCTACTTTTCAAAAACTTTAACATTGGGCATAACTTTTGATTGGTCAGTGATAGGGCTTTCATATTGCACATGTGTATTCCTTGTGACAAGACCTTTCCATTGATACCAACATTTTTGACCTCGTGACCTTGACCTTGACCTTTGACCTACTTTTCAAAAACTTTAACATTGGGCATAACTTTTGAATGGTAAGTGATAGGGCTTTCATATTTCACATGTGTATTCCTTGTGACAAGACCTTTCCATTGATACCAAAAGTTTTGTCCTCGTTACCTTGACCTTTGACCTACTTTTCAAAAACTTTAACATTGGGCATAACTTTTGAATAGTAAGTGATAGGGCTTTCATATTTCACATGTGTATTCCTTGTGAGAAGACCATTTCATTGATAGCAAAAGGTTTTGACTTTGTCACCTTGACTTTGACCTTTCACGTACTAAACAGAAAATGGCGTTTATACTAACAAAGATGCCACCGGGGGCATTCGTGTTTCACAAACACAGGCTTTATTGTTATAACTATCGGCGTATGTGCAACACATATAACTACATGTATTGGTGTATGTACAACACAGGACCGTCAGACCTGTCTGGAAAATTTAAGACCATTCCGATGTCAGGGATTTTTTTTGCCACATTTTGGGGCCGTTATTCGGCCCCATTCCCAATGAAAAATAGTATCTTTTTTACCCAATTGTGGCTCTAAAATTTCCCAATCACATATAGATGGAATTTTCACCGAAATTAGTGAAATCTACTGGTTCAAAAGTTGCGAATTTACTAATTATTTGCCATATTTTTGTAAGCATAAGAAATTAAATCATATTGAAAAGAATATTATTTGATTAAACTTTCAATTCTGAACTCTTTATTGTATAAACTGTCTTTTTACTTTTATATAAGTACTTCCCAAAATATTCCAAAACGTCGTTATTTTCCCAATTGCACGGGCCCCGACCCCATTCCCAAATTACTGAAAAAAATCACTGGATGTACATCTTCAGCTCTTTCCAACCAAGTATCTGATGTAGGGTTGCATATGTTAGATGCATTAAAAAAACTTTCCCTCAGCAGAACTATTTATGTAAAGGAAGTATTATTATCACCTATAAAGATTTCTAATTTTGTGTAAAGAGTGATATGAGTACAGTCAATCCCTTTCTTTATAATGTGCTCTAGAAATCCTGATTGTACTCTCGGTGTGGAGGTACAAATATTTTCTGCATTGTACTTCACAGATTTTTTTCCACATGCAGCAACTGATATGTCCTAGCACTGACGTCAGAGAAGAATTCATTTAATATCAATTATAAAAACAAACGTTATTGAATGTGTTATGTGCTATGTGGAAAATACTAGTATTGTACTTGACACCAAAGATAGTTTGTACAATACATTATAGAATGTACTATTATAACCTTAGAGTTTATATCTATTGGATAAATGAATAAGTATCAATGATCTTGCTCATTGCAGTTTTATACCCAACTGAAAATTTTAAGCACTGAAAATTTTAAGTGTTCCATGATTCTAACAGTCATCAGTATGTTTAGCTTTTCTTTCGTTGTTTTTGCAAGGAATAGCATTTATATGTGTAGGCTGAACTGAAATGATGTCAGACTAGGGGCTAAAAAAAGGTCCATTTTATTCTTTCGTTTCTATTTTAGTAGAAAGTAACTGTAAATAGATTTTTATATGTACTTTCATATCATTATAGGTCAATATTGATGATAAATTTTGTGGCTGAAGTGTTTTTTTATGAGACTAGACTATTTTATAATACTCTATTTGTTATTGACTTAATATATAGGTAGTAAACAAATCAAGGTCATGAACCAAGACTTCTTTCTACATTCCAAGCCTTCCATTTGTCGTGGCATTGTATCTAGTGCCTGGTGATTGGTTAAAAATTGTTTCATGTAAATATCAATTTCAGTGTTTTGAAAACCATTGGTCGATTTCTTGTGGAATAAAACATTATATCACCGGACAATTCTCAGTCTGAGGCAAAACACCATTATTTCTGAAGAGAGGACTGGTTATTTTGCATACATATTAAAGTTCATTTAAGTGAACTTCAATATCACTTTATTTAATTATAGATTCCGGGACTTTAACCACAAGTACTTACAACCTTTGTTTGGACGCGAGAAACCAAAAACCAAAGCCAAGAAGGTGCTAGAGGTATTTCACACGATCAGCGTGGCCGATGCTCTAGATCAGCTCGATAACCCCCAGGTTAATGTCAGTCAGAAGGAGTCTCTGTACAAGCCAAGGTGAGCAATATATAATTTTCTGTTCAAGGAAATACTAAGTATTCACCAGATAATTTGTACATCGGAGAGTAAAAAGTTTCCTAGACATATTATTAATTATTATGTCTAAATATTGTTTGTAAAATACAAGTACCGTAAATTTGATTTCACATGTATACAATGTGTCTTATGAAATAAGATAATAAAGCCATTAAAGCATTTAAAATTATGAAATACGATGAAGCATTAGAAATTACCTTTCTGTTAATGTGTTGAGTTCATAAATTTTCTTATATTCGTAATACCTAGTTGCATTGACCTCTTTGGTTCTTAGACTCTTCAGTGATACAGGTATTCCATTTGAATCCTTTTTGTGTCTGATTTTCTTTAGAACAAAGAAATGTCTTATGTATGGCACACTTGATAAAACATGATTTTGGTTGTGTATAATTTATAGTGACAGTATGAATGGGTCATCATATAATGGTCTAGTCAATGGTGGATTTGAAGATTCTAATCAGGTAAAAGTTTTAAGCAAACATTTAAAGATTACAATTACGGAGAACGCAAACACAGGAAACACAAATAAAGAGAAGACAAACACGGGTGAAATCAGGGAGGACAAACACAGGGTACAAAAACAGAAAACACACAATATATTGGTCTAGTCAATGGTGGATCTGATTATTCCATATTAATTAGACTTATAAACACAACCAAAGAAAACACAATAACACAACACGAACACAACACAAATACAGCACAAAGATAGAGAACTTCATAAAGAACACACAACATAGCTATACGTCAATGGTTGATTTGAGTATTCTAGTAAGGTAGGACTTTGTAAACACAAACACCAAAAAAAACCCACAAACACAGGGATACAAACAAAAATCACACAGAAAACACAAACACAAAACAGCATAAACATAGAAAACACAAATACAGAAAACACAAAACAACACAAATACAAACCACCACAAACACAGAAAACACAGAAACCATAAACACAGAAATCACAAACACAGAACAACACAAACACAGAACAACACAAACACAAACACAGAAAACACAAACACAGAATAGACAGAATATATTAGTTGAGTTAATGTTGTATTTTATAGAGACACAAAAAACACAAATACAGAAAATGCAAACACAGGAGTTGCTAACACAGGGAAAATAAGCAAGGGAATTTGCAAACAACATACAGAGAACAGTACATATAGTGATCTAGTCAATGTTGGATTTAAAGTGGATGTATTTGTTTTTCAAACAAAAATAATTGTTGAATTGGTGGTAAAAAAGTAAATGAGTATTTGTATGCTAAATAAGATGATCATTATTTTCAAAATTGATGAATATATTTATAAACTAGTGTGCTGTCATTAATAGATATTATTGTATCACAGACATATTTCATTTAATTTCATTAAAGAGAAAAGCAAGAAGAAAAAAAATTAGTGTTATTTTTCGTAACAGGCTGCCCGGTTTATTGACCGGCTTGAGCGTCCAGTGTACAGACTGACTGATGACAATCAAGATGTGCAGACAGGGGAACAGAAAGTTGTCAGAGAATGGTTAAGGAGGTCACCACCAGAGGGCGGTGGAAAACAGGACGGCAACGATCCCGACAACAAAAAATCCAAACTTGTTGACGGTAGGTATTTATCTTATCAACGTCCTAGTGATATGTACTAGCCCCTGCCCCATACCAGAATGGAGTGTGATGACCGTTTTCTTTTGTATGATGTTTACTTTCGCTTAATTTTACATGTACCTCTTTTAAAGATGTTTGGGATCTTATAGTTACTAAACCTTTAGAATAAAGCTCTAAATAATGTATGTCCAAGGCAATGATTAATCCCTTTCATTTGGTTATTTGATGGAGGATTGTTGCATATGAAAAAATTCATTTAGTATAAATAATGGTATTTATTTGCGCTGATGCATGGTAATCTAATGTCAATTTCAAATTAGCTCGAGGAAAAACTATAAAAAGACAACAGGAGTTTATGCCAGGTCTCTTATGTCCTCATAATGTACATTTGTGTTGTTGTTAATCTTTAACTAAAATTAAATTTTTGTAAATCGTAAACCATGCAGTATTGATATAAAAACTTCGTAGATGAGTTTTAATGATTGTGCTAATTTATCATATCATAGTTTGACAGTATCATTTTCATCTTATGGGTTGTTGTGTTTGCTTGCGTTGATTTTAGTAGAAGTTTTAAGAATTTTGGAAACAAAATCAATCACATATCAATGTTAAGATGTAACATCAGTGCTTTAAACTTGTTTGTAGCTCCCATGGAAGAGGAAAAGAAATCACAATCCAACGGCCACAGTGATATCAAAATATCGTTTCTGAAAAGAGATGACGGTAAATAATAACGTTTTTATTGTGGTGTCGTGTGCTGCATGATGTGTTGTGATACATAGGCTTTGTTATATAATGTCTATCCTCTGGGAACTAACAGTGTGCATGGAAACTAACTTAAGGGTTACAGATAATTTACTGACATAATGCCTGGTATTTGGATGCAAAGAATTTGTAAAATTGGAACTAACCATGTGTGACTTTATTTTGTGAATGTATATTTGAGTCAGATTACTAGCTCCTCTTGACATTTTGAGTAGATACTAGTAACATTTCTCACATACTACTAATTTCTTTCAAACCATGTACATTTAACAATTATGACCAAAAAAACTTATGAGGGATGTTCAAGAAGTTGATAACAATTGCATCATAGAAGAATTTATGACATGCACATTATTTTGAAAAGTATTTGTCTGAGCTTATATTGAGGAAAAACTGGTTTCTATCTATTTTCAAATTTAAAGGCAAGATTAAGGGATCACTTTGTCTTGGTTCTGTCCATGAAAGCCAACAACTTGTGTGGGTCAAAGTCACCTTCAAGTTAAAAGGTCACACATATGATAGGAGGAATACCTGTTCTTGAACTCTCTAGCTCTGAACAGGAAATATTTCTTTGAATTAAATAGAAACTTGTTGAACAGCCCTCATATATGTATATATTATAACATAGGGTACTAAATTTAAAGTCAGTGATAGCAGGGTAAATGATGCATAGTTGAATAATCTAACTACATGTATTACTATATCTTACTTTTTTTCCTCATAAAAGAATATCTTATTGATGTATACTTCAAGTATATTTACATATAGTCATAATAGTGTCAAGCAAGCATTTATTTATAGAAGAGGTAGTTTCTTACATCCCTGCTTTAGTTAAATTAAAATATTCCGATGGGATACTAATACACCTCTGTGTCCGCTTCTGTGCGTGTGTCAGTGTGTACAGCAACTTTTTGAAATTGTAAAGGTGTGTAAGTCAACTTAAGGACTTTTGTGAAGTCAAAGATTAGTTTAAATGGTTAGATAAGTTTCCTTTGCTAAGTATACAGCACTAATTTAAGCTTAGGGGTCAAATGCCAAGGTCACCTCAGTAAATGGATAAACCTTTTGAACTTTACTTTGAAATTTCATTAAATCATTCTTTTTTACTTAACTTTGAAAATTCATTAAATCTTTCTTATGAATTGCCAATTAAATGATGATACCAGGTCCTATAGATTTGAAGATCAAACCAAAGGTTACAATTAATACATGTATTAGCATTAATAACAAAAAAAAAGTTTGAAATCTAGAAGTTGCTTACGACTTACCATGGTCATCATTCTTTGTATATTTGATTCCCATGATGTCAAGGTCACGTGTAAATTGCAAAGGTCAGAGATTAAAGGTCAAGGACATGCCAAGTTATCTCATTTCAAAGTCAGGGGATTATTTGTTACCTAGTCATCTGGTGACCTGGTATGGTATAAAACCTAGTGACCTGGTATCATCCTGTACCAGGTCACCAGATGACTAGGTAATGAATTTACCCCCACTGATGACCTATTGTGATAATTTTCATAGAGTGTTTGGACGTCATTGTCTGTTTACGCTATGGCGTCAACATGAAGGATAACATTGTGACGTCACAAGCGGTCTGGTATAAAAGGCTAGGCACCCGGTATAAGATATACCACGTCTTCACGTGACCTTTATTATCCAATTGCTATCTGGGATTTCCAGGCAAACTTGTCAGAGGCGGGTAAAATAGTGCATTGTCTTGCGAGGGGATGCTATTCTTTGTCTAGTTGTATTTATTGTATGGAGAGATTTAGAAATGAGAATTTTTTGTTGATTTTGATATGATTTATATCTAAATAGCTGATATTTATTTTACATGTACAATGTAGTACATAATTTTAGTATACATATAGGTTGAGCTGTGACTGAAATATTTAGAAAATTCAGATGTAGGAATAATTATATATTTATGCCAGATGCAAGAGTTTTATATTCGGGAAAATTTTGCATTTATTCATAAATTCAAACTTACTTAGAATATTTCTATTTTGTTTGTGGATATTTTACATTGTTAGAATAAAACATAGAATAGAATGTCTCTTTCATGTTAATTTACTCGGAGAATGAAGCGATGTGCTGAGCAGACAAGTTGGCCAAATATAAAATGTTAAAATACCAATTTGAAAGTGAATCTTTATACATTTATGCATATTATAATTATGCTATCTGACTCAAAGTATACAATATTTATTAAAACTTTTATGAAATGTCATGAATGATCAAGTTTGCGCTACAAGACAGAATATGTATTAGTTTGTTAGACTTACCAGGAGTATGCATCTACTCCTAATCTTTCAAAAGTCAAGGTCTTGATCTTTCTAAGTGAAAAATATGATATTAGCTCATGTTCATATTTAAAATACATACTCTTAAAATGGAATACCACTATGTTTTAAGGTGAGTTGATAGAGTCGGATAATCTTTCACAGAACAGTTTAAATATCATCATCGATGCAAAGCTTTATAATTGTTTTATTTGCTCCATTATGGAAAAAAGGTAGAAATTTATAATTATTTCTTTTGTATTTTTCTTTCAGATGAGTCTCATATCCAAGAAGACAATCAGAAAACTGAAGATGCCTCGTTATCTCAAGACGAGGAAAAAGGTGCTATGGAACACGCCTCCGATGAGAAAGATGACGGAGAAAATGATAATAAACATATCAGCATTTTAGATGCCCTCGACAATCCCATGGTGCCTCAAATTGACATTTCAAATCCCCTGCATGGATGTGTAGTCCTTGCCGATGAACTACCTGCCAGATTATCTACAGAATCATACCATCAGCCCGATGAACTACCTCCTCCCCCCAGAGAGGCTTGTGAACTCTCCCGAGAGCATTCCCAAGATAGTGAAAGTAGTCTAGTGTCGGAACAGTCCACTACTACCGATGAGGGTGAGACTGTTGACCAAACTGTTGAAGTGCCTATAACAGCCGTAGAATCTGTTTTACCATGGAAGACTTCATATCAAGATAATGTGCCGCTTACGGTGTCTCTAGGATGTGATATGAATGAACCGGTGCCAGCTCAAGCTCCCTCATGGGTGCATAATCTAGAATATAGTCATTTGAAAGAATCAGGTTCCCCATATGCTTCACCAGAAATCACGTTAGTGGCTACAAAGAAAGAGACTCATACCTCTATCTTTGACTTGTTTAAGACTGACGCCTTTGAAAGTCTTTTGAATGAGAAGACACAGAAGGTTGAGGAAGAGCCGAGTCAATGCTACGTGCCCGTTCTCCCCCCACCATGGAGTATACATAGTAGTGAAGATATAGATCAACCCATCTCCTCCCCGTCTATATGCGTGCACGGAGATAAAGACAGTATTCTGTTATCAAATCATACCTCCACACCTCCATCACATCATGTGATCTTACCCACAATGCACTTCACTGAAGGATCGCTATCCCATGAGCACAGTGATGATAGTGAGATGGCGAAGCCCCTTAAATCTCTCCCTGGTTCTGCCTCCGCGCCAGATCTACCGAAACATTTCCAAGTCATGACGAAAGAACGACTTTATTCCTCCTCTATGATCGAAGATTTAGAATTCCACCATCAGGCCATTTCTCGTGTTCAAGAATGGCTGAGTACCCATGACGAGGACTCTGGTATCGTTCTTCCCATGCGAGTGCCAACTCCCGACCTCCTTAGCGACAACGATGCTGACGTTAGTGATAACGATTCTTTTGACGGTAGTTTCGGAAATAGTACTCAGTGGAAAGTGTCCAGTGACGAAGAGAGTAGCGATCCTGAAATTTATCCCGTCAAAGCTAAAGTTTTTACTAAGTCGAGGGTCAAAGATGAATTATGATGAAGGCCTATTTTAGGGCTCTATTTCATAAGTCTTTCATTACAATCTAGTGAGCATTTAAATTAATGTATTTGTCAATTTTTTATAATTTTCATTCATCTTAAGCATTTTTCACACCTTGTTTCATTAATAAAAGAAAATTTGATTTGTAATTTACTGATGAAAAATGTATCATTTTTATGATGAACAAATTTAATTTTCATAATGAATCCCCCTGTTGATATCCACAAATAATGAAACCCCCTTATGATATTCACAAATACTGATGTAAGAATAATACTTTTTTGAAAAACGTTATTTTTAAGAGCATGTTGATATATGAGGTTTGATGTCATATGATGAATAATAAGATTTGGCCAAGTCAGGATAAGATGTAGATATTGGAAAAAGTAGACATTTGATTTTTGCTCAATGAAGCATTGGTGCCTTTATATAAAGTTTGATCAATTGTAAGAAGTTTTGATTCTTAGAATTATAGAAGATCTTAAAAGTTGTAGAAAGATCCATATTTTTTTTCATTTCAACCTCCGACCATCAGATTTTAGAGAATTCACGTTTTTCAAGTCCTGTTTGATTTAATAGGGCATTTTTCATAGAATGGTTGATTGAGCCTTCAATAATAAAAATTATAAATAAAATGGACTGCCATTTTAAAAGAGAACATTTTACAGATTGGTTGAAAAGAACATCATTAAAAATGTCAATACTTCAATTCTGATCTCTTATGTTAGATTTACATTTGACTGCATGAACATTAGCTTCAATAAAAAATTAATATCCATATTGTATGGAAAGTAGTGCTTTAGTTGAGGTAAGGTAGAAACTAAATTATGCATGTACAGTTAACTTAAAGTTTATAGATAAAATACATGTACATGTAAAAGAATAGACGATTTTCACATTACCGCAGTAGACTTGAATTTTATACAGGCCATTGGGCGCGACATGACAACATTTGACGTAACTTTTTGACTGTGACGTCAAAACAGTTCTGTGACGTAATGATAAAAAATAAAGTCAAAAGTTGTGATGTTGGGTCTTGGAGTGTCTAAAATGCAAATGTAGCGGTAATATGATACAAATGTAATGGTATATTGGTGAAACCATAAGTGTTTTACTAAACAGCATATAGTCCTGAAAGAAATACATAATTATTTCAATTACTTACCAAATAAATGGTTCAAGCATGGTTTGTCTCCCACTTTCTGGATTTAATTTTTTTATGCCCCCGAGATCAAAGATTCGGGGGGCATTTAGTTTTTGGCCTGTCCATCTGTTTGTCTATCTGTTTGTCCGAATAAACTTTAACATTGGGCATAACTTTTGAAGGGAAGGTGATAGAGATTTCACATGTGTATTCCTTGTGACAAGACCTTTCCATTGATACCAAAATTTTTGACTTCGTAACCTTGACCTTTGACCTACTTCGAAAATGGTGTTATACTATTAAAGATGCCACCGGGGGCATTCATGTTTCGCAAACACAAGCTTTATTTTATTATGCCCCCGGAATCAAAGATTCGGGGGCATATAGTTTTTGGCCTGTCCGTCTGTTTGTCTGTTTATCTGTTTGTCTGTTTGTCTGTTTATCTGTTTGTCTGTTTGTCTGTCTGTTTGTCCGAAAAACTTTAACATTGGGCATAACTTTTGAATGGGAAGTAATAGGGCTTTCATATTTCACATGTGTATTCCTTGTGACAAGACCTTTCCATTGATACCAAAATTTTTGACCTCTTGACCTTGACCTTTGACCTACTTCTCAAAAACTTGAACATTGGGCATAACTTTTGAATGGGAAGTGATAGGGCTTTCATATTTCACATGTGTATTCCTTGTGACAAGACCTTTCCATTGATACCAAAATTTTTGACCTCTTGACCTTGACCTTTGACCTACTTCTCAAAAGCTTTAACATTGGGCATAACTTTTGAATGGGAAGTTATAGGGCTTTCATATTTCACATGTGTATTCCTTGTGACAAGACCTTTCCATTGATACCAAAATTTTTGACCTCTTGACCTTGACCTTTGACCTACTTCTCAAAAACTTGAACATTGGGCATAACTTTTGAATGGGAAGTGATAGGGCTTTCATATTTCACATGTGTATTCCTTGTGACAAGACCTTTCCATTGATACCAAAATTTTTGACCTCTTGACCTTGACCTTTGACCTACTTCTCAAAAGCTTTAACATTGGGCATAACTTTTGAATGGGAAGTTATAGGGCTTTCATATTTCACATGTGTATTCCTTGTGACAAGACCTTTCCATTGATACCAAAATTTTTGACCTCGTGACCTTGACCTTTGACCTACTTTTCAAAAACTTTAACATTGGGCATAACTTTTGAATGGTAAGTGATAGGGCTTTCATATTTCATATGTGTATTCCTTGTGACAAGACCTTTCCATTGATACCAAAATTTTTGACCTCGTGACCTTGACCTTTGACCTTTTAACCCAGTGACCTCACATACATGTACTTAACAGAAAATAGTGTTCATACTAACAAAGATGCCACCGGGGGCATTCGTGTTTCACAAACACAGGCTTTATTTTATTTTATTTTTATTTTTTTCCAGTTTAACTTGAATTTGATTCATATAAGGATACAAGGATTGTACCTTGTTTATTATATTTTCATCATTAATTTTGTTGAAGAAAGATATTAACAATCGCATTACATTTTACATGTATAAAAGAGGTTGTTTTTAAGGTAATTTGTCAACTATTGACAAAATTATACCAAGTGTCACTTGTGACATAAATTCAGCCATTATTATTTCATTTCAAGTTTGGAACTCACCTCACTGCATTGTCATCCTGAGCCAGTTTGCTAACAATATATTATCAAGTCTGTTAAAAGACTTCTCATACTGAATCAATTGTTCTAGTCCACAAATTATTTATAAGTCCATCGTTATATTGGTATTTATCATTTATCAAATTAAATGATCATTTATTGCCTATGTTAGGCCTTATCGTGTGATTGAATGCATATCCATAGAGAAGCCTCATAGATCTGTTTATTATCCATGTTTACTATTCGTGTTTGTTAGTCGATTTTTGTCTCCTTTGTTTTTGTGTGTTTTCTAAGTTACCGGTATTAAGCATCGGAAATTGATTTGTTTTAAGGACCATTCCGCTCTTTTTAATGGTCAAACAACAAAATTAGCAATTTTGTTGCCTCTTTCCAGGAGATTTCCTATCACACTGTGATTAAAGAACAAAGTTCTAATTTTATTTAGATGAAATTAATTTTTCAAAAATCCTTATATATAAGGGTTTCTGTTAAAGACTTAATGACATGTTTATATAGTAGGAGAATTGTTTTCTCAGCAGTATCTCTCATATTGTTAGATGAGATTTTTTCTTGATAATTTAACATTTGAAGTGTTCTTTCAGTCATCTTCCAACGGGAAACAAAGTGCTAAATTTCGTGATGTCTTAATGTTTTTACCTCGGAAAACTAGCTTTGAAACTCAATCAGTCAAATATCGAAAATGCATATGACTGCATTTAATATTCTAAACATTTTTGCACTATTTGAAGTGATAATTTTTTGCTACCAGAACAGTATTTTTCAACGTTTAACCTCCTGTTGGAGACGTGCCTCTTTCCGTGAAAAATTATAAATAACTTGGAGATTGCTGTTACACAGCATGAACGGATTCTGACGAAGATGTCAAATTTTTGTGTATTGAAAACAGGCCAAAATTGTTTTCACGTGTTATTATTGAGTTGAGAAATTAGAAAAATTTAAAACGTAGGATCAGGACATATCTCGGCTTTACCAACGCTTTTAAGGCATCTGTTGTATAATTGAATATTATATGAATTATATATTTTAAAATCACGGCATATCTTTACCTTTTTATACCATCACACACAATTAAAAATTTTGTTTCTATTATCAATGGTCAACATGTGAGCCATTATATTAGCTACAGAAACTATCAAAACACTGCCAAAGATTACCGAAATAATTTTAACATTGTTTAATCGGACAAGACGTTGGCGAGATCTTCATTTGTACATTTGATATGTTAATCACTCCCACTTTTTCTCTGTTCATATCTGAGGTCAAAAATAACACAAGGAAACAGTTTTGGCCGATTCTCTTTCAACTTTGACCCATGGTCAATGGTCATTAATCATAGACAATGTCATACATTGTCTTAATTCAATGAAATAATTCATGAAGAAGACTTAAATTGCAGCTTAGTTTTATTCTTTGAGGACTTGAAGCATAAGTTACTTAGATGAATTTGTGTGATATTAATTTAGTTCTTCTCAGGATTTAAGTTTTAAAATTGTAGCACAGGAGCTTGATGCCAATGACCCACAATAATATCCACCACTACTTTCCTTTGACTAGAGGGAGATGGGAGCGGGTGGATGTCATTGAGGGTTGTTGGTGTCAAGCTCCTGTGGATTGTAGATATTATATGTGTATGTACATTTATGATTTCGAACTTTTTTTATCTGTCATATACTAAGCTAACTCAGTCTGCATAATTCTCATTATGTTATGAAAATGTAAACCGTCAAATTTAAGACTTTATCAAATGAACTTGTTATACAGGAAATTTCTACTATTTATTTTCTGTTAATGTAATTGTCTGCATGTATTTTAATTGTAATTATGTATTAATTAGTGTAATTACCTTGTAATTACCATATAAATTTCGAACTACAATTACTCTTCTTTATTGAAGGATTTGGCAAAGGCCAAATAATGTTAATATCATAGGATTTATATAAAGTGCATTTACGTGTAGTGGTAATTTTGAAAATTGAAATTATTTTTTAAGAATTGTAGAGGGATTTCTTTCAAAGTTTATGGCCTCAACTTTAAAAGAAAAGAGAATTAATACTTTTTTCTTTTTCGATTATCTTTCTTGCAGATATTGTTGTCTATAAAGGGAAATAGTTGATGAGATAATAAAGCTTTAAATACATGCATTTTATGAAGTTAATAGTGCGGAGACAATTGTAGGTTCAAATTCTGGGAAGATTCGATGAAATTATCTCATGAATCATGAAATTATAAACTTATTGATAAATTTTCACTACAAATCCATCATTATGTAGTGACAATATATTCCTTTGTCCGTAAGTGTTTTTAAGCCATGCTTATTTTTAAGGTGTGCGTCATTTCATTGGTTTTAAACCATTAGGTTTTTTACAAGATGAACCATGCTGTCTTTATGTAATACAATGTATTTGTGTGAATTTGTCATGAATTCTGCTATTGTGGCCTTGATTGGCTAGAATTAAACAATCATGTTTATTTGTAACTATGACATCGACTGCAATAAATCAAATCTTGCAGAAAAGTTTTGTCTTTATGCTAATTTTCATGTAGCATTTTCTGTAAACCTAGCTCAGGTTAACCATATTTCAAGACAATGGAAAAAACTAGAAGTCTCTGATGAGACTGAAGCTCTCCTAGTTGTTTGGTAAAATTCGTCTTAGTGGCATACTCTTTTTCCAAGACCCTTGGAGTCAGAGGCTCAAACAAAATATCAGATAAACAACAAGACTCTCTATCAGTAATACTTTCTGAGAATTGGTGTTCACAAGATTACATAGAGTTATTTAGGAGAAAATGACCACACCTTTTTTCCAAGACCATGGGGGTCAGGGGCTCAAACAAATTATCAGGTGCACAACGACACCAAAGACTAATTATATGCCAAAAAGAATTAACTCTCCATCATTTTTACTTTCTGAGAATTGGTGTTCACAAGATTACATTGAGTTATATAGGAGAAAATGACCACACCCATTTTCAAAGACCCTGGGGGTCAGGGACTGAAACAAAACATCATGTGCACAACTAGACCACAGACCCATCACATTGCAAAAAGAATTAGTTTCTTACCATTCACAGATTAAGAGGATTCGCATTCACGAGGAAAGTTTAACGGAGGAACAGACAGATGGAGGGACAGACAGACGGACGGACGGATGCCGGACACAGGGCGATCGCATAAGCTCGACTGGTCTTTGACCAGTAGAGCTAAAAAACCACTGAAACTTTATATCTCAACACATTGGAAAAATAAGAACTTGCAGTGATGGTCATGCATGATCATTGATGAGACTCAAAATCCAAAGTAGGTCAAGATGACAAATATAGGATCAGACTTTCCAAGGCAAATTATCTGTCCTTGAACGTTCTTGTACTGATAAAGGATCAATGAATTTCAGCAATAAATCCAACTTCATGGGAAAAACATTCAATGCATCACTTTGAGATACTTTGTTTTTATGTTGCCTGCAACACAGGGGTGAAATTAGGGATCACTCTTTAACACTTCTTGAGACTGGAGAACAAACGTAGACGTGGCAGTGTAAGATTTTTTCGACTCGAACTCAATGAGATACATACTATGATGTCGCAGAAACATCACTTTATTTTATGCCACGTCATCTTTAGATTTGAGCACATTTTGGTATCGATTCTGGTTAAATCGTTTGACATCTGAGTGAGAAAAATAATGAAGCCTCGTCTTGGATTGCAAATTTTCTACACTTGGATGAGATTCCTCTGTCTCAGTCGCAACGTTTTGATAGATTCTGTCTGTATGATAGTTACTAATATGCATTATTAGTCCCCTACCGGCAACGCCGAAGGGGACTCTTAGTTTTTTAGCGAATAACTAGCTTCTGACGTTTTGTTTGCAGACGGTAAATGCTGATTTTACGGATGTTTGCACCGTAAAATCAGCATCTCCAGTTCTCAAACATAACATCAGTATCTAGTTATTCCCATTCAAATGCAATCTATACTTTCTGTGAATATAAGGCGAAATGTGATGCTAGCAACGTCAGAGAATAGTATGCTCTTGTTTTACAGCCGTAACTAAGGAGCAAACAACCAATGAAATTCGACGTTATAGCGAGGTTGCACTAGAATTTCTGTTTTAAATTCACAACCGATGAGGGTAATACTCGTGTCCATGACCAAAGTCACATATTCAGGGTCATACAGGTGATATACCTGTTTTATTTTCTTAATCTATCAGTGTTTTACAATTTTAAAATATGACCCTAATTGGATTTGTTTGTTGTGAGGATTCAATATCTGATATATGTACATGTATTTCTGCTGATCTGAATTAACTCATATTGTTCTGGTGGCTGCTTACTCCCTAGGTCTGAACAAACTCGCTCCCTAGGTCTGAACAAACTAACTGCCTAGGACTGAACAAACTCACTGCCTAGGTCTGAACAAGCTCACTGCCTTGGTCTGAACAAATTCAATGCCTAGGTCTGAACAAACTCACTGCCAAGGTATGAACAAACTCACTCCCTTAGTCTGAACAAACTCACTGCCTTGGTCTGAACTCACTGCCTAGGTCTGAACAAACTCACCCCCTAGGTTTGAACAAACTCACCCCCTAGGTTTGAACAAACTCACTGCCTAGGTAAGAACAAACTCACTGCCTAGGTAAGAACAAACTCACCCCCTAGGTCTGAACAAACTCACCCCCTAGGTTTGAACAAACTCACTTCCTAGGTAAGAACAAACTCACTGCTTAGGTCTGAACAAACTCACTGCCTAGGTCTGAACAAACTCAATGCCTATGTCTGAACAAACTCACCGCCTAGGTTTGAACAAACTCACTGTTTAGGTCTGAACAAACTCACTGCCTAGGTCTGAACAAACTCAATGCCTAGGTCTGAACAAACTCAATGCCTAGGTCTGAACAAACTCATTGCCTAGGTCTGAACAAACTCAATGCCTATGCATGAACAAACTCACTGCCTAGGTCTGAACAAACTGCCTAGGTCTGAACAAACTTACCGCCTAGGTCTGAACAAACTCACTGCCTAGGTCTGAACAAACTCACCACCTAGGTCTGAACAAACTTACTGCCTAGGTCTGAACAACTACTGTTGGTGTACTAAATTTAGCAAGATTCATGCTTTGAGTTATGCAGAGTTACATGTACAGTAAAACCTGCCTTAGCGACTCACTGAATTTAGCGACTACCTGTCATATGTGACCTATATCAAATCCTCCAAATGTATTTAACTATATTATCGACCTGATTTTAGCGACTCATTGCCTTACTTGACTAATGACTTAAAATCTGCGCTCCAAAATTTGGAAATGACCCTCTATCTAGCTACTTTTGATACGATTCCCAATTTATGTGTGCTGAAAAGACAATGCTTTATTGTATTTTTCTTTTTACTTGATTTAAACGAATATATTTCACAATTATACCCTGTAACCCATATAAAGGGCCAATTATAAAGTGATTTTGGTTTTTATATGTTACGGCAGACACAGTCTTTAAAAAATACTGCCCATGATTATGTAAACAACAACAAATGCGGTACAGATATATGCATGGGTGTCTTATCACAAAGTTTAATTTCTGTGCGGGTGGACAATTTCAATTATATAACCGGAGGATTAAATCTTAATCAATTTTGATGTATGATATATCAATATAATCTTCAAGACTTCTCATCTCTGTTTATCTAGAAAATGAACGATTTTCCATGCAGTTAATCTTATATCCATAAACGTACGTATGGTATCGAAACTTTGTTGTTAATCAACTGATCCATTTTCTCGGAATCATACAGTAATCATTTTCTTTTACTTGATTGGATAAAAAGTTTTGTGCAAATTAGTTGCCTGCTTACCATCAGGATTCGTAATTTTAAAAACCTAACGTTAGGAAAAAAACATATCGGGTCGCCGATATGTACTAAGCGAGGAAGGCGATTTTGGGCGGCGTTCCAAACTTCAACTTGTCAAAATTCAATATATCTAAAACGAATATTTAGTTCTCTTTCCGGTAGTATATATGTAGATATTTTTTATGATTGTACCTTGCAAAAATATGAACATGAAACATATTTGTTCATAATTCTTCTTTCCTCTATAAGATATGAAGGCGGACTTTTCATGTCCTCAAATTAAAGAGACTACGTTACCTGTCATATGTGACCTGTCTTAATTTTCCCCTGAAGAGACAGGTTTGACTGTACAAGCAACACTGTGAAGATTGTGATAATTTGGGACTGCACTATGTCATTTTCACCTGTAGTATAGGTAAGAGTTGAAAACAAGTCAAGTGAACGAATTTATGAGCACCCTAGTTTGATTTTGTCAAATTTTGGGCTGATTCTGTAAAATTTGTGCAAAAGTGATTGTATGTATATTTAGTTTGTTAGATGTGGTAATATCCTATAAGAATAAGGTAATGTAACGTTTACAATATGAAAGAAACACTGCAATTTAACAAAGTACGTCAATTTTATTATTTTCTTTCTCAGACATTCAAGCAAACAAAAAATAAAGTCTCGACCAAATTCTCAATCAAAAATTCAATTTTTTTGTACATGTGTCTAATAATTCTAAAGTCTTTTAAATCGAAAAACATCTTGGATGTTGAGTAATTTTGAAATAGTTTTAAAAGAAGCTTTGCCTCTTTGTAAAATATCTATTAATTATTGTCATGATAAGGAAAAGATAATACTTAGAAAATTTTGGCAAGTGAATGGGTTTAATACTACTTTTTTAGCATATAATACTTCAGAATCTGTCTTCTCGTTATGAGACCAGTGGAGTTAATAATTGAGATTTCAAGGTTAAGTATATCACATTACACATTTTATATACATGTAAATGTAATAAAATTATATACATGTACTACATATATTCATATGCATAACATCTAAAACTGAACGTAATAATGAATAATACTTGATTTGAGCTACTTCAACAACAAACAATGAATATAAAAGATTGTGCAGTAGATGCGAGAAGTCGTAACAAAAATGCAAACAACAAGCAAGCCTGCTCGTGATTAGTGTAAAATAGCACTTGAATATAAAAATACACATTTTTAAAAGACGAGTAAAAATATTACATTTATGTACAACATTTCAACAACTCATCAATTCAGCAGTTTATTATGCAAAATTTGCGAAAAAATAAAAGACTGAAACCAGATGTAAATATCGGAGGATAGGTATATGAATGCAGTTGGTAAAAATCTTGCAGTTTTCTTGTTGATTCTAACATCTGGTTCCTTTATGTTACACCTTTACAACACTAAACATGTAGCAAACCCACAAAAGAGGTATTTTTGTTTGGAATTTTTTTTTTAAATGTTTAACTTATTTATTATGGTGAAGCAAATGAATTGAAATCATTTTCATTGTAAGTACAAGCATGGAAGAGGTTGTAAAATATGAAATTTTAAAAATTGTTCTGATTGTGTAAGATTAGAAAATAGTTTTTTTTTTCAAATATGAAAATTTAAGAATAAAAAAGATTATCACAGCTCATTGCTTGATTAAAACAAAGCATATTCAATATGGCATTTAATTTATAAAGGTAAAAGTCAGGAAGTACATCGCATTAAGGGAAAATCTATACAAGAGATTAAAGTATTCTGCCACATAAAATTATGATCAAGATAGTAGTTTACATAAATTTTAGATATGTTGGAAATTTAGATAAGAGATTAGAAAAATTCAATAACATATCAAGTACAACAATAGTTTCAAAACATTTTGTACCATTAATTTCCAGTCCTTTCAGACATTCAAGCAAAATATTTTCTCAACAAATGAACAACATGTAAAAATTATAATTTTCACTTAAACTTTGAAGATTTTCTTAATTTTCTGAATTCCATCACTAAATATTTTTAGTATCTTATGACTGTAGTTTGAGGAATCCTGTTGGGTTGGGTGCACCACTATGGAATCCCAGGGGTGGGGCTCCAGTAGGGTAATCGCCGGGGATCTTCTGTCCCAGTGAGGAATTCCCTGGGTATCCTCGATCCTCGTCGTAGCTCCTGTCGGCGGGATAAGCATATGAGGGGTGTCCTGTGTATACAGAGGGGACCACACCCGGCTGGGCTTCTGGGGGGATCTCTATCTTACCATGACCCTGTGGCATGAAAATCGAGAATTCGGTATAAAATACGTAGTTTTACATGTATAGATATATACCTGTAGTGCAATGTATGAAGATATCACTAAAACAGAGATAATCATGGTACATTGTACAATAATACTATATACAAAAATGAAGGAAGCAAGCATCACTGGAATCTATAATTACGTCATTTAGGCCATATAAAAAAAAAATCCTGGTTCTCAGACACCGCCGCGCGCTCAAAATTCCTCGCGACGAAACGTTTTTATCGTAGGAAGGGAAAAAAATAGCCGCCGCCCGCCAGATTTCTCATGCTGATAAATATTATTTTCTATTAACTTTCTGAACAGATAATTCGTCAATAGATCAATTTTGTAAGTATATTTGACTTTAATTCACGCTACCAGTCCGTGCGTAAGTAAACAATCGCGTTACAATAACATTTGTCCAAGTATTTACGGTACCTGGTCATCTAAGGTCAGATCGTACAAGCGCATGTACGTTAAATACCTGTATATGTGTAAAGACCTGTCTACCCCGAGGGGTGTTGAACGGAGACAAATAGCCTTCACCGGTAGTGTTGCGGTCAAGCATGAAATTGATCTGTCACTTTTGACAGGTGAAGGGGGAAGTAAAATCTTCTCGAATAGGTTTATTCTAACGGTAAATTTCAAAGGTCAGTTCAGTTAATTGATACATAATACGGCAGTCAATCCTAAATCTTTCAATCGTACTATGGATTATTTTGTAATCGGTATCTAATTCAAGTCATTACAATAAAAATTACCGAGCGGGCCGTTTCTTTGATATTTTTAATTTGGGAGAAAACATCGGCGAAATTTCGATTTTTTTAATGCGTATTATTTACTAGATACGAATTTTTTCCACGATTTTCAGCGCAATTTTTTGCCTGCGTGATATCTACTCTTGCAGACTTTTTTTCGGACGATTACGGTACTGTACTTTGTTATTGTACACAAGATGCAAAATGGCGACCGGGGGGGGGGGGGGGAGGAACGAGTGATTGTCAGCTTGAAGGTGAATTTTAAAATTGCAGACTGGGCTGAAGCATTCTTGGCACTGTAAAAATGAGAAGAGTTGAGTATGGTGAACATTTACAACAAATATAGTCACTATAGATCACAGTCTCTATAATATCTGAATAAAAAATTGTGCTTAAGTAGTTTTTGGAAAATAAAAACAAAAAATAAAAACCCTACCTACCTACCCATATTTTTTAGATCAATTATCTGAGAACCAGAAAATTTTTTTTGCATGGCCTTAGTTACAATTTTTGCTTTCACTGAAATTTAGGTCTGACCAAAATCTATGCGACATTTAATTCAAAACCATTCTGTGGTTAAAGTGTAAAGCATGGACACAAGGGTGATTTCTCTATCACGCGGGCCTCTGTCTCATCACTTTGAGGATTGTACATATAAAGACTTACAGGGATGAGAGTAGCTTGGAATTCTACCGGACCGTACAGATGTGGTACCATGGGTCTAGCCTGAGTGTACAGCCCACCAAGGGCCGCGTAACCTTGGTGACCTCCGGCAGCCACATGCTCTGCAACGTATGAACCAACCTAGAAAGTAATTTTACAGATAATCAATGTAAATATGTACATGTATATGTTTGTTTTTTATTTTTCATTATGGATTCAGCAAAATTTCAAACAATGTTTTTTCATTGCAAAGTCAAAAATAGATTGCTGAAATACATTGTAGAAATAAAGTGAAATCTGTTTTAAATAAAATTATGATGCATAATATTTGATTTTTTTTAAGTTACAAAAAAAAAAAAAAAAATAAATAAAAATAGAAAAACAAGTCCCTGCCATTTATGCAAAAGATTTATTCTTAAACTATGAGCTTAATTAATTCTTAATTCATTTTCAATAATTTATAATTACAATGGTTTTGCAATGACCGGCGACAGTGAAATTCGAACCCAAGACCTGTGCATGGGTTCGTAATCCACCGTGCTAACCACTATGCTACCAGTAATTGTGACATCATCAAATTCTATGGGAACAAGCATAAAATTCAAGGAAAACTTATACATTGCTGCAAATACAACGTTTCTATAGGAATTTCATTATGTCGTAATGCGTTTACGTCAGATACCGTCCCAAGAAGGGAAGTGACTCTATATATCGATAAGGCAGAATAATTGTTACTTGTACTTACTGTGCGGAGGATCTGTAATGCTTGATGTTTATCATTCTCAAAGGGGAATGCACTCAGTATGTACTCCTCTCCTAACTTGGTCTGGTTATCTGTCAGCACCCTATCAATTATAACGTCATGTCAGATCATATTTTTACGATAAACCATAAACTGCTAATGCCTGTAAGGCTGTGAGATCATATTTTTACGATAAACCATAAACCACTAAAGGCGGTAAGGCCGGATTGCAAAGTGTTTGTATTAGATGATGTATACTTTTTTGTGCAGACAGAAAGGTCAAAGGTCATTAATACTATTGCAAAATGAAAAAGCTATGATCATGATGATTCTACATGTGAAATATCAAATTCCTACACTTACATTTCAAAATTAAGTCAAAGGTCAAGGCCATTTGGTCAAAAGTCATGATATCAAATGAAACTTCTGGTAATTAGGAATCTATAAGTGAAATATCAAAGCCCTACCTCTTATTGTTTAAAAGTAGGTCAAAGGTCAATGTCAAGGCCACTTGGTCAAAAGTCATGATATCAAATGAAAGTTTTGGTCATGAGGAGTCTACATGTGAAATATCAAAGCCCTATACCTTATAGTACATGAGATATAACCAAGGTTAAAGTGGTTTTTTTTTTTAAATTGTAGGTCAAACTCCATGGTCAAGGTCACTTAGTCAAAAGCCAAGATATTAAATGAAAGGTCTAGTCATGAGGAATCTACATGTGAATATCAAAGTCCTATCTCTTACAGTTTAAAAGTTAAGGCCAAAGATCAATGTCAAGGTCACTTGGTCAAAAGTCATGATATCAAATGAAAGTTCTGGTCATGAGAAATCTACATGTGAAATATCAAAGCCCTATACCTTATAGTACATGAGATATAGCCAAGGTTAAAGTGTTGTTTTTTTTTTAAAGTAGGTCAAACTCCATGGTCAAGGTCACTTAGTCAAAAGCCAAGATATCAAATGAAAGGTCTGGTCATGAGGATTATGCATGTGAAATATCAATGCCATATCCTTTATAGTTCATGAGATAATGCCCAGGTTTTATTTTTTTAAAGTAGGTCAAATTCCAAGGTCAAGGTCACTAGGTCAAATTTTGTTGCTGCATTTGATTTGTCTCATCATGGTCTATCACCATGTAAAGTATCAAGTTGCTACTTCAAATGCTTTTCTCAAAAAAGACTTAAACGCAACACTTTAACCAAAATGTTGATGTACTGACGGACTGACAGACAGACTAATGGGCTTCGTCATTTCATAGAATGGATTTTGCTTCGCAATCTGGCCAAAAAGATGTGAAATTAAAATTATGCTAGTTCAAAGAAAATATTAAATTAATGTAGATCATTTGCACTATGAATCAAAAGTAAAATCCAGTAATGTAAATTTGAAAGCACAAAACATATCTAATTTATGCCCAAGTCCATTTCATTTTCAAATTAAAGGGTGGGGGAGACTGGAAGCTACACCAGAATGGTTCCAAATTCAAATCAAAATAGGAACAAACAATTTCTAACATTAATTTCTGTAAAGAGAGATTGATGGAGGGAGGTTACCAAGAGCTTAATTAATTAAGGCATATATGATCCATAAATCTTTACCTCTTAATGGAGTCCAGAGCAATAAGCTTATCATTATGTACACTGACAGCATTTATAATGTCCCTTCCTTCTCTACATGACATTTTGCACAGTCTCTACAAAATAAACATACATGTAAACCATAATTAGTTAAATGGCCAAAATAAAAAATTCAGACCTCCTGAAAATTCTTTGAGGCAATTTTTTTGAAAACTTTGTATTCCTTGTACATATTACATTTATGATAATATTCATAATTAATAGACTTTCAAATTTACATGTAATTCTATTTAAAACTTTCAAAATTGCCAGTAAAGTAGCTAAGATAATGAATGTTATGATGCCCATAAATCATTCCAATTTATAGCATTAAGTTTATGAGCTTACGTGATGATGTACTTACAGGTTCTAATATCCTGAGGACTGCGATCTTGTCAGCCGGCCGTCCATACGCATATAACAATGAGGAAGCCTACAAAATATAATGGTGTTGATTTAAAAAAATATTTAGATCACAAGATTATATGAATAGAGGATATAAAACTTAAGAAAAAATCCAGCTGTCAATCCCCTCTCCCCTCCTTTCTACAAAAAAAAAGAGAAGTCAGTCATACTCCACTTTTTATAAAGGAGGGGTGGACAGGGTGAAAGGGAAGGGGGAGGAAGAGGGAAGGAGGAGGGAGAGAGAGGAGGCAGGCAAGGGAGAGAAAGGGGAAGGAGGGGGAGGAAGGGGGTTGGGAGGAGGGAGGAAAGGGGGGCAGGAGGGAAGGTAAGGGAAGGGTGAATGGGAGGGGGGGAGGGGAGGAAGAGGCAGTAGGGGGAGATAAGGGGGTGGAAGGTGGGAGAGAGGTACCCCCCTGTCTGCCACCCCCCCTTAAAATCAAGTTAACAAGACTAAGTAATTATTATAATTATTACATGATTCATTACATCAAAACTAATAATAGCTTATAGTTTGTGATTCTTTTTATAAAACTTAAGGAATGGAGATGACCATGCAGCATTGTGAAAAGTCAATATTACTTTATTCATGCCTAAGCATTGTAAATTGGGATTGCCACTGAACCCCTAATAGTGTAGAGTGAAGTGAATTACCTGACTGGCATCAAAACATCCTCTAGAACTGTATAGAATCTCCACCTTCTTCTCTGAGGAGGTTGTTTCCTATATTTGAATGGAAATATTGAAAACCTGATAATGACATGTTTATTAAAGCTTATTTTATGAGCTAGAAATATTATTACCTCCCCATCTCTTTTGAGATTCTTGCTAGTGACCATTTACTATGTTATTGTGTGATGGCATCAGTAAGCAACAGCATAGTAACAGCATCAGTAAGCAACAGCATAGTAAACGGTCACATGCAAGAATCTAAAGAGATTGTCACCCCCCCCCCCCCCATTGTTTAAAATCTATATTCTAGTTCAATCCCTTAATGACTGTCACAGCTAGATGCATGTTCAGAAAAAAATGTTACTGTGATATTATTATGCTAAGTTAAACACAGAGGCTGAATAATTTAGAATATAACACGAGTTGTAAATGAATGTAACATTTTACATGGTGAGAATGCTCATTGTTTATCTTAGAAACGGGCATTTTCCCGCCGAATTCCGACCTGATTTATTTTGGCGAGAAGCTGTTTAAAGGTTGCATCATCCATACATTCCTTGGCCATCTTTTAAAAGCTAAATTTCTCCCTGACAGTCTAAAGAATCTCTGTTTGACGTTCCTAAATACGGAGACCTGAGCTTCCTGGCAACCCAACACCGGAAAAGCCGAAACGGAACTCTTCAAACTGGAGGTAGAAATCAAAAGGTTGTTGACCAGGGTTGTGTTTCGCAATAAATGTTGAAATAGTACATATATCGATGACGATGTGGAAATAGGGATGACTTATGAGTAAGAAAGAAGTGTAGTGGTTGCTTATCTGGGTAAGAAAATGATTTATGAAGCTGTGGTATTGAAAATTGTGGAAACACTTTTATGACATAATTGTAAGAGTTGTCCTTCTTTGTCTACAAAAGGGTTATATAGCTTCACAAGCTTAGCCTTCGAAAAAGCTTAGGGTGCGAACCCATAGCAGTTGTATTCACACGCGTAGCCAGAGTAGAAATTATGTGTACTTAAATCAATCCAGACAGGGGGACTGAGCTGGGGCCGTTAAACGCCCATACATTATTTTGAATGGATGACTGGCGAGGGTATGGGGGATTTCTCCCTCGCATTAATGGGGATTCGGGGGGGGGGGGGGGGGGGGGGGTTCCCTGAGAATTTTTGAAATAATGAAGCAAATTGGTGGCTTCTGGACCATACTGTATCTGAACTGAATTTAGAAGCGATTCAATCATAAGAACTATTGTCAGCAAACGATGAATTATTTACTGAAAAAAGTAAAACCTGTTATCATATCAATTTTGACATTTTTTAATGCTAGCTAATTCCTTTTTTTTCCTTCAATGTCAATATAAATTCAAATTTCTCTCAGGAAATCTGGAGGAAAAGTTATCCAAGGGTTCAGCCAATATTCGGGGAGATCCTGAGCCTATGGTTTTGAAAAAAAAAAAAATAAACAACTGGAAAATAAACAAAGTCTAAGGGAGGGGGTTTCCTGACAAAATAGGTCATGAAAAATTCCTCGAACATCAGATCACCTGTGTCCCACTTCCTGATTCAGCTTAAATAGAGAATAAGTGTCTTTTAATTTTGTGTTTTGTTATGTCCGGTGTGCAATGCCCAGCAAACTGGTGCATTTATCGTACATGTAAGCCCCAAAGCCCCCTTAAATCCGCCACTGCAAACCGCTTTGAACAATTGTCAATTCTTGTTAAATATAGAACAGCGCTAAATATAGAACAGGTGTGTGTAGTGTACACATGCAAAGTAGCGCCGAGGAAGTAAACACTCCGCGAACATTCTACAAACATTCTCGAGACACAGTTTTCCCAGCATGCCACGCACATGGAGTCTGGACATGCGAATTACAGCAATTTGGACTATTCCAATATGCTCAACCCGACGGGTTCACAATTAATATTATATACTTCATTGAAGCAGATTCACCTGATAAATTTATGATTTCAGTGTAATAAAGGTTAAGTTATGAGTTATCTGAGGTTCCCTTATTTCAATGGAACCATAAAGGCTGGATTACAAGTCCAGAGAGCTTTACAGTGCTAGAGTGAGAATATGGTAATTATAAAGGGTAATCCTAATAGCCCAATCAATGAACACTAAAATATTCAATATTGTAATGCTGATTCCACTACGAAATCAAAATCAAAGTCCTTTCCTCTTTTCCTTGAGATGCGGTGGTGAATCCCCATGATGTGGCTAATTTCTCGTAACCGTCACTCGTAATTTCAATGGAAACTGATCGAGGAGCTTCTTTACTTTTTGTCTAAGCCAACCTGAGTTTCAAATGCGCGCTTCATAAAATGTGTGGGGAAAATCGGCGATCAGAGCTCGTTGTGTATCTTTCGATTATCAGTGTATTTTTCACTGCCTGTCCAAAAATAATGCATGTGCTTTGAAATTAAACATATATACATTTGTTGAATATTCCTACCTGTATAATAATAATGCATTTGCAGTTTGATAAATGTAAGAAGTATTAGTGCTGAAAAGTTCAAGTCTCTGTCATTAGTATAAATGAAGATAATGGGCAAACGGTGATAATTATGCTGCTCAGCGATAATTACTTCCTGACCAGTATAAATATGATAAACGAAATTCCCAACATGAATATGATCTGCATGTTTTATCATTTTCAAGGCAAAACAGCATGTAACTGGTGGGAAAATGACTTTTTTATGGAGAGTTGAAATACCTTAAATTTTCAACGACAATCAGTTGTGAAAAATTGAAATCGATGATTAGAATGGTTGAAAGACTTATACTGATGGTCTGATGGACAATTGGTTCATCGCTAAGCCAGTCAGAACGAAAGTTTCCCATCCCCAAAAAATTACTTATTCTGAATATTCATACTATTATGATATCTGTTTAAACTTACTCGCTTTGTTTATGCTGAATATAGCAATTCTACAAAATATCAAAGCAAAGTAAAGCACTGGATACTGGTAGTCTGGAAAGTTTAAAATGTTATCTTTTCAAAGTAAATAACAAGATTTTTATGATTCATGAAGAATTCATATCAAAACTATGCTCACAAATAGTCCAGTCATATTATGATTTGAAATCGAACTAATAGCAAAAGAAATGTTTTTAGCATTTTGCTGTACGTTGAGACACTTGGAACAACATATCAAAAGTCCTCTAAAATCCTCTTGGTGGAAATATGATTTTTTGGCCTCATAAGAATACGATTTTTTGCGCAAATTAGAGAAATTGTCATTTTTGGTGATTAATTTCTCCATAAATAATGACTCATAGCATACCATTTTTTTAGGGCCCCGCCACTAGGCGGGTGCCCTATAGTAATCACTCTGTCCGTCTGTCCGTCCGTCTGTCTGTCCGTCTGTCCGTCAGCAAAAACTTTAACATTGGCCATAACTTCTGCACTGTAAGAGGTAGAGCTTTTTTATGCCCCCGGAATCAAAGATTCGGGGGCATATAGTTTTTGGCCTGTCCGTCTGTTTGTCTGTTTATCTGTTTGTCTGTTTGTCTGTTTGTCCGAAAAACTTTAACATTGGACATAACTTTTGAATGGGAAGTGATAGGGCTTTCATATTTCACATGTGTATTCCTTGTGACAAGACCTTTCCATTGATACCAAAAATTTTGACCTCGTGACCTTGACCTTGACCTTTGACCTACTTTTCAAAAACTTTAACATTGGGCATAACTTTTGAATGGTAAATGATAGGGCTTTCATATTTCACATGTGTATTCCTTGTGACAAGACCTTTCCATTGATACCAAAATTTTTGACCTCGTGACCTTGACCTTGACCTTTGACCTACTTTTCAAAAAACTTTAACATTGGGCATAACTTTTGAATGGTAAGTGATAGGGCTTTCATATTTCACTTGTGTATTCCTTGTGACAAGACCTTTCCATTGATACCAAAATTTTTGACCTCGTGACCTTGACCTTGACCTTTGACCTACTTTTCAAAAACTTTAACATTGGGCATAACTTTTGATTGGTAAGTGATAGGGCTTTCATATTTCACATGTGTATTCCTTGTGACAAGACCTTTCCATTGATACCAAAATTTTTGACCTCGTGACCTTGACCTTGACCTTTGACCTACTTTTCTAAAAACTTTAACATTGGGCATAACTTTTGAATGGTAAGTGATAGGGCTTTCATATTTCACATGTGTATTCCTTGTGACAAGACCTTTCCATTGATACCAAAATTTTTGACCTTGTGACCTTAACCTTGACCTTTGACCTACTTTTCAAAAAACTTTAACATTGGGCATAACTTTTGAATGGTAAGTGATAGGGCTTTCATATTTCACATGTGTATTCCTTGTGACAAGACCTTTCCATTGATACCAAAATTTTTGACCTCGTGACCTTGACCTTGACCTACTTTTCAACAACTTTAACATTGGGCATACCTTTTGAATGGTAAGTGATAGGGCTTTCATATTTCACATGTGTATTCCTTGTGACAAGACCTTTCCATTGATACCAAAAATTTTTGACCCCTTGACCTTGACCTTTGACCTACTTTTCAAAAACTTTAACATTGGGCATAACTTTTGAATGGTAAGTGATAGGGCTTTCATATTTCAAATGTGTATTCCTTGTGACAAGATCTTTCCATTGATACCAAAATTTTTGACCTCGTGACCTTGACCTTGTCCTTTGACCTACTTTTCAAAAACTTTAACATTGGGCATAACTTTTGAATGGTAAGTGATAGGGCTTTCATATTTCGCATGCGTATTCCTTGTGACAAGACCTTTCCATTGATACCAAAATTTTTGACCTCGTGACCTTTACCTTTGACCTTTTAACCCAGTGACCTCACATACATGTACTTAACAGAAAATAGTGTTCATACTAACAAAGATGCCACCGGGGGCATTCGTGTTTCACAAACACAGGCTTTATTATTTTACATGAGTGTGCCTTGTGACAAGACCTTTCCGTTGGTACCAACATTTTTCATCATGTGACCTTGACCGTGACCTTTGATCTACATTTGAAAAACTTTAACATTGGCCATAACTATTGTACCGTAAGAGATGGGGCTTTGATATTTGACATGTGTGTTCCTTGTGACAAGACCTTTCTGTTGGTACCAACATTTTTTGATCATGTGACCTTGACCGTGACCTTTGACTTACATTTGAAAAACTTTAACATTGGCCATAACTGTTGTACCGTAAGAGATGGGGCTTTGATATTTGACATGTGTGTTCCTTGTAGAGCTTTTTTATTTTACATGAGTGTGCCTTGTGACAAGACCTTTCCGTTGGTACCAACATTTTTCATCATGTGACCTTGACCGTGACCTTTGATCTACATTTGAAAAACTTTAACATTGGCCGTAACTATTGTACCGTAAGAGATGGGGCTTTGATATTTGACATGTATGTTCCTTGTGACAAGACCTTTCTGTTGGTACCAACATTTTTTGATCATGTGACCTTGACCGTGACCTTTGACATACATTTGAAAAACTTTAACATTGGCCATAACTGTTGTACCGTAAGAGATGGGGCTTTGATAAAAAAATCGATGACATTGGAATACTGCATTGTATGTTTGCCTCTATTCCTCTGGCAGCAATTCTTTTGTTGCCAACCATGTTGACCTTGTTGCCTTCACATTCAACTTCTTAAAGAAGTGGCCGGCGGGGCCCTTTCTGACTTTGTCAGTGCTCTAGTCTTCCTTGGAAAGATTAGCTATAATATTTTCTGCTGAAGCCAAATTTAGGATGATTATGAATATAATTGCACATTTATATATTGTTTGAAATTGCCAAAAGTAATGTCGAAATTTGATAAAATGAGTGTATCCCCCATTTTCAGAATAAGATTACATGAAAACTAATTGAAACACCATCTCATTATCATAAAAGTGTAAAAGCATTTCTAGCATATTAAATGATTATTCATAAACTTTTGTGTCACAATGGTTCTTCTTTTAAAAATCGCCCACAAAACCAGCTGGTTGTATCATTTTACCAGGTATTGATCAAATTATAGCAAAAAAAGAGAAAGCAAAGCTTAATTTCACCCTGATTGTTGAAGATTAATTGAATTTAAATTATTTGGTGTCAAATGAATGAGATTTTAGACTGTTTGGACTGCTGACTTTGTCAAAATCTAGTATCAAAGTAGACAATTTTGATCTTTTTGGAGAATTGGTGAAAAAATGGCTAAGTCCAAGGTTTTTTAGGTAAAATTCCTAGTATTTCAAAAATATGTTGACCGATTTGCTTTAAATTTTGCATGACAGTAATTGGTGAAAAAAGCTATATGAAGCTAGAATTTTATATTTCTGCCGCAGTATTATATTTAAAAAATCAAACATTGTTTATTTTTATAATGGAAGCATGGGGAACTGACTTAAAATTCTCCATGATTTTTTTCTAGATTAGAAAATGTTAGAGGATTTTTTTAAGGTCTTTCAGTTGGTATAAAGAACATATAAAAACTAAAATGACCATGCATAGTCTTGAAATAAAAAAGTCCTCCTCAAAAATGTGTTTAAAAAGCCAGGACTTAGTCAATTTTCTCACTTTAAGTCAAAATATCATTCTGATTCAATTTCATATTTAATTTTTTCCTACATTACTTAAAATTTACTTTTTCTTTTATAATATTCACAAAGTATATTGAGCATAATCATGAAATGAAATAAAAATCCTATGGTTACCCATTTCATTCTAGAGAATTTTCTTAATCAAATCGACAAAAATTCATTCTCATGAAATAATTTCTTAAAAAGTATGGTCTCGACCGAATTCTGAGATAAATAACCCTGACATCATAGATATTATTTCACTTATTTTGATGAAGTATAAAAATATGTAGTACAACGTTCAATTAACAGAAAATAAAGCTTTTTGTTGTTTATCTTGATTCCTAACAAAGGCCACAAACTCATGCTTGAGGCGGTTTGCTAACTGAAAATTGCCATTTTTACCGTTTTTGATTGGTCCGTTTTCTATTTTGCTTACAACTACAAGCTTGAATTTTATTAAATGTCTTATATAGTTACTAAAGATGTCATAAAAACAATTTTATGCTAAAACTGAATCTTTCTCTTGTTGTTCTGATCAACTAAATATGCCACATTTGGTCTTTTTGCATTTTGACTAAAAATGAAGGGGGTCTAAATACTGCACTTGCCGTGAAGTATCGAGTGAGGACTTTTCATATGTGTTTTGTACGTGTGTTTAGACATTAAAAATTCTTTTGCAATTACTTCAATTTCAGCCCATTTTTTGGCATAATATGACTGGACTAAAAATTACAGGGAAAATTAAGTGATTTTCAAACTGAAAATACATGAATCTGAGACCCTCAACGGAGGAGACTTGGCAATTTTACTGAACTTGCTACTTTCCACATTTATCTCAAGTGTTCAAATTGTATTTTCAGAATGGAACAGTTTCCTAACCAAGCAGCCAAACATGTCAACTTTTACATCTTTGCTGTAACCATCTTTCTGGCTGTCAGAGGTAGGAATAAAAACTATATTTTACATGTGTATATAAAAAAATTCATTCCAAGGAATGCATGTGTCGCCTGCAAAACATAGCGTCACTTAAACCCCTATCACACTTTTACATATTGGCCCACGTATCTACGGCGTATCAGGATACGTGACAGTAAGAAAGGAATGCAGCAGCAACGCAGTAGCAACGCCAGCTTACGTAGCGAGTACTCTTTGAAACGTAGCATGATCTCTTGATACGAAAGGGTGCCGCGTTTTTTTAAGTTCGCACCTAATACGTCGTGTTACATACAAGGCGTTGCTAATTCGTACCCGCGGCGTTCTTTTCTTATCTACTACGTATGATACACGTTTCCATTTCTTATTTTTTATTCTTCGGTGTACTCCTGCGTATGCATGGCATACGAACTACGTTCTTTTCGTTACTGCTACGTAAGAGCTACGTTGGTGTTGCGTTGTATGAGTATCTGCTACGTTAAAGGAGTATCACTCATTCCACCTCGGCGTAAAAGGTGTATTTGCTATGTTTTTATGAACACATGATAAAAATCTAGGGGGGAAATAAAGTTTTGAACCTATTAAGAGTGAATCAAGATTAATTATACCGTATAAATAGAAACTTCCACTAGATCAACCAAGAAGCTTTATTTCTTATGGTGAACTGAGTCTAAATAAAGTATGCGCTAATTTCAAAGGGCACCTTGACAGTACCCTTTCCCCTTTTTGTGTTCATATTATTTCAAGTGGTAAATCGATAGAAATAATATTTGGCAACCAAACAATTTTTTCATACGAACGTGAACGCCTCGGCAACGCAGCAGAAACATCGCCAATAAGAAGACTACGTAGCACCAACGTCGTACCTACGCAGTGGAAATGCATTGAACGTCACATGTACGTGCCGAACGCCGCACGTACGTGATGGTAGGACGCATTGATACGCTGCTCATACGTGATAGAAACGCCTCTTACGCCGTATAAACGTCGCACTTACGCCTTGGACTTCTGAGAAGGACGAAATACGTGGCAGACCTTTTCGTTTCCCTTGCGTAAAGAATTTTGGCAAAAATACTCCTCTTACGTAGCTGATACGAAAAAGTGTGATAGGGGCTTTAGGAATCACTTTTATATAGGGTGTGACATCCAAATTCCAAGTGTGACAAACAGACAGTCAGACAGACAGACAACGGACAAAGTGATCCCTAAGTGTTGCTATGCTTCGCATGCGACGCTATTCAGGGCCCCTGTACATACCCTGTAATTTGGGAAACATACCTGTACCCATTGGAAGAGGAATGGTACCTTTTTTTTAGAAAATAGATTTTTTTATGCCTGAAAAGTTTCTCATTAAGAATGAAAAAGAAATGCTTTTATTGATTATGATAGCAAATAGAAAATCTGTGATCATAATGATTTAGTCACTCATTCCAAGGAGTTACATTTGACCTTTGATATCTGTCCATAACCTTTGACCTTGATAAAGATAAACAATCCATCTTGTTGGTCTCCCAAATGTAAACATGTCATCCCCTAAAAGGATACCAATGCATTAATACTATTGATTGCAAGAATAATTATCTTAAGTAAGTCAAAAATTTTGATCATTTTAATCATTGTACCTTAACCCTTTTCAGCCTACTCACTGACCTTTTATTGTGTCCATGGAAACAACGTAAATATTCAAGGGGAGGTAAATGGTACAATAAAGACGCTAGTGAACGGACAGTCACATTATGGAGATAACATGAACTGTACGTGGACGTTAGATGCCGGAGCGGGGAACAGAGTTCGTCTGAAGACCTTGACCTTTGACCTCCAGTATACACCATCTTATGTTTCCTGTAATGGAAACGATTATCTACAAATACATAATGGTTTGTAATACATTATTTATGTATTGTTGTCCATTTTATTACAGTCATGTGCCATTTGCTCTATTTCAGCTGAAATACCAATCTTTTTTTGGGCAGAAATAGTGCATTAAAATCAAGTCACAGTCTGCCTTTTTCATGTGTTTTCTGTGATTTTATATCATCACGTTGATGTATTTATACTCAGTTTTCCATGTATTTGAAGTTAACAGACATTAAGTGTTACATATTGATGCACATAGTATCTCTATCATATCTGAAATTTTAAAAACTTTTGTATAACATAGACAAGGGTCTAGAATTCCCATTTCCCGTTGCCCGGCATGTAAAAAGTTAGGTTGAGAAAGTACAGAGCAGGTTTTCACTTGCCCGTTGGCAAGTAGACTGTTTGACTTTTTTTCCATTTCATTAAGATTTCTTTCTTATCTCTGATTTAAGACAGAGTTTTGATATATTTTTAGGAATCACTCCATTCACTAAATACACCTTATTTTAAAATGGCCTATAAAATATGTTGCAGGGTAAGATCTATCCTTCTCTACATATCATTTTTAATGGGCAAGTGAAATTTTGGGTCGGACAAGTAACTTTCATGTCATGAGTTGCCTGTGGCAAGTAGATTTTTAAAAAATTTTAGACCCCTGCTAAGAATGCATATACATCTATGTATCACTTGAGCATGGTACAAAATTAATGTATTTACATGTATTTATATCTGCTTTTACTTAATGCTTTAATTTAAAAATGTTACCATTTAAGAAATAGAGCATATATAAACATTGTATTTTTCATCATAGGCGATACTCAGCAAAGCGCCATCTTGGGGTCCTTCTGCGGCAGGAACAATCCTTATGAAGTCGTGAGTCAGGGACGATACCTTTATTTTACCTTCTGGACAAATAGTAAAAACTTCTACAACCATGCTGGCATCACCATGGATTTCCAAGTTTTTGGTAAGTCTCAGATTAACGAAACATACAATACCCACCATGAATAAGTATCCTGGTAGTATAAACATTAGAAATTTCATGAACATTTCATCCCAATATTTTCTCTTCTGATCGTTAAAATGCATGAATTTTCTCAACATATTGTTCACATTATTTATCTCCAAACAAAAATGGAAAAATTTCAAAGATATTTTTGGAATTTTACTGTCCAAAATGGTCATTTTTGTGAAAATATTGCAAAAATTAATTCATCTGGAAAATGTACTCGAATTGATAGCAGTATGGTTAATCTTCAGATTTTCAAAACAATGGAACAAAAATCTTTCATTTTTTCAAAGCAAGAGGAAAGTATTACTAGATTGATATTTATTAAAGGTGAATGGTGTATATTATAAAATGGAAGGGTCACATCTGATGTTATGATAATTGATAGGTCAATGATGAACTTTGAAAATGATACAAGTAAGACAAATAAAATAAACAATATATGACGTTTATCCTTAAATCGTTTGAGTAATGATTATTACTCAAAACAATGAATCATAAATGAGAAATTAATACCGTTAACTCTCAGTATTTTGTATTATCAAAAATGCCACCCTTAACATTTGATTTCAAATACTAGTAAGAATGAAAAAAAAATAAGTAACAATCATGTACAAATATGGTACATTGTAATTTGTATCTTACTCAAAGGACTAAGTGCGCTAACCCCTCTTATCGGCCCTATAATTTCAACGAAAAATATTTTTGATAAACGAATGATTAATTATCACTTTTTGCAAAGTTGAATGTTTGAGAAAATACCGCACCATAATTTTGAGCCCTCGTAACGTCACGCGCGTGATGTATGACGTCATGTTTTGACGTCATTTACCCCGAATGATGCAAAACTCAGGAAATCATCGTATTTTACACACAAAACTTCAAAATTCATCTATGCTCCAGGCCTCGCCCACAAATTTTTTCATGCAAATTAAAAGGCAGATCAGAAATCCATCGATTGACACAAAAATATCTATGGGCAAGGCCTGGATTACCACTAGATTTCATAGTTTTGTATGGAAATATCACTCATTTATTGATATTTTCAATGATCTCAGCGTTTTTTGGACATTTTGATCGCCGTATTATTCAGTATAGGACTGTGAAATAAAAAAAAGCTTTCATGATTTGGACTCACCATACATTTGACATTTTATAAACTAGAATATTATGGATATATAAACATCTTTATAAATAGGGCCGAAATGACAGGTTACTGCACCTACTCCTCTGTAGATTTTTAAATTGTCCTTTATTTTCAGCTGATGATGCCTGTCCCCCAGAGTGGAGTCTATTACACTCTGACAAGACTTGTGTCAAGTTGATGTTAAACCCTAACACAGGTGCTGATTGGTCAGATTCCCAGAAATACTGTGGTTACAGCCAATCAAATTTAGCAACTTATGCAACACAAAGTGTCTTTGATTTTGTGCAAGGTGAGAACAGAGGGAGGGGCTACCATAAACTTCAGTTTATGATATTAAATAGATATGAAAAAGGGTTTTCATGGAATTTGTTTTTTCTGTTTACATACATTACCATACACATGATACATGTAAAGTCATGAGGCATCAGAAGTCTTTTTTTTTTTTTTTTTTTTTTTTTTTTTTTACAAATTTTCATTTATATTGTTAAATTCTGAAATAATGCTTGGTAAATAAAATTTTACATGGTTTTTTTCTATTTCAGCAAATCTGTCTCGGTCAGGAACCAGTCACGCTTGGGTAGGCTTAAATGATGTGTTAAAAGAAGGTGATTACAAGTGGTTGGGTGGATCTACACCTTCGTCTTCAATAAGAACAAAGTAAGATTTGATGTTTTTATTAGAAGATTTTTGTTATGAAATCGAAATAGTTAGTGATGGAACACTTGCTTCTCTTATCTGCCATCTTAAAACCTTGATTTTGCAGAGGACTGAGTTTTTCGGAGGGTAAAGTGGTGCCTATCCAGTTTTCTCTGTTCATACATGTATGTCATCCTAGCTGAACTAGAGAATCCTTTAAGGCCAGAATCTAAGCTAACTGCAGATGTTAATATACAGTCTAACCTGTATTAAGCAGTCACCCAAGGGATACCATGAAAGTGACCTCTTAGCAGAGGTGACCTTTTAATAAAGGTTTTTAAATAACCATGCTAAAGTACACTTGTTCATAATACAAACGGGAATTTTCTGTTTCATGTATTGTATTGAACAGATACATGCATTAGTACATAAATAATATTTATTTTTTTTATCATTGCTGACATGCATTTAGTAATGAAATCTTTCATCTTTTGAAATTGTTGGCACATGAAATAAAGGTATGAAGTGTCATCATAAAATGATGAATCAAACGGTCAAATGCAAAATGTACGTATGATTTTAAAAAGTTCCTGATGTCTGTCTGTCTTCCATTCACAAGAGAATCACTTAATTTTTCAATCTAGTCTTGAATGACATCATTGCCATCGTCATGCACCCCTTTCAGCCCTCGTGATACCAGGGATATACGGCCCTGGTGGTACCGAATACGATTTTATTACGTTTTATAAACGCTGAGAGCCATCCAATAGATGCTTTAAAGGTAATATCGAAGTATCTAGCGAATAATAGGGCTGTCTTTTTAATAATGAAAAAAAAAAATGAAATGGTTGGCGGATTCAAGAGGAGAGGCAGGGTCGTCGGGCGTCCCCCTCCCCCCTCCGGCACGGACCCAAAATTTTCCAAGAACAAATATATTTTGACCCACTTTCAGTAAAAAAAATCGGCAACATTCGCTCCTTGACCCCCGGCAAAGGGAGCGCTAGATTCGTCACTGGAAAAAAAAACGAAGGTGTCACAAATAAATTGACGTAAAAATATCAGCAGATTTAAATGTAAACAGCATAGGTCAGTTAAGTAAATTCCTCGGTAGATAAGGCTTTAAATGGAAGCATGCGGGCCAATCATAAAATGACGATGTATAGTGAGTATTTGACCGTGAATTTGTTGGCCTTTTAGGACAAAGACGTTACAGACGCGAGAAGAAATATTATGCGCAAAATAGATACTGGACAGTGTCTGTTCTTTTGATAATGGGCCACTGCCTGAAACCATTTTCAAATCAGCTCGTTGTCGGACTTTTTCTTTTTCGGTCTCCCGCAAAATCATGTTCAGCCGTTCCTCTGCAAATTTCAGCCTTCCGTTTTAAGATTCGGGACCTTGAGTCCTCAAACACCTAGTTCAATCGCAATAGGTGATTGGTCTTGCACTTTTCAATAATTTTATTGCGTCTGAATGCTCATTTAAAAAGTTAAAACTTTCCGTTTTGATTCATTTGTTGTTGTTGTGATAGTTTTATACCTGTTGACGAGTTATTAAGTACCCGATTACATACAAATAGTTCAATCAATTACCGCTGACCACTGCAGGCCTTCGATGCAATGTTTGCACAAGTAATTTGGGGCAATTACGGGGGACAGTACTGTTGAATTTTGAAGTTCAAGCCACCGACCGCTTAATTGGAGTCGAATCGGCGACTTGGGCAGTGAAAGGGGTGACCGCTGACCGCGTTACTGAGGTGACTGCTTATTAGGGTACACTATCATAATAAAAACCGTCGGGAGGGATTCAGAGTGACCGTTAAGAGGAGGTGACTGTTTAACAAAGGTGACCGCTTCTACAGGTTAGACTGTAATTTATAAAATCTGTTTGTTAAGCTTAAAATGAATGAAGTTTAAAATTGAGAAACTAAATCAAAAACCCTAATAATATCTTTATGAATCTCTGGAGCAGTGTGATGTATCTGATAGTGCTTAGAGTGGAAAGAGGCCTTGACACGTGTTGAAATTTGAGATTGTTTTAAAACAAAATATGATACATGAAAATTAAAGAGGGAAAATCACAGCTTGTCCAGAGCAGTTAAGCTTGTTTTTGACAACCAGAAATTAATGAGTTTTGAGCTTTCAAGAAACGGTGCGTGAAAAGTCAAAAGTGATCCGATTGAAGCATATCAAGGAAAATTTTCTGGTCACATGGATTGATACAAGTGTATGGAAGATAACATTATCAGACCCAAAGGTTACTAAAGTGTCACTATTGCTTTGTTTGTGTTTTCTGAAGATTAAAGATTAACTATATAATGCTATGTTTTATTACAGGTTTGACCCATACATATCTAACACCCTGTCTGACTGTGTTATACATAATTTTGTAACGGAAACCCTGGCCACCAAACAATGTGATAGAGATAGCTACCACTTCTTGTGCCTTCAGAATCAAGGTATGGTATAATAAACATGCTCTTAACTAAGTAGGAAAATCATGTTGTCTTTCTGTCAGTCTGTCTGTCTGTTCATGTGTCTAGAGTCATACTGTGGCCACCAAATAATGTGTTAGAGATAGCTACCACTTCTTGCGCCTTCAGAATGAAGGTATGGTATAATAAACATGCTCTTAACTAAGTAGGAAAATCATGTTGTCTGTCTGTCAGTCTGTCTGTCTGTTCATGTGTCTAGATTCATACTGTGGCCACCAAATAATGTGTTAGAGATACGTGTAGCTACCACTTCTTGTGCCTTCAGAATCAAGGTATGGTATAATAAACATGCTCTTAACAAAGTAGGAAAATCATGTTGTCTGTCTGTCAGTCTGTCTGTCTGTTCATGTGTCTAGATTCATACTGTGGCCACCAAATAATGTGTTAGAGATAGCTACCACTTCTTGTTCCTTCAGAATGAAGGTATGGTATAATAAACATGCTCTTAACTAAGTAGGAAAATCATGTTGTCTGTCTGTCAGTCTGTCTGTCTGTTCATGTGTCTAGATTCATACTGTGGCCACCAAATAATGTGATAGAGATAGCTACCACTTCTTGTGCCTTCAGAATGAAGGTATGGTATAATAAACATGCTCTTAACTAAGTAGGAAAATCATGTTGTCTGTCTGTCAGTCTGTCTGTCTGTTCATGTGTCTAGAGTCATACTGTGGCCACCAAATAATGTGTTAGAGATTGCTACCACTTCTTGTGCCTTCAGAATGAAGGTATGGTATAATAAACATGCTCTTAACTAAGTAGGAAAATCATGTTATCTGTCTGTCAGTCTGTCTGTCTGTTCATGTGTCTAGAGTCATACTGTGGCCACCAAATAATGTGTTAGAGATAGCTATCACTTCTTGTGCCTTCAGAATCAAGGTATGGTATAATAAAGATGCTCTCAACCAAGTAGGAAAATCATGTTATCTGTCTGTCAGTCTGTCTGTCTGTTCATGTGTCTAGAGTCATATGTGGCCACCAAATAATGTGTTAGAGATAGCTACCACTTCTTGTGCCTTCAGAATCAAGGTATGGTATAATAAACATGCTCTTAACAAAGTAGGAAAATCATGTTGTCTGTCTGTCAGTCTGTCTGTCTGTTCATGTGTCTAGAGTCATACTGTGGTCATCAAACAATGTGATAGAGATAACTACTACTTCTTGTGGCTCAGAATCAAGGTATGGTATAATAAACATGCTCTTAACAAAGTAGGAAAATCATGTTGTCTGTCTGTCAGTCTGTCTGTCTGTTCATGTGTCTAGATTCATACTGTGGCCACCAAATAATGTGATAGAGATAGCTACCACTTCTTGTGCCTTCAGAATGAAGGTATGGTATAATAAACATGCTCTTAACTAAGTAGGAAAATCATGTTGTCTGTCTGTCAGTCTGTCTGTCTGTTCATGTGTCTAGAGTCATACTGTGGCCACCAAATAATGTGTTAGAGATTGCTACCACTTCTTGTGCCTTCAGAATGAAGGTATGGTATAATAAACATGCTCTTAACTAAGTAGGAAAATCATGTTATCTGTCTGTCAGTCTGTCTGTCTGTTCATGTGTCTAGAGTCATACTGTGGCCACCAAATAATGTGTTAGAGATAGCTACCACTTCTTGTGCCTTCAGAATCAAGGTATGGTATAATAAAGATGCTCTCAACCAAGTAGGAAAATCATGTTATCTGTCTGTCAGTCTGTCTGTCTGTTCATGTGTCTAGAGTCATACTGTGGCCACCAAATAATGTGTTAGAGATAGCTACCACTTCTTGTGCCTTTAGAATCAAGGTATGGTATAATAAACATGCTCTTAACAAAGTAGGAAAATCATGTTGTCTGTCTGTCAGTCTGTCTGTCTGTTCATGTGTCTAGAGTCATATGTGGCCACCAAATAATGTGTTAGAGATAGCTACCACTTCTTGTGCCTTCAGAATCAAGGTATGGTATAATAAACATGCTCTTAACAAAGTAGGAAAATCATGTTGTCTGTCTGTCAGTCTGTCTGTCTGTTCATGTGTCTAGAGTCATATGTGGCCACCAAATAATGTGTTAGAGATAGCTACCACTTCTTGTGCCTTCAGAATCAAGGTATGGTATAATAAACATGCTCTTAACAAAGTAGGAAAATCATGTTGTCTGTCTGTCAGTCTGTCTGTCTGTTCATGTGTCTAGAGTCATACTGTGGTCATCAAACAATGTGATAGAGATAACTACTACTTCTTGTGGCTCAGAATCAAGGTATGGTATAATAAACATGCTCTTAACAAAGTAGGAAAATCATGTTGTCTGTCTGTCAGTCTGTCTGTCTGTTCATGTGTCTAGATTCATACTGTGGCCACCAAATAATGTGATAGAGATAGCTACCACTTCTTGTGCCTTCAGAATGAAGGTATGGTATAATAAACATGCTCTTAACTAAGTAGGAAAATCATGTTGTCTGTCTGTCAGTCTGTCTGTCTGTTCATGTGTCTAGAGTCATACTGTGGCCACCAAATAATGTGTTAGAGATTGCTACCACTTCTTGTGCCTTCAGAATGAAGGTATGGTATAATAAACATGCTCTTAACTAAGTAGGAAAATCATGTTATCTGTCTGTCAGTCTGTCTGTCTGTTCATGTGTCTAGAGTCATACTGTGGCCACCAAATAATGTGTTAGAGATAGCTACCACTTCTTGTGCCTTCAGAATCAAGGTATGGTATAATAAAGATGCTCTCAACCAAGTAGGAAAATCATGTTATCTGTCTGTCAGTCTGTCTGTCTGTTCATGTGTCTAGAGTCATACTGTGGCCACCAAATAATGTGTTAGAGATAGCTACCACTTCTTGTGCCTTTAGAATCAAGGTATGGTATAATAAACATGCTCTTAACAAAGTAGGAAAATCATGTTGTCTGTCTGTCAGTCTGTCTGTCTGTTCATGTGTCTAGAGTCATATGTGGCCACCAAATAATGTGTTAGAGATAGCTACCACTTCTTGTGCCTTCAGAATCAAGGTATGGTATAATAAACATGCTCTTAACAAAGTAGGAAAATCATGTTGTCTGTCTGTCAGTCTGTCTGTCTGTTCATGTGTCTAGAGTCATACTGTGGTCATCAAACAATGTGATAGAGATAACTACTACTTCTTGTGCCTTCAGAATGAAGGTATGGTATAATAAACATGCTCTTAACAAAGTAGGAAAATCATGTTGTCTGTCTGTCAGTCTGTCTGTCTGTTCATGTGTCTAGAGTCATACTGTGGTCACCAAACAATGTGATTGAGATAACTACTACTTCTTGTGGCTCAGAATCAAGGTATGGTATGATAAACATGCTCTTAACTAAGTAGGAAAATTGTGTTGTCTGTCTGTCCGTCAGTCTGTCTGTTCATGTGTCTAAAGTTAGTCACACCCTGGCCACCAAACAATGTGATAGAGATGGCTACCACTTCTTGTGCCTTCAGAATCAATATATGGTATTATAACTTGCCGTTATCTAAATAGGATACTAGTAATCAGAATTTTTAATCTCAATTCAAGTCATCTGAGAAATAGGATTTTTGACCATCTATGTACATTGTACAAATAGGAAATAAATACCTACACTACTGATCCTTATTATTTCAGATGGAAGTACGGAAGTGTATAAAACCCCCGAAGCTCCCACGGAGACCACCAGTAAGTCTTGTTTTATTTATCACATCAAAATGGAAAGCATCTTCATTTTATACACATATGCTTTATACAGAGAAAATGGAAGTTTGGATGGCTTTCATTCGTGAAAAGTAGTAAGCTGAATAAATGCAGCAAAGTTTTGTTTCTGAAGTCGGATGACTTTTTCTTCATAAACATAGAATTACCTGAATTTAAAGCATGGTGCGAGCATGTTTCTCAGTTCTTACAACATGTATTTGTTAGTTGTTCTCTGAAATGAAGCATAAAAATATGTACCAAAGTCTTATGCGAAGGTTTGCCTGTAAGTCTGTAGTGTTGGTAAAATTACGTGTACATGTGTTAAACAGTCCCGGATATTGGTACATGTTTACATGTATATGCATCTATTTGTCTTGTGTACAAATTGCATCAGTTTTATCATATGATTTTATGTTTTTGTAAGAAATATAGTGATGTTTGTATAACATGTTTTATAATTTCTGTTCAATTTTTGCTTCTATACAGAAGTGAAGACTTTGGTGTGGCTTTTGAATTTTGTAAACCAATCTGTTTAAATGGATGATTGTATTTTTTCCAAACACAGAGTTAGATTTATTCAAGGTACATGTACATCAATGGAAAGTTTGCTATTGAAACACATGTTTAAGCAAGGCTAGTGTTGAAATTTGCACTGTCCTTGATATAATTTGTTTGGGTTCTGTGAATGTATTGTAAAATTTGATCAGTTCACAAATGTACCTGTAATATTGAGTATAGTTTTCGATAGTTGTCTTCAAATTTTTTAAATGCATGTAAAGGCAATCATTCTTGAAAGACAATTGTATATTGTGCAACACATGTAACGGGAATGAAATATGTTTTCCATTTTGATGTTGTAACATTACTTTTCTGTGTGACTTTTTTGAAACACTTTGTACATTTGTTAATTGTTCAGGTCAATTATTGATATTGTTAATTATTAAGATTAATTATGTAACTCATTGCTCTTCATTTTATACATAGAGATTCTAAATAACTGTATGTTAATGTACAGGAGGTTTCTCAGTGTTTAAGTTTTGTTTAAGGTACTGTAAACGACTTTATATTCGTGTGACCTTATATTCGCAACAACTTGTTGACAGCTTAATTCGCATGACTTAAATTTCGCGAGCTTAAATTTCGCGAGCTCATCATCTGAATTTCTTTTTTATTATTATTAATTTTTTTTTCTGTATAGGTATATTTCATTTCCCAATCACCCTCTTTTAATTGCTGAAATGCTTACTTTGAATAAACTGAAGTTAGACATTTCGTATCGTAATATCTTTGCATACTAATCTTATAAATAGTCATTTGTTCACTTTATCACGTCTCATTGAAATTTATTGATAACAGGAGGATTAAACATTTTAAAGAAATGTGCCATGATTATTTATTCGTAAAAGATTTAGTAATTCTTTAGTATATTGTTTGTCTTGGTAATTAAGGCTAATTGATTAATTGCTATGTTTGTAATTCAAAAAGGAAAGTTAAGACGCGTTTGAGTTTTGTCAAATCTGTTCTACTTTTTTTTCTTTTTGACAGACTTTTTATTAGCGAGGACCTTATTTTCGCGTTTGATCAAGCTCGCAAAATTACCCGAAAATAAAGTCCGAGTAATAAAAAGTCGTTTACTGTATATTATCTTTTCAACTAAATATACATGAACGGTTAACTGATTCTCAAATCTGTGGAGTACATTTACCGCTAGGGACATTGTATCAGTGCATCAGCATGTGACATTTTGTTTTTGTAGAAGTTGAAGTCGTCTCGCTTCGCTGGCAGATCATACTTGGAATTATGGGAGGTTTGATTCTCGTCATCGTGATAACCATAATCTACTGTTATTGTAGTCATAAACGAAAAAAAGAGAGGGTTCAAAATTCTTCCAGGCAGGAAAATACCAATAATTCTAACCAAAGGACGCGGACGGAGAATTTCTCAGTGCGGAGTCAGCAGGGTGACCGTAGAGCCAGGGACACTCGCCCTGCACCTAGTGCACCCCCAGCTTACGAACCTGGAAATCCTCCTACGTATGAAGAATCTCTACAAGATGACATAAAGGAAGTCTCCCGCCTTCGTCACAGTCATTATTGATATTAAATCTCAATTTCAAGCTCAATTTCCGTTTATGTGTATCCTGTTTATGTGTATCCTGTTTATGTGCCTTTATGTACTGTATGCGTACTTATTTTGGCGGGATTCATATTTTTCTCGGAGTTAGCACTTTAAAGACTATGCCAATTCAAGACTACGCTAAATTATTGAACTTTTATAGATTAATGTTGAAAATCAGTCCAATCTAGGTAAAGTTACATTGAGTATCAACATTTTTGAAAATTCACAATTCATGAAATGTATACTTGATAAATCTTCAATTTTTTTTTTGCTTTATCTGTGATAGAAATTCATACTCTACTTATATTTACATTTATATCCATGTAGATTTTGGATGTTATTACAGAGGACTCCTCTTAATCTGATAGTCAATTTGTCGGAAGGAGTATCAGATTATCAGAAGTGTGAAATTCCATGGAAATACAATATAATAGTCCTCTTTATTGTACTAGAATGTATCCCAGACTTTATTATATGCATTAATTTAATGATATAAATACTTTCAAGCCATTTTGAATAGTTTTAAAGGGTAAAATACCAATTTCAGGATTTTGTTTTGATAATCCATTGAAAATGATGTAAATATCATAGGAAAATATCATAGTTGACAGAAAATCTTAAGAAAGTTCTTAAGATTTTTGATAATTTCTATCAAATTAAGAGGAGTGATATGTACATTAATTACATGTATATAAGAAATTGTTTTGTGTTTTGAAATCATATCAGATTAACGGGAGTATCAGATTATCAGGTATCAGATTAAGTGGAGTCCTCTGTATAATGAACAAGTGCACAATATGTAAGGCATTACGATGTTATTTTCATGTTTTCTTAGATCAATTTTAACAGAGAATGCATTCTTTTATACTTTTATAAACTCATAGTAGTGTTGGAAAAACTATGTGCTTACCAAACAGAGATTAAAAAACTTTGATTATCAAGACTTTGAAGGATAGTAGTGAAAGTTATGTACATGTATTTGATTTGTATTCCAGTGCTTCAATGTAGAAATCTTACAATTTTCACGAGACTTTATTTTAGTGAGATTGCTGCAAAATTATCCAGGAGTTTTATTTCTAGAAGCCTGTCATTACTTCATATACATTGTGTATTTTGATGTAAGTTAAATCCAAAAGGATTCATTTATTCATTTTTGTGACTTTAAAACTGAACAAATTTATAGAAAAAAAAATTGAAATAATATCCCTATGGTATTGAGGATATGTAAAAGACTTTAACAACTCATTTATGAACCAATAATGAAACCATCATTATTATTAAATTATGCTAATGCGCATTACATGTACGATAAATGCACTTGCTGTGTGTTGCATACCCGTAACAAAACACAAATTAAGACACTTATTCTCTATGTACATTTGTATTGTAATATTTTTAAATACTCATATCAGTCCATCTTTGTAAACTTTTTTTTAAATACATCAGATGTTAAAGAGTATTTACATGAAGATGTGATTATTTTGATTATGACTATAAATGTAGGTACTTTATTTATTGCTTGTAATGGTAGGTAGAAAGTCGTTTGCTTTCCCATGTCATGTGATCCTATTAATACATGGTAACATTTTAACAGCATACGATAAGGATTTTCAAGGTCAAACGTCACATGTCAAGGTCACAGATCTGAATGGAGTAAAATCATTGTTTTTCTCAAGAGATCTTTGCATTTCAAGGTAAATATGTTAAAGGTCAATGGAAAATTAAAAATTAATTTTGGGGAAAAATTTTTTAAGTTGAAAGTTATCTTCATATTTTTTTTCGGAATGCGAGGAGATACCATTCTTTTTCTTTGCCCTGTTAATTATTGTATATCGATATTCAGGTTGAATGTCTAGTACATCACTGATGTGAAGTTGTTATGTTAAGATCAGTGGCACCTCACAACTCCCGAAAGATACAAGTATGTTTGTATAGCCTTACTACATCGTACTTCTTTATGTGTTCATATTGAGATTTAAGTTTTACCCCTACCACTTTCAGTATGTATTTTCTGGGTTGAAAAAAGTTAATTTTTAATATGAAAAATAGTACATGTACGTACACAAGACCAACTGTAGAGAATTGCATGGGGAATCTTAAATTCTTAAAGTCGAGAAAATACTCTCTTTCACTCGTAGAGTCTTTAATTTACCCTTCTGATTGCAGGGAAAAAATCAAAATTTGGTGACGTCACAATGCTTTTACCTCGGACAAACAAGCTTTGAACCTCGATCAAACATCGAAATTGCTTTGTGATGTCGAGGAATTTCTCAAATTTTTCCCGTGTTCGGAAGGGTCAATTGTGATAGACTTGTATTTTATTTTCCTATACTGTTTTGTTTTTGTACTTTTGTAATAAGAGATGTAGTCAATCTCCTTATAATCTGGAAACATACATGTATATCTTATCAATCAGGACTTATGCTTGTTTCATATTTTTATTTATGTTGTAACAAATAAACTGTTTTACTAAAAATATTCCGTAGTCGCAACTTTTGAATTGAAATCATTGTCTGGAACATCGAGTAAGGCATGTTTTCTGCCAAGTTATTATTAGTAAGTAAGCCACTGGGGCATCAGTTGATGGATACTCATATTTTCATACCTGTCAACTCTCCCTCTTTAGGAGAGAGTCTCCCTCTTTTGGGCCCCATCTCCCTTCTAAAATTACAACCTCCCTCCTAGGAGGGAGACTCCCTCTTTAGGGCTTATCTCCCTCCTAAAAGTACAGCTTCCCTCCTAGGAGGGAGACTCCCTCTTTTGGGCCTCATCTCCCTCCTAAAATTACAACTTCCCTCCTAGGAGAGAGTCTTTCTCTTTTGGGCATGATTTCCCTCCTAAAATGACAAACTCTCTCCTAGGAGGGAGACTCCCTCTTTTGGGCATCATTTCCCTCCTAAAATTACAACTTCCCTCCTAGGAGAGAGTCTCCCTCTTTTGGGCCTCATCTCCCTCCTAAAATTACAACCTCAACCTCCCTCCTAGGAGGGAGAGTCACACTTTTGGGCCTCATCTCCCTCCTAAAATTACAACCTCCCTCCTAGGAGGGAGACTCACACTTTTGGGCCTCATCTCCCTCCTAAAATTACAACCTCCCTCCTAGGAGGGAGACTCACACTTTTGAGCCTCATCTCCCTCCTAAAATGACAACCTCCCTCCCAGGAGGTAGACTCCCTCTTTTGAGGCTCATCGCCCAACTAAAAATTACAATTCCCTCCTAGGAGGTAGACTCCCTCTTTTGGGCATCATTTCCCTCCTAAAATTACAACTTCCCTCCTAGGAGAGAGTCTCCCTCTTTTGGGCTTCATCTTCCTCCTAAAATTACAACCTCCCTCCTAGGAGGGAGACTTTCTCTTTTGGGCTATATCTCCACTTTTCATTTTTCCCCATGGAAAATGATTAAATTGTACTGAAATTTTCAATAAAAATACATTACTGTCAGCAAAGTTTCCATCAAGTCAATAAAATGCGAACACATCATATTGTAGTCATTATATATACATTTTCTTCGACTTCGAACGTTAGAATTAAACGAAATTGTTTGAAAGATGGTTCCCTCCAAATTTTGCAATTTTTCATTAATGTTGCAAAAATGGTTCATGCATAATCTCCCTCTTTTCCTACTGTCAAGGAGGGAGATCTCTCTCTTTTGAGAATATGAAAGTTGACCGGTATGATATTTCATAGCATCAGTTTTTATAACTTTTTAAAAGAAAATTGTGTTAAAATCTTAAATGGAGACAGAAACACATAAAGCTTTACATAGAAACAAATGATGCCTCACAAATAAATTAGAATCTGACTTTCGAGATAAAGCAAGTAATTTTTCCCCGAATTTCTAAATTTTGGAGAATAATGTTTGTTTTCCTCAAATTTGAGTACTTTTCTAAAATATTTGAAGTACAAATATCAGAAAATATTGAAACTGCACAAGGCAAATACATATAGCACAAATATGTGTGGAAGGTGTAATTTCACAGTTGACCTGGGATCTGATGTTTTGAGATGGAGGCTATCGTCATACAGTGTCAACATACCTGTGTACATATAATCAGCATTTGTACAAAATGCTACGCCTCGCTTGTATCAAACTTTTCAAACTTACTTTTCTCTCAAATCTGAATTTTGTCTCGGATATCCCTCAAGATTAGCATATCATTTTCAAGTTGATATGTACCTCACGAAGAATTTTCAAGCATTGCATTTATCAGTTTAATAACAGTATAAAGTTCAAGATGCATGAGTTATAACTTAGCATGGCTTTGGCTACCGTGTCATTCACAACAGAGTCAATGTGTGTGCTTTTTTGCCTTTCAGAATTTGACAAGAAGAGGACTTCGTTCACATGGATAATAATCCTGGGAGTTTTAGCCATCTGTCTTTTAATTCTCATCATAATATTCTTCATCGTGAGAAGGCGGTTAAAAAACAGTAGAGAGAATCTAGCACAATCTACATGTACCACGGAAGAAATAACTCACCTGCAATCAACCAATCAGGAGCCAGGATCGTCCGAATTGACCAGTGAGAATACAGGTGCACAACCATCAGCTCCTCCCCTTGATGCCCACGAGCACCCGCCTACTTATGAAGAGACAATCAAACGTGACAGCATAAAGCTATCTTTCATATAGATTAGTAATATGACTGTTGTATGAAGTGATCCAACAATTTAGCATAATAGTGGATTTGTCAATTTGATATCATTTTAAAATTATGTCTTAGTTTATATTAATGACAATTTTTTTTTAATCTGTGTACATTTCCTTTTGATGTTGTTTTTATTTTAACCGCAACTACAGCAAAGTTGTTTTACTACCTCCCACAGATTTTGTTTTTGTATTGTCTAAATATCGCCATTATTTATCAAACTCTTTTTATGATTTACACTTTTAAATCTTTTAAATTGTTACTCATTTTTAAAAAATATTCTTTAGTTTGTGAGATGGTTGTTCAATCATGAATTAAGTTTGTCTTCGGTTTGATATATATAGTTTTTATATCCTTTTACTCTGATATTTGCTCATGACCAAAAGATTTCAAATCACCTTGACCTTAGGTCACCTAAGTACAAGATCACTTTGTTAAGGCATTAGGGGTATAATACTCTACTTCAGGTTGTTTTGATAACGGAAAAATGAAATACTACGAAGTTGACCGAAGACACATGACTTCGGCAAAGTTCGGGACCATACATTTTCATGGCGAATCGAATGAAACATTAAAAAATATCAATTATCTAAAAATATGTAAAATAGGAAGTACATAATTTTTAACTTTTCGACGATATTGTTATGATACCTCTGATAGTGAATATATTAACCGCCATATTGGATTACAACTCTCGGACTTTATCCATTTCTACCATCCAAAATGTTGAGACTAAAAAGTTTATAGATTAAAATTTTCAGAAGGGATTTCATGACTAACCTTCTGACTATTCTTTAAAAAAATCTTGTTGTTTGTAATTCTCATCAAGACATTGATGTATATGATGTGAAAACTTCAGAAAATTTGTTAAAGTAGAGCAATTTAAGTTAAGGAGAAAGGCTGAGGAACGATCCAATATTCACAGGAAAAAACAATGCGAGGCGCGTTCTTCGACTTAAAACATGACTCGATTAATCAATCATTGACAAACAATTAACAAATCATTAATCTTTACTGGTCAACTGAATATTTACATGTGACACGGCACCTGGGTAACTGTTGCTTGGCAAAGCATTCCTTATCTGACGGTCAAACTTGATACACGTTCTATGATATTTTTTTCAGTGATTTATTTTATCCTGCTTTATTTTATACATAAAATGAAATGAATTCGTGTTTTACTTAACGTTTGTGAAAATAAAAAAAAAAAGAATGAAACGTCCAATTGTGGAAAATATTGAATACTGAAAAGAATTAACTCCATTGTGTGCACGTGTTTTTTAAGTTGAATTTATATGAAAAGTGGATTCATATAGCATAGTAACTGTCAAAGAAATTCAAGACAAATCGATCAAATACGGGAATTATCAGTGTCAAAATTTCACAAGGAAAATGATAAACGGATAGTTTACAATATTTTGAAAATTTAACATGTTTAAATTGTCTTATCGAAAACATATTGTAATCTCTCTTATTTCTTGTGATTTTCTAAATAACATGCACTGATGCTGTTTGCTGCTGTTACCCTCCCCGATTCATGGTCATTCGTGTGGAAAAAACAGTATATTCTTTAAAGAATGGACAGTCGATTCTTAAAAGAATGTATCGTTTGTTCCGTCCGAGTGACCACCAACAGGTAACTTCCAGTGGCAATAGTACAATAACCATATGAAAGTACTAAAAGAACAAAAGAGTGACGTCATAGGAATGTTTTAACATAGCAGAGATGGATAAAGTCTTAGAGTTGTAATCCCAGGAGGGAGATAACAATTAAATGGAGGAAATATTTCGCTATGTGGGAACACACTACCTGAAGTTTTTTTTATGTCACTTTGCATCAGAGTTGGACCTTTTGTATCTCTCTGAGGTGTCAATGGACAACAATGAAGTAGTTAAGGACCTTTTTCATATCTTATTTCTCAATTATTTGTCCATCTTTTTTCTTTTCGCTTTACACACATAGTCATATACTGTAACATGTGAAAGCTTTGTATTTTTTCTCTCACTTTAATCATGCAAAAATGTTTATTATGTAAGTTTGTTACAATGGTCTTCAATCACTTTTTTTTCCTTGCCAGAAATTAGAGGGATATATAGTAACGCCCATGACCTTTCTTTCTGTCCAACCCACTAGCTGTTTCAAGACATTTTTTTTTGGGCACTTGATTGAGCAAATGTCTTCCAAATCATATAGGGGAGTGTATGGTAACAATTGTTGAAGCGGAGAAAATATGATGCTGAATTTTTCTCAAAATTGCAGTAGTGTTTATATTACACTTTAGTCCCAAAAATTACACTTTCTTGAACAAAATATTACACTTATGGTGAGAAACAGGTAGGCAGGTCGATTATGTTAAGGGTGTTAAGGTCAAGGTATATGGGTAATTTATGATTGAAAATTATTTTTGGGTCATGGGGGGTATGTATTCTCTCTGACATCATAAAATTTTATACTTTATAATCAACAATGGCTGGAGGGTGTACCCTCTACTGATACTGAGATAAAAGACATGTCATTTATTTTAATAACTGAATAATGATAGACGTAAATGATCATCAAACCATTTCGATGAGGAGAAAAGAAAAATTTTAGCTTGCCATAATGCATCTTTGATGTAACTTACTTATTTTAAATCATATAATTTATGTTTTGAATGATACGTACCTAACATGCATGATTTTGATATGTTTTATCCATGCGATATACATGTATTTTTATGATGGTTAATAATACCAAGTAATGATGATGACATTTTTATGTTAGAGATTTTGTGAGTGTTATTTCTATGATGCATTTTGTACACATGTCAAACACTTATGATATAATATACATTATGTTGTATGACCCATGTTATGTAGCACTGTCTTTCATTTGAAATAAAATTAGATACCTTCCGAATTCACCATGTTTGTCCATCTGCCTGTCTGTCCACATACACACATTTTCCTTCTGCAGCTTAGCTGAGCTGATTCCTGACCTGCATTATTGAAACTTCACACATAGATTTCTTAAGAGCTAAGGTGAAGGACATTACTGATATTGAGTGGATTTTCTAATCCAAAGGTCAAGGTCAAACTTGGCAGTGATTTATCAAAAGCGGAATTTCCGAATCTTGACTCAAGTAATTCTTGTCATATACACTATGTATTTATGATACTTTATGCATACATTATGACCTAAAAGGACGCTATTCTTTTTGGGGTTAAAGGTCAAGGTCAATCTAAGCATGAATGGAAAATAGCATTTCTGCACCAATACTTGATTTTTTTTTTACCTAAATGGGAAGAATCGGTGCACATACATTGCTTATTACTTCAGGAGGAAACCTATAGATCAAAGGGGCAAATGTCATAAACATAATTAATTTCTCCACTCAATTAAATGCTTCAAACATTGATTGCACATGACCTAAGGATAAGTCCTATTGATATCTCTTCATCACTTCGAGTAGTTCTTGATCTAGATTTAAAAAAAAAAAACACCACAGACATGTAAACAATATACAGATAAGGACATTTTAGTATATGACACAGAACATAGACGAGCATATGTCGGCCGACCTGTGGTCCTTGTCAGGCTCGAACAAGCAACCTTTCGGTCACTAGCCGGACGCCCAAACCACCAGACCACGGCGCCAAGATTCTTTTTTACATATAAACAAAATTCACAATTTGCTCTTTGACCAAGGAAGATCCATTTTTATTTTGTTGTTTTTCGGGTCATCTGTCAAGGTCAGTCATGGTTTGCATTAATGAACAAACAACCTGCTCCTTGAAAGTTTCTTGTATGAGATTGTAAAGGTTATTTTGGTATCGATAGGAAGGTCTTGCCACAAGGAATACACATATGAAATATAAAAGCTCTAACATCTAAACTTCTGAAGTTTTGACTAAGCTTAAAGTTTTTCACAGAATATGAAAGTACTGTCTATGACCATTCAAGACTACTCTTGCATGATAAGCTATCATATTTCATGCATACTTCTTATGGCAAATCATTTTGACTGGTCAAAATTTTTGACTGTGACCTTGACCTACAAAGTTGACCTACTATTGGAAATTGATAAGCCCTAGTCATAGCTCTTGATGGTATTGTATTGGGACTTTCAAATTTATTTCAATATTCATAGTGGTAATACCTATCTCTGTCTGTGTATTTGTGACATTGACCTTGGACTCTGCCTTTATTATAGACAAAGGTGCAGACCTTGACAAATTGACTATTTCACAAACCCACCTTGTTTTTCTTTCAGGAAAACGATACTCGCCCGAGACCCAGGCCTGGATCGTCACAGTGATTGCCGTTATATGTCTGTTTGCCATCCTTGCTGTATACCTAGCGTGCCGACTACGCAGACGTAACTCCAAGCACGGCTCTGAGACGTACAGATCCCCACACATGGACATACAGGAGGAGATTGGAGAGACGTTACTGACGGAGAGGGGAGGGGCGAGGTGGCACACCCAAGACTACCTAGTGGAAACACCTGCTCTACAGCAAGTATTTGTACAACCCTCGAGGGATGGGGCCTCACAGTATACACCCCCACCCACCTACTCTGAAGTTGTAACAAGTGGTTGATGTTAATTTTTTTTAGTATTTTAAGACTTTTTAATCAAGATTTGTTAGACTTTGTTTTTGTTTTGATTATTTTTTTTAATTAACTCTGTTTTTTGGTTGCTTTTTGTAAGAATTAATTGTTCATGAATGCAATTCTATGAAAAATGGGCAGATCTATGAGCTGGAGCCAATAAAGGTTTTGCAGAAAAATTTGAGCATTTCCCAGTTTCTAGTTGAAACATTTGCAATGGATATTACATGAATGAAGATTATTTAGATTCTTGCTGGAATTTTGGAGGCCTACCCCGGCGCCCTTATATCTGCCACTGAAAAAGTATTCTTGCAAATATATTTTAAAGGAATATGTATATCAATAATTTACAAACTTATCTTGATTTTGCAGGCAATGTATTTTGAATTATCATTTTTGGCCAGATTACAAAGCAATTCCGGTCTATAGATTGACGATTTCCGTCCGTCCGTCTGCTGTCAACATTTTGGTTAAAGTTTCTGGTTGAGGCAAAATCTATGGAACTATATGCAGTAGAAGCTTTATATTATACATGAAGCTTGCCCATCACAAGACATTTCAATTTATGCCGTAACATTTGACCTAGTGACCTTGGACCTTGACCTAGTTAAAGATTTTGGTTAAAGTTTCTGTTTTAAGCAAAATCTAAGGAACTGTATGCAGTAGAAACTTTATATTATACATGTAGGTTGCCCATGATGAGACCTTTCAATTTATGCTGTAACATTTGACCTAGAGACCTTGACCTTGGACCTTGACCTAGTTAAAGATTTTGGTTAAAGTTTCTGTTTTAAGCAAAATCTAAGGAACTGTACGCAGTAGAAACTTTATATTATACATGTAGGTTGCCCATGATGAGACCTTTCAATTTATGCTGTAACATTTGACCTAGTGACCTTGACCTTGGACTTTGACCTAGTTAAAGATTTTGGTTAAAGTTTCTGGTTTAAGCAAAATCTAAGGAACTGTACGCAGTAGAAACTTTATATTATACATATAGGTTGCCTCTGACAAGACCTCTCAATGTATTCTGTAATATTTGACCTAGTGACCTTGACCCAGTTGGTGACAAAAACTTACTTTGCAATCCGGCCATACTGTCTTTAGCGGTGTTTTATTGATTAACAAAGGACCAAACATTGCATGCTTCACACCTCTTTTCATGACTGTACTATCGAAAACAATCTTTCAGTAGTTTGTGTATAGACTTTCAATTTCAACTAGTCTACTTACTTAGAGTTGAAATTCAAAAGAATTAAATTTTGTAAATTTATCTTATAATGTTGACAAAACATTGATGATTTAGATATGAATTATTCATTACACATTTATAATTACGTGAAAAGTTAATTATAAAATTGACCATGATGGTAGGTATATACATGTATATATAAACAACAAGCAAGCAGCAACATTATACCATATATCGGGAATTTTTCGTGTGTGTCTGATTTTTGCTAATTTTGTGAGCATCATCAATTTGTGAAAAATGGACGTAGCGAAGAAAAGACACAGATCTTAACCCTTCATCTTGTTAATAGATTAGCGAAAATTCAAATAATTAAAAAAAGACACACCTTTTCAGGGTCATTTTCGCTAAATCAACTAGACGCGAAAATTACCCGATATACAGTATTTCATTGTGGAAACAGGGTTTTAAAGTAATTTTTAAAATACTCATTCATATAAAATGCTCCTAGTGTTTTTGACTTTATATACTTTCTCATTTTATGTCCCAAATTTCATTTATTTACACTAATTCTCATACATTGTCCATTGAAATTTTTTGTCCTATTCTGGGGATAGAATAATATTTTTGTAAAATTTCCATTTTTAGAGTAAAATGCCTTTTGATCTCAGTGGAAGACAAGTCCTTAAACTTTCATTTTTTGTAGAGAAATATAGTAATATATTTCATTATTTTGTTGCAAATCCAATTTGTGCCATAATTATGGAGGATGAATATTTTCTAATCCATATGTGATTTTATAATGTGATAATTTTGTAAATTCAGATCACAACCTTATGAAGTTGTTAAACTCATGAATTTTGTGATAATTTTGAACCAATCACTGCACAGTATTACAGAAACAAATATATGCAAAACAAGAAATCTTCTTAAATATTATTTAGATGTAATAGTTGCATTGTTTTTTGATTTTGTTATTTTCTTTACAAGTCATATACATGCATTTACTCTAGAAATTTAACACTATAAAGTTCAAATACGATATTTTAAATGAGTTTTATATTGAAAATATTAATGAATAAATTTGTACATGTACTATAGTTTGCACTGTAAAGTGATGGTCTTTTTATGCACTTTTTCTTCAATTATTGCAAATAAAGGATGAATGGAGATCACAGAACCTGTTTTTATATATAATGCATATCACCATACCTACAATTCTGCATCCCCCCCCTAAAAAAAAAATCAAAGGTCTGAAGGCCCTGAAAGATACTCCACTAAAAATTTTCTGTAGCATCTTATTTCACTGTAAATGTTGATGTTGTAATACATTTTTTGTATTTGGATACACAATATATGCAGATGTAAAGTGTTCATACTTATGTTAGGTACTACAATGTGCTATACTAATAATTACATTGGTGAACAAATCTGGGACGATGAAAGAATTCTGGGACAAAAATTGAAAAATTCTTAGACACATTCCGAGACATTTTTTTTCGGACTTATTAATAAAATATTGTCATGCTGTCATGTACCTAATCCAGTCTCGTAATCCCCGTGTCTCGTGACGTATAAGCATTAAATTTTGCATGCAATAAAGACTCATCGTTTTTTTCCGGGTAGGTCCGTTGAGTTGGTCTAAATTCGATACATCTCCCGAAGAGCGGAATTTCATTGCATTAAAAGTCGAAAGATGTAGGTTAGCATTCAATCACATCCCAGTTTTATAGCTTACGTTTCTCAGCGGTTGTCGGCGCTCATCCTGAACGTCATTATGATCTCAATACTTTTCGGAATTATAACAACTAATTCTTTTAAATTAGTGTTTGCATAATAACCATTTCACGTATAGAAAAAGAGACTGAAAAAGAAAAGTATACAAACTTATTTCATCAGAAGTATAAGCCCATGCGAACAGACCGGCCTTTTAATTTCTCAGCGGCACTGTTTTACAGTTTCGTTAAAAAATATTTACAATGTGTGAATAAAGTCTAGACATTCATTTTCATTTTGTCACGGACTAATTCGAACCAGTCAGAGAACGTAAATCTCGTCACGTGCACACAGTCTAAATTTCTATAGACCGTCAGCAATTCCGCCATTGCCGTATAAATGAATTCGCATTTAAAAGGAGTCATGAAATGCCAATTTCCTGCAAAAAAAAACCTTCTTTGGGCTTGATCAACCCGACAAATCTCTCTAGACCATAATGTATGTATACCCGCTGATTAGCCGTTATCGTAAAATTATGCGTAACGTCACGCTTTCAATACTGGACCCAGCCCAGGTGTGATTACTGAAATATTTAATTGTTTTAAAGGATTTTTTTCCTTTAGATTGATAAACAGATACATTATCTTCAGAGATCGACTGTTACCCGGTACATGAAGCACGGCGGGTACTTTTATCAGAGAAAAAGTCTCGTCAGCGGAAAATTATAGCGTGCAGTGGTATCTGTGAAACAGCCAATCGGCCCAATATCATCATGTAACGATGTTTAGCCGACAATTACATGACTCTCTTTGAACACCGAAAAAAAACCCAAAATGGCTTTGCCCTTTATGCGATTTGATGTGTAAGTGTGAATCCAGAAAGGGTGTGTGTGTCCAGACCACCCTGGATTTTTTTTTTTGCTCTTAAAAAAATCGGACTTTAGGACCACCCCTGAAAAAAAAATCCTGGATCCGCCCATGAACTTTATATGCCTTATTATTATTTTTTTTTACATGATTCATCTTTTTTCTGGATACGCGTCCTTGATAAATCGATATTTTTTTGCGGACCTGTTTAGAACAGTTTAAAATACCAGAACAAGGCGCTAGCATTTTTTGGCATTATATCGGATGTCTTTGGTTGTTTATCTGAAAATCTAATCGCAAATGATTATTATTTTTTCCGATCACATGCCTTCATAGGCAATGTACATGTACTATACAAGAAGCCATATTTATAGTTTAAAGAGCTACGGAAAGGAGTTGTTTATTTTTATTGAAATATTGAATCTTTACTTGAGACTATATTTGGTTAATGCGTTAGTTTGAAAGAAAGAACACTTGTAAAATAATTGGAAAAAAACTTAATTAATGAACACATGAACACTTTATAAAATAATCAACTATCTAAATAAGTGGCAAATGTCGTTATAATCAAATGAGTCAACTGATCGAGGACTTTTGTTATTCGTCTTCTCGCTATCGCGGGACAGTAAAAATCGTTTGCCTATATGTATATCACAGAGAGAGAGAGAGAGAGAGAGAGAGAGAGAGAGAGAGAGAGAACAAAATTCATTTTATTTTTCGATAAAGGCCGGTTTGTTTTGACGGCGAAAGTGCATAATTCCGATGTTGACTGAAGTAAGTCGTTGGGGGCCAAAAATCTTTTCTCATAATCAATTTCAAACTGAAGTTTTTCTCTGATCTACTTTCTACCTTGTAAACAATAACGTATTGATAAATATATAATTTTCCTGAATTGAAAAAAAGTAAACATATCTTTTACAAAATAGCGATAATACTCATCAAATTCAAATAGCTATGAAATATCCATACTTCTGAAGTCCGTGAGATAATGATTGACAGCTGACCCGAATCGTTAAAGGCGGGGCTTAGAGTTAGTTGTTGAGTCAGACGTTGTTTTAGTATCTGATGAGAACATAGCAGAACTGTGGGCGGAGCATGTTCGCTCGACAGAGCCGTGATGTAAAGTAGTCCCAAGACGATAACAATTCAAACAAAGATCAAATTTCATCTTGAAAATCTCAACTAATCTTGTATTAATTCTATCATTCTATCAAAACAATCGATTCTGATATAAATTTTCCACACGCAAGTTTTGATGTCGAGAAACTGCTGACACAATCTGGAACTATATTTCGCACGCACCGGAAGCGGTACCTCGAGACGACATGAGAATCGCGAATACAGTAAGATACTCCTTCAAGGACCTCCTTTTTTTACAATATTATTTTCTTGTATACTATAGACCTTAAACTTCATAAGATGATTTAGCAAAATTCAGAAATCGTTTTATGAAATAAATTATGACCAGCTATACACGTGTACCCCCTTTCCATTTTCATAGTAAAGAGATGCATGATCATATTTTTCAGAGAAATACAAAATCTCTACAAATAAAAGATTGATATATTTTGATGTATCATCGCATAAATACACTATTTGTCTATCTAATGAACTTATTTCATTTTTAAAAATCTTTGCTGAAATTATGTAATATGCAATATTGCTCTTTGCGAAAAAATGTGTGAATTTTGCACTTATTTTGGATAAAAATAGAAATTTTAAGTACTTTGACTATTTCATTTCTACAAAGTCTTCTTGTTTTCTTGAAGTCTATTATCTCCTCTTTAAAGAATCGCCATCATGATGGGTGAATGAGATTTTAATCAGCCATGGTGAAAGAATTGGTCACACTGGTCATCAAAGCTTAGATCAGCTATTTATGACCCCCGTGCGATGTAGCGCTGTCTAACGGACATACCTCGTTATTCTAATGACTTACTTGAATGAAAATACATACATAATGGTTCTTTCTTCATACTAACATGCAAATGATCTGCGTGAAGTGCAGGGATTATGACTTAAGGATGCATTTTGTGATGACTATATTTATTATTTCACCGAGAATCCATGTAGCTCCTCCCATTCAACTATAGTCTGAATTTGTCTATGGAGGACCACACTGTTGCAGAGGAATTGGTCATGTATACACAGTTTTATGACAATTTATTAATTTTGGTTTTTATCCTAGACGTAACGCATATATTCTTTATGAAAATTGACCAATGGTTGATGCTAAAAATAGAGGGGGCAGGTAAAAATTGGTATACAAACCGTAAACTACAGGTGAGCTAAAAAAATTTTTTTTCTTTTTAATATTTTGGAAAGCCCGTTTCTATGTATCATGAAAAGATGTATTTATTCCTTGCAGGAAAAAATATTTTTTCTCTCAAAAAAGGCACCTCCTTGAATTTCATATTGAAATATTCATTATTTCTACATGTACCCGTGGCCGCTGTTTCCCGCACTCAACATCCGTTTTGAATTTATGTTATATATGTCCCAATGATGTAGATTAAGATTTAGCATTATGAGCTCTGAAATCCCTCTGTAACATTTTCAAGTAGAATCCTTGCAGGTATCACAGTACTAAAAGCCTTTTCCATTGAAGTCTATGGAGCACCCACCTCTGTTCAATTGCTTCCCACGTCTCACACAACATTCACTCCGAAGTTTCACTATATACGTTTTGTACACAGAGGTTTGTGATACTTAAAAATGCTATCTCTAGAAAAAGTGACCACAGAGTCTAGAAAGATCTAGCCACTTGAAGTTTTAGGTCCATTTTTTGCACTTAAATCTAAAATACGATTTTTGAATTCATGGGACCCCTTTTAGATCAACCTTTCATCCATAGTTACAGCTGATAATTCAACAAGTGACCCATGTTTCAATTTCTTATTGATTGACCTTTTATGTGATATGATTCAATTATTCAAATTCTTTATACTTATTTAGAATTTTATTTTTAAAGTCGGGAACAAGATTTCAATAGCGGCCATGTTTTGCCGTGTACCCAAAGGGAATTCCCCATTTAGTACTGTGATACCTTGAAGGACCTCCTTTTTTTACAATATTATTTTCTTGTATACTATAGACCTTAAACTTCATAAGATGATTTAGCAAAATTCAGAAATCGTTTTATGAAATAAATTATGACCAGCTATACACGTGTACCCCCTTTCCATTTTCATAGTAAAGAGATGCATGATCATATTTTTCAGAGAAATACAAAATCTCTACAAATAAAAGATTGATATATTTTGATGTATCATCGCATAAATACACTATTTGTCTATCTAATGAACTTATTTCATTTTTAAAAATCTTTGCTGAAATTATGTAATATGCAATATTGCTCTTTGCGAAAAAATGTGTGAATTTTGCACTTATTTTGGATAAAAATAGAAATTTTAAGTACTTTGACTATTTCATTTCTACAAAGTCTTCTTGTTTTCTTGAAGTCTATTATCTCCTCTTTAAAGAATCGCCATCATGATGGGTGAATGAGATTTTAATCAGCCATGGTGAAAGAATTGGTCACACTGGTCATCAAAGCTTAGATCAGCTATTTATGACCCCCGTGCGATGTAGCGCTGTCTAACGGACATACCTCGTTATTCTAATGACTTACTTGAATGAAAATACATACATAATGGTTCTTTCTTCATACTAACATGCAAATGATCTGCGTGAAGTGCAGGGATTATGACTTAAGGATGCATTTTGTGATGACTATATTTATTATTTCACCGAGAATCCATGTAGCTCCTCCCATTCAACTATAGTCTGAATTTGTCTATGGAGGACCACACTGTTGCAGAGGAATTGGTCATGTATACACAGTTTTATGACAATTTATTAATTTTGGTTTTTATCCTAGACGTAACGCATATATTCTTTATGAAAATTGACCAATGGTTGATGCTAAAAATAGAGGGGGCAGGTAAAAATTGGTATACAAACCGTAAACTACAGGTGAGCTAAAAAAATTTTTTTTCTTTTTAATATTTTGGAAAGCCCGTTTCTATGTATCATGAAAAGATGTATTTATTCCTTGCAGGAAAAAATATTTTTTCTCTCAAAAAAGGCACCTCCTTGAATTTCATATTGAAATATTCATTATTTCTACATGTACCCGTGGCCGCTGTTTCCCGCACTCAACATCCGTTTTGAATTTATGTTATATATGTCCCAATGATGTAGATTAAGATTTAGCATTATGAGCTCTGAAATCCCTCTGTAACATTTTCAAGTAGAATCCTTGAAGGACCTCCTTTTTTTACAATATTATTTTCTTGTATACTATAGACCTTAAACTTCATAAGATGATTTAGCAAAATTCAGAAATCGTTTTATGAAATAAATTATGACCAGCTATACACGTGTACCCCCTTTCCATTTTCATAGTAAAGAGATGCATGATCATATTTTTCAGAGAAATACAAAATCTCTACAAATAAAAGATTGATATATTTTGATGTATCATCGCATAAATACACTATTTGTCTATCTAATGAACTTATTTCATTTTTAAAAATCTTTGCTGAAATTATGTAATATGCAATATTGCTCTTTGCGAAAAAATGTGTGAATTTTGCACTTATTTTGGATAAAAATAGAAATTTTAAGTACTTTGACTATTTCATTTCTACAAAGTCTTCTTGTTTTCTTGAAGTCTATTATCTCCTCTTTAAAGAATCGCCATCATGATGGGTGAATGAGATTTTAATCAGCCATGGTGAAAGAATTGGTCACACTGGTCATCAAAGCTTAGATCAGCTATTTATGACCCCCGTGCGATGTAGCGCTGTCTAACGGACATACCTCGTTATTCTAATGACTTACTTGAATGAAAATACATACATAATGGTTCTTTCTTCATACTAACATGCAAATGATCTGCGTGAAGTGCAGGGATTATGACTTAAGGATGCATTTTGTGATGACTATATTTATTATTTCACCGAGAATCCATGTAGCTCCTCCCATTCAACTATAGTCTGAATTTGTCTATGGAGGACCACACTGTTGCAGAGGAATTGGTCATGTATACACAGTTTTATGACAATTTATTAATTTTGGTTTTTATCCTAGACGTAACGCATATATTCTTTATGAAAATTGACCAATGGTTGATGCTAAAAATAGAGGGGGCAGGTAAAAATTGGTATACAAACCGTAAACTACAGGTGAGCTAAAAAAATTTTTTTTCTTTTTAATATTTTGGAAAGCCCGTTTCTATGTATCATGAAAAGATGTATTTATTCCTTGCAGGAAAAAATATTTTTTCTCTCAAAAAAGGCACCTCCTTGAATTTCATATTGAAATATTCATTATTTCTACATGTACCCGTGGCCGCTGTTTCCCGCACTCAACATCCGTTTTGAATTTATGTTATATATGTCCCAATGATGTAGATTAAGATTTAGCATTATGAGCTCTGAAATCCCTCTGTAACATTTTCAAGTAGAATCCTTGCAGGTATCACAGTACTAAAAGCCTTTTCCATTGAAGTCTATGGAGCACCCACCTCTGTTCAATTGCTTCCCACGTCTCACACAACATTCACTCCGAAGTTTCACTATATACGTTTTGTACACAGAGGTTTGTGATACTTAAAAATGCTATCTCTAGAAAAAGTGACCACAGAGTCTAGAAAGATCTAGCCACTTGAAGTTTTAGGTCCATTTTTTGCACTTAAATCTAAAATACGATTTTTGAATTCATGGGACCCCTTTTAGATCAACCTTTCATCCATAGTTACAGCTGATAATTCAACAAGTGACCCATGTTTCAATTTCTTATTGATTGACCTTTTATGTGATATGATTCAATTATTCAAATTCTTTATACTTATTTAGAATTTTATTTTTAAAGTCGGGAACAAGATTTCAATAGCGGCCATGTTTTGCCGTGTACCCAAAGGGAATTCCCCATTTAGTACTGTGATACCTTGAAGGACCTCCTTTTTTTACAATATTATTTTCTTGTATACTATAGACCTTAAACTTCATAAGATGATTTAGCAAAATTCAGAAATCGTTTTATGAAATAAATTATGACCAGCTATACACGTGTACCCCCTTTCCATTTTCATAGTAAAGAGATGCATGATCATATTTTTCAGAGAAATACAAAATCTCTACAAATAAAAGATTGATATATTTTGATGTATCATCGCATAAATACACTATTTGTCTATCTAATGAACTTATTTCATTTTTAAAAATCTTTGCTGAAATTATGTAATATGCAATATTGCTCTTTGCGAAAAAAATGTGTGAATTTTGCACTTATTTTGGATAAAAATAGAAATTTTAAGTACTTTGACTATTTCATTTCTACAAAGTCTTCTTGTTTTCTTGAAGTCTATTATCTCCTCTTTAAAGAATCGCCATCATGATGGGTGAATGAGATTTTAATCAGCCATGGTGAAAGAATTGGTCACACTGGTCATCAAAGCTTAGATCAGCTATTTATGACCCCCGTGCGATGTAGCGCTGTCTAACGGACATACCTCGTTATTCTAATGACTTACTTGAATGAAAATACATACATAATGGTTCTTTCTTCATACTAACATGCAAATGATCTGCGTGAAGTGCAGGGATTATGACTTAAGGATGCATTTTGTGATGACTATATTTATTATTTCACCGAGAATCCATGTAGCTCCTCCCATTCAACTATAGTCTGAATTTGTCTATGGAGGACCACACTGTTGCAGAGGAATTGGTCATGTATACACAGTTTTATGACAATTTATTAATTTTGGTTTTTATCCTAGACGTAACGCATATATTCTTTATGAAAATTGACCAATGGTTGATGCTAAAAATAGAGGGGGCAGGTAAAAATTGGTATACAAACCGTAAACTACAGGTGAGCTAAAAAAATTTTTTTTCTTTTTAATATTTTGGAAAGCCCGTTTCTATGTATCATGAAAAGATGTATTTATTCCTTGCAGGAAAAAATATTTTTTCTCTCAAAAAAGGCACCTCCTTGAATTTCATATTGAAATATTCATTATTTCTACATGTACCCGTGGCCGCTGTTTCCCGCACTCAACATCCGTTTTGAATTTATGTTATATATGTCCCAATGATGTAGATTAAGATTTAGCATTATGAGCTCTGAAATCCCTCTGTAACATTTTCAAGTAGAATCCTTGCAGGTATCACAGTACTAAAAGCCTTTTCCATTGAAGTCTATGGAGCACCCACCTCTGTTCAATTGCTTCCCACGTCTCACACAACATTCACTCCGAAGTTTCACTATATACGTTTTGTACACAGAGGTTTGTGATACTTAAAAATGCTATCTCTAGAAAAAGTGACCACAGAGTCTAGAAAGATCTAGCCACTTGAAGTTTTAGGTCCATTTTTTGCACTTAAATCTAAAATACGATTTTTGAATTCATGGGACCCCTTTTAGATCAACCTTTCATCCATAGTTACAGCTGATAATTCAACAAGTGACCCATGTTTCAATTTCTTATTGATTGACCTTTTATGTGATATGATTCAATTATTCAAATTCTTTATACTTATTTAGAATTTTATTTTTAAAGTCGGGAACAAGATTTCAATAGCGGCCATGTTTTGCCGTGTACCCAAAGGGAATTCCCCATTTAGTACTGTGATACCTTGAAGGACCTCCTTTTTTTACAATATTATTTTCTTGTATACTATAGACCTTAAACTTCATAAGATGATTTAGCAAAATTCAGAAATCGTTTTATGAAATAAATTATGACCAGCTATACACGTGTACCCCCTTTCCATTTTCATAGTAAAGAGATGCATGATCATATTTTTCAGAGAAATACAAAATCTCTACAAATAAAAGATTGATATATTTTGATGTATCATCGCATAAATACACTATTTGTCTATCTAATGAACTTATTTCATTTTTAAAAATCTTTGCTGAAATTATGTAATATGCAATATTGCTCTTTGCGAAAAAATGTGTGAATTTTGCACTTATTTTGGATAAAAATAGAAATTTTAAGTACTTTGACTATTTCATTTCTACAAAGTCTTCTTGTTTTCTTGAAGTCTATTATCTCCTCTTTAAAGAATCGCCATCATGATGGGTGAATGAGATTTTAATCAGCCATGGTGAAAGAATTGGTCACACTGGTCATCAAAGCTTAGATCAGCTATTTATGACCCCCGTGCGATGTAGCGCTGTCTAACGGACATACCTCGTTATTCTAATGACTTACTTGAATGAAAATACATACATAATGGTTCTTTCTTCATACTAACATGCAAATGATCTGCGTGAAGTGCAGGGATTATGACTTAAGGATGCATTTTGTGATGACTATATTTATTATTTCACCGAGAATCCATGTAGCTCCTCCCATTCAACTATAGTCTGAATTTGTCTATGGAGGACCACACTGTTGCAGAGGAATTGGTCATGTATACACAGTTTTATGACAATTTATTAATTTTGGTTTTTATCCTAGACGTAACGCATATATTCTTTATGAAAATTGACCAATGGTTGATGCTAAAAATAGAGGGGGCAGGTAAAAATTGGTATACAAACCGTAAACTACAGGTGAGCTAAAAAAATTTTTTTTCTTTTTAATATTTTGGAAAGCCCGTTTCTATGTATCATGAAAAGATGTATTTATTCCTTGCAGGAAAAAATATTTTTTCTCTCAAAAAAGGCACCTCCTTGAATTTCATATTGAAATATTCATTATTTCTACATGTACCCGTGGCCGCTGTTTCCCGCACTCAACATCCGTTTTGAATTTATGTTATATATGTCCCAATGATGTAGATTAAGATTTAGCATTATGAGCTCTGAAATCCCTCTGTAACATTTTCAAGTAGAATCCTTGAAGGACCTCCTTTTTTTACAATATTATTTTCTTGTATACTATAGACCTTAAACTTCATAAGATGATTTAGCAAAATTCAGAAATCGTTTTATGAAATAAATTATGACCAGCTATACACGTGTACCCCCTTTCCATTTTCATAGTAAAGAGATGCATGATCATATTTTTCAGAGAAATACAAAATCTCTACAAATAAAAGATTGATATATTTTGATGTATCATCGCATAAATACACTATTTGTCTATCTAATGAACTTATTTCATTTTTAAAAATCTTTGCTGAAATTATGTAATATGCAATATTGCTCTTTGCGAAAAAATGTGTGAATTTTGCACTTATTTTGGATAAAAATAGAAATTTTAAGTACTTTGACTATTTCATTTCTACAAAGTCTTCTTGTTTTCTTGAAGTCTATTATCTCCTCTTTAAAGAATCGCCATCATGATGGGTGAATGAGATTTTAATCAGCCATGGTGAAAGAATTGGTCACACTGGTCATCAAAGCTTAGATCAGCTATTTATGACCCCCGTGCGATGTAGCGCTGTCTAACGGACATACCTCGTTATTCTAATGACTTACTTGAATGAAAATACATACATAATGGTTCTTTCTTCATACTAACATGCAAATGATCTGCGTGAAGTGCAGGGATTATGACTTAAGGATGCATTTTGTGATGACTATATTTATTATTTCACCGAGAATCCATGTAGCTCCTCCCATTCAACTATAGTCTGAATTTGTCTATGGAGGACCACACTGTTGCAGAGGAATTGGTCATGTATACACAGTTTTATGACAATTTATTAATTTTGGTTTTTATCCTAGACGTAACGCATATATTCTTTATGAAAATTGACCAATGGTTGATGCTAAAAATAGAGGGGGCAGGTAAAAATTGGTATACAAACCGTAAACTACAGGTGAGCTAAAAAAATTTTTTTTCTTTTTAATATTTTGGAAAGCCCGTTTCTATGTATCATGAAAAGATGTATTTATTCCTTGCAGGAAAAAATATTTTTTCTCTCAAAAAAGGCACCTCCTTGAATTTCATATTGAAATATTCATTATTTCTACATGTACCCGTGGCCGCTGTTTCCCGCACTCAACATCCGTTTTGAATTTATGTTATATATGTCCCAATGATGTAGATTAAGATTTAGCATTATGAGCTCTGAAATCCCTCTGTAACATTTTCAAGTAGAATCCTTGCAGGTATCACAGTACTAAAAGCCTTTTCCATTGAAGTCTATGGAGCACCCACCTCTGTTCAATTGCTTCCCACGTCTCACACAACATTCACTCCGAAGTTTCACTATATACGTTTTGTACACAGAGGTTTGTGATACTTAAAAATGCTATCTCTAGAAAAAGTGACCACAGAGTCTAGAAAGATCTAGCCACTTGAAGTTTTAGGTCCATTTTTTGCACTTAAATCTAAAATACGATTTTTGAATTCATGGGACCCCTTTTAGATCAACCTTTCATCCATAGTTACAGCTGATAATTCAACAAGTGACCCATGTTTCAATTTCTTATTGATTGACCTTTTATGTGATATGATTCAATTATTCAAATTCTTTATACTTATTTAGAATTTTATTTTTAAAGTCGGGAACAAGATTTCAATAGCGGCCATGTTTTGCCGTGTACCCAAAGGGAATTCCCCATTTAGTACTGTGATACCTTGAAGGACCTCCTTTTTTTACAATATTATTTTCTTGTATACTATAGACCTTAAACTTCATAAGATGATTTAGCAAAATTCAGAAATCGTTTTATGAAATAAATTATGACCAGCTATACACGTGTACCCCCTTTCCATTTTCATAGTAAAGAGATGCATGATCATATTTTTCAGAGAAATACAAAATCTCTACAAATAAAAGATTGATATATTTTGATGTATCATCGCATAAATACACTATTTGTCTATCTAATGAACTTATTTCATTTTTAAAAATCTTTGCTGAAATTATGTAATATGCAATATTGCTCTTTGCGAAAAAATGTGTGAATTTTGCACTTATTTTGGATAAAAATAGAAATTTTAAGTACTTTGACTATTTCATTTCTACAAAGTCTTCTTGTTTTCTTGAAGTCTATTATCTCCTCTTTAAAGAATCGCCATCATGATGGGTGAATGAGATTTTAATCAGCCATGGTGAAAGAATTGGTCACACTGGTCATCAAAGCTTAGATCAGCTATTTATGACCCCCGTGCGATGTAGCGCTGTCTAACGGACATACCTCGTTATTCTAATGACTTACTTGAATGAAAATACATACATAATGGTTCTTTCTTCATACTAACATGCAAATGATCTGCGTGAAGTGCAGGGATTATGACTTAAGGATGCATTTTGTGATGACTATATTTATTATTTCACCGAGAATCCATGTAGCTCCTCCCATTCAACTATAGTCTGAATTTGTCTATGGAGGACCACACTGTTGCAGAGGAATTGGTCATGTATACACAGTTTTATGACAATTTATTAATTTTGGTTTTTATCCTAGACGTAACGCATATATTCTTTATGAAAATTGACCAATGGTTGATGCTAAAAATAGAGGGGGCAGGTAAAAATTGGTATACAAACCGTAAACTACAGGTGAGCTAAAAAAATTTTTTTTCTTTTTAATATTTTGGAAAGCCCGTTTCTATGTATCATGAAAAGATGTATTTATTCCTTGCAGGAAAAAATATTTTTTCTCTCAAAAAAGGCACCTCCTTGAATTTCATATTGAAATATTCATTATTTCTACATGTACCCGTGGCCGCTGTTTCCCGCACTCAACATCCGTTTTGAATTTATGTTATATATGTCCCAATGATGTAGATTAAGATTTAGCATTATGAGCTCTGAAATCCCTCTGTAACATTTTCAAGTAGAATCCTTGAAGGACCTCCTTTTTTTACAATATTATTTTCTTGTATACTATAGACCTTAAACTTCATAAGATGATTTAGCAAAATTCAGAAATCGTTTTATGAAATAAATTATGACCAGCTATACACGTGTACCCCCTTTCCATTTTCATAGTAAAGAGATGCATGATCATATTTTTCAGAGAAATACAAAATCTCTACAAATAAAAGATTGATATATTTTGATGTATCATCGCATAAATACACTATTTGTCTATCTAATGAACTTATTTCATTTTTAAAAATCTTTGCTGAAATTATGTAATATGCAATATTGCTCTTTGCGAAAAAATGTGTGAATTTTGCACTTATTTTGGATAAAAATAGAAATTTTAAGTACTTTGACTATTTCATTTCTACAAAGTCTTCTTGTTTTCTTGAAGTCTATTATCTCCTCTTTAAAGAATCGCCATCATGATGGGTGAATGAGATTTTAATCAGCCATGGTGAAAGAATTGGTCACACTGGTCATCAAAGCTTAGATCAGCTATTTATGACCCCCGTGCGATGTAGCGCTGTCTAACGGACATACCTCGTTATTCTAATGACTTACTTGAATGAAAATACATACATAATGGTTCTTTCTTCATACTAACATGCAAATGATCTGCGTGAAGTGCAGGGATTATGACTTAAGGATGCATTTTGTGATGACTATATTTATTATTTCACCGAGAATCCATGTAGCTCCTCCCATTCAACTATAGTCTGAATTTGTCTATGGAGGACCACACTGTTGCAGAGGAATTGGTCATGTATACACAGTTTTATGACAATTTATTAATTTTGGTTTTTATCCTAGACGTAACGCATATATTCTTTATGAAAATTGACCAATGGTTGATGCTAAAAATAGAGGGGGCAGGTAAAAATTGGTATACAAACCGTAAACTACAGGTGAGCTAAAAAAATTTTTTTTCTTTTTAATATTTTGGAAAGCCCGTTTCTATGTATCATGAAAAGATGTATTTATTCCTTGCAGGAAAAAATATTTTTTCTCTCAAAAAAGGCACCTCCTTGAATTTCATATTGAAATATTCATTATTTCTACATGTACCCGTGGCCGCTGTTTCCCGCACTCAACATCCGTTTTGAATTTATGTTATATATGTCCCAATGATGTAGATTAAGATTTAGCATTATGAGCTCTGAAATCCCTCTGTAACATTTTCAAGTAGAATCCTTGAAGGACCTCCTTTTTTTACAATATTATTTTCTTGTATACTATAGACCTTAAACTTCATAAGATGATTTAGCAAAATTCAGAAATCGTTTTATGAAATAAATTATGACCAGCTATACACGTGTACCCCCTTTCCATTTTCATAGTAAAGAGATGCATGATCATATTTTTCAGAGAAATACAAAATCTCTACAAATAAAAGATTGATATATTTTGATGTATCATCGCATAAATACACTATTTGTCTATCTAATGAACTTATTTCATTTTTAAAAATCTTTGCTGAAATTATGTAATATGCAATATTGCTCTTTGCGAAAAAATGTGTGAATTTTGCACTTATTTTGGATAAAAATAGAAATTTTAAGTACTTTGACTATTTCATTTCTACAAAGTCTTCTTGTTTTCTTGAAGTCTATTATCTCCTCTTTAAAGAATCGCCATCATGATGGGTGAATGAGATTTTAATCAGCCATGGTGAAAGAATTGGTCACACTGGTCATCAAAGCTTAGATCAGCTATTTATGACCCCCGTGCGATGTAGCGCTGTCTAACGGACATACCTCGTTATTCTAATGACTTACTTGAATGAAAATACATACATAATGGTTCTTTCTTCATACTAACATGCAAATGATCTGCGTGAAGTGCAGGGATTATGACTTAAGGATGCATTTTGTGATGACTATATTTATTATTTCACCGAGAATCCATGTAGCTCCTCCCATTCAACTATAGTCTGAATTTGTCTATGGAGGACCACACTGTTGCAGAGGAATTGGTCATGTATACACAGTTTTATGACAATTTATTAATTTTGGTTTTTATCCTAGACGTAACGCATATATTCTTTATGAAAATTGACCAATGGTTGATGCTAAAAATAGAGGGGGCAGGTAAAAATTGGTATACAAACCGTAAACTACAGGTGAGCTAAAAAAATTTTTTTTCTTTTTAATATTTTGGAAAGCCCGTTTCTATGTATCATGAAAAGATGTATTTATTCCTTGCAGGAAAAAATATTTTTTCTCTCAAAAAAGGCACCTCCTTGAATTTCATATTGAAATATTCATTATTTCTACATGTACCCGTGGCCGCTGTTTCCCGCACTCAACATCCGTTTTGAATTTATGTTATATATGTCCCAATGATGTAGATTAAGATTTAGCATTATGAGCTCTGAAATCCCTCTGTAACATTTTCAAGTAGAATCCTTGAAGGACCTCCTTTTTTTACAATATTATTTTCTTGTATACTATAGACCTTAAACTTCATAAGATGATTTAGCAAAATTCAGAAATCGTTTTATGAAATAAATTATGACCAGCTATACACGTGTACCCCCTTTCCATTTTCATAGTAAAGAGATGCATGATCATATTTTTCAGAGAAATACAAAATCTCTACAAATAAAAGATTGATATATTTTGATGTATCATCGCATAAATACACTATTTGTCTATCTAATGAACTTATTTCATTTTTAAAAATCTTTGCTGAAATTATGTAATATGCAATATTGCTCTTTGCGAAAAAATGTGTGAATTTTGCACTTATTTTGGATAAAAATAGAAATTTTAAGTACTTTGACTATTTCATTTCTACAAAGTCTTCTTGTTTTCTTGAAGTCTATTATCTCCTCTTTAAAGAATCGCCATCATGATGGGTGAATGAGATTTTAATCAGCCATGGTGAAAGAATTGGTCACACTGGTCATCAAAGCTTAGATCAGCTATTTATGACCCCCGTGCGATGTAGCGCTGTCTAACGGACATACCTCGTTATTCTAATGACTTACTTGAATGAAAATACATACATAATGGTTCTTTCTTCATACTAACATGCAAATGATCTGCGTGAAGTGCAGGGATTATGACTTAAGGATGCATTTTGTGATGACTATATTTATTATTTCACCGAGAATCCATGTAGCTCCTCCCATTCAACTATAGTCTGAATTTGTCTATGGAGGACCACACTGTTGCAGAGGAATTGGTCATGTATACACAGTTTTATGACAATTTATTAATTTTGGTTTTTATCCTAGACGTAACGCATATATTCTTTATGAAAATTGACCAATGGTTGATGCTAAAAATAGAGGGGGCAGGTAAAAATTGGTATACAAACCGTAAACTACAGGTGAGCTAAAAAAATTTTTTTTCTTTTTAATATTTTGGAAAGCCCGTTTCTATGTATCATGAAAAGATGTATTTATTCCTTGCAGGAAAAAATATTTTTTCTCTCAAAAAAGGCACCTCCTTGAATTTCATATTGAAATATTCATTATTTCTACATGTACCCGTGGCCGCTGTTTCCCGCACTCAACATCCGTTTTGAATTTATGTTATATATGTCCCAATGATGTAGATTAAGATTTAGCATTATGAGCTCTGAAATCCCTCTGTAACATTTTCAAGTAGAATCCTTGCAGGTATCACAGTACTAAAAGCCTTTTCCATTGAAGTCTATGGAGCACCCACCTCTGTTCAATTGCTTCCCACGTCTCACACAACATTCACTCCGAAGTTTCACTATATACGTTTTGTACACAGAGGTTTGTGATACTTAAAAATGCTATCTCTAGAAAAAGTGACCACAGAGTCTAGAAAGATCTAGCCACTTGAAGTTTTAGGTCCATTTTTTGCACTTAAATCTAAAATACGATTTTTGAATTCATGGGACCCCTTTTAGATCAACCTTTCATCCATAGTTACAGCTGATAATTCAACAAGTGACCCATGTTTCAATTTCTTATTGATTGACCTTTTATGTGATATGATTCAATTATTCAAATTCTTTATACTTATTTAGAATTTTATTTTTAAAGTCGGGAACAAGATTTCAATAGCGGCCATGTTTTGCCGTGTACCCAAAGGGAATTCCCCATTTAGTACTGTGATACCTTCAAAAGGAGTATCTTAAAAATTAACAACATGGTATTGGATTGTTCTCTACAGATAATGCAGCTATAACATAACATTTTTCAAACTTTTCCCTTTTTTGCTTCTTAGTGTAATAAAACAGAAGGCCCAAGTGGGCCACATCTCTCACCTGATTAAGGGTTGATAGTGGCCAGTTTGGTAGAGGTACTTGCTGTACTGAAGGTTTTGTAAAATTCTGTTTAGCCATTGCACAAGAGATGTTGAAAATGTGTCAGCTAATTACAACTTGACAGTCATATTTGTTGACCAATTGGCTTGAAAAACACATACTTGGTAGAGGACCTTGAGTAATTGCATTCTGTAGAGTTTTGTAAAATTTGGTGCAGCAGTTGCAGATGCTGCACTATGACAATATATGTAGCTCGCTTGAGCTTAGCTCTTATAAAGAGTTAAAATATCTCTGGGTGAACTCAAGAATAAATACAAATGTATGTGTCATCAATTCCCAGAATAACTTAAGTACAGGTCCGGTTATAAATCAGGCAGATGAAATACCTTCAAATTTTTGCAGAACTTTTCACTTTCGAAATGTGCTCAGATAAATCCCCAAACATCTTTCTCAAAGGAATTTTCTACATACTAGGATGGTGAAAAAAGTTATAAGGGCACTAAATTCGGTTGAATTATAGAGAAAATTCCCGCCATTTTTTCCCCTTCATAAATTATGAGTAGAATATCTTGCTTCACCAATGCGCTACCTTGAAAAATGAATTGACATGTTGATGAGTACCACATGTCTCAAAACAGAAATAAAAAGTTTTGCAAAAAATTTTGATTTATCACCCCTGCCTGATTCTTACGTGGACCTATACTTAACATCTTGTAGTAGCACTGGCTCTACGAATGACTGCGTGATTCAGAGAGTTTCAAAATGAAAGCAGCCTGCAAGTGTATGCTATTGATTTTTTTAAGACCAAAATATAGACATGAAACAAATGTCATACAAGGCTAGGAAGATGATGCTATATTCATGAAATGAAAGATGCTATATTCTTGAAATAAAAGATGCTATATTCATGAAATCATGGATGCTATATTCATGAAATCATAGATGCTATATTCATGAAATCAAAGGCTAGGAAGAAATTGCTATATTTTTTATGAAATCAAAGATACTTGGGATAAAACTGCTATCCTCCAGTCTATTTGGCCACAGAACCAAATGAGATATTGACCTTGACCTGAAGAATTTTGATTAGTATAAGATCTTACACGACAAGAAATATGTACATAATGTACGCGCCATGATTTGATGGCAATAATGACATTACTTTGATGGAGTGCATGTTCAATAACATAACCATACATACAAAGAGATTTAAAAATTCTCCAAATCTTTTGTTTAAGTATGTTTATTATTATATTAATTCATCTTGAATAACAATTATTCATACACATTAAATAGAACATGTACGGTACATTCACATACATGTAGGTTTCTAAATTCATGAAATCACAGATACAACGTGTAAACAAATTATCTATCTACATTCACATTACAATAGTTTCAACCATTATGGATGAATTCAATAATAACGATGAGATAATGTATGTTTTACAATCCATTAACTCTTTGTATAGGGACATGGGACATTGAGACCAAATGTACAATATCGCGCCTGATGGCAGACATATTCATTATAACATCATAAATGATGGATTTCTGGCAATCCCTTAATTTCCCCTTATATAAAAAATTTACGCGCAAGTTTTCCCAAAAACATCCAGGTCTCTTATGAACCGCAAATCTTTTGACATTTGAGTGGGATTTCCCTCTCCCTGTACAAAGTGATGATGTTTTCAAATTATAACTGTTTTTTTGTTCACTCACAATAATATTCATCATACTTTTCAGGATTTCAGTCATGGATGAGAAATGAGCATACATTTACATGTAAATGACTAACTACATGAAGTTTGTTTTTTTCTCCTCTTGGTTACATCAATGCAAGAACAATGTTTTAACATGCTACACAATTATTTCATCTTTTGTGAAGATAGATTATCGATTTCATAAAATGTCCACAATGCCTACTAAAATCTAAAACACATGGAATCAAGACCTACAACAGAAATAAGTTATTATCCTATTTAGGAAGTATAAGTAAATACATGTACGAACTTGAGAAGAGTCCCATACTGTACCCCTCCATTAACAAAAGTAATCATTTACCTAAAATAATGAAAAATGAAAGTTGGAAGATAATGAGAATATAATACAATTGATCATAAATGACTAGAAGGATTCACTACATTGGTAGACCAATCCCCATCTAAAGTCCCCAGCCCCCCCCCCCCTTTCCCCCAAAGGTTTTGGCAAATGAGGCAAGTGGAGATAACTCAGAAAAATAATTTAAACCTTTTCACTCATTCTCCCATATTTTAATTGTAATAATGAAGTTTCAATAGGTGGGATTAAAAAATAATGAAAACAAATTGTGGAATGTCAATTCAGTGTTGGATGAATATATTTTCAGGACATGTAATTAAAAGTAAGAATTTTCCATCATCCCCGAGCTCCATTTCTCTTTATGCACTTCAACTTTGTGAGATGTAGAATTTCTTTTTTTTCTCAACTTCAGTGATGATTTTGAAGATGTCAACAATTAAAAGTATGTGCTCTATATTTCTTGTTCCTAAGATTGCAATATATGAGGTATTCTGTTTGTGAATTGTATATTTGCTGGTGATGTTTGATTTCTATTACAGCACTTTGCAAATTTGAGACAAGTAAAATTTGTTTTTCGTCACTAATACATGTACATTTTTGTGCTTGTAATGTTATTTGGATTTTTTTTAATTTTTTAAAAATGAGGAAGGAACGTTATTCATTGAAACATTGAACTCTTCATAAAAAATTATCAAAAGTATAAATTTCCATAAGAAGTTGTATTCTGAGCTGAATATAATTTCTATAAAACCAAAATTTCTTATCTAAATCAAATCTTTAGGTTACCAGGCATAGCATGCAGTTGATAGCAGTTTTCCTGTCATGCTTTAACAGAAAGTACACAGCTATTAGTACAATCCTCATACACAATATTATAACCTAAGGAACTCAGAATATGGGAATGTAGCTGTCTATTTTGGCTCGATGACGCTGTGCGACACATTCGGAGATCCAAATTATATTTCGGTTTTCCTGTTCCTTTAACTTGACAAACGCGTAGAATGCTCCGAACTGATACTGCTGCATGAAGGAATTCTTCATCAAGTTGACCTGAATTTAAGAAAATTTTTCACATTGCGTAAATAAAATGTCTAATTCAACATAACGAAAATTATCAGAGGTTTTAGAATTTTCTCTTGTCAATAAATCTGTGTATTAAAATAATTAATAAAGATCATACACTAATTTTCTAAAAATGTTTTAATTACATTACTAAAAATACATTCTATACAAAGGAAACTAACCATTATCGACATGAACAATAAAGACTTTCACTGACCTCGAATTCAAAGAACTTGTCCTCTAAGGTCTTATCTCCAGGACCTGATCCACTTCCCTCAAATATCTCCTTGTATTTCTATAAAAGTAAATAATTCTGAATTTGCAAAAATTCATTTTGATGCATATATCAATAT